>JAPYYX010000005.1:0-468452 GCA_030522605.1 Cremastinae sp. B BG-2022a | reverse complement strand
AGTTTTACAACATATTTTCTACTACAGCTTGGAGTATAATCCCGTAAATGTACTTGCCTCATTTTTTTACAGCATATATGCTGTTTTTTTGTAGATACTGTATATACGTACATTGAAGAAATTCTGTGGTGGGAGAGCTTAAAAATGTTTCCCCTAATTCTCACTCCTATCCCGCTTTTTATCAAGGGGTTGCAACGCGAACATGCATTTCACACTAAACTTTCGTTTTTTTGTATGTGTATATAACTAACATATACACGTACGAATGAAAATAGTATCGTAGATACATGGAGAATTATACATGTGTTCGAAAAACTTCGCACACAGTGATAAATTTGAAGCGTGTTGGAAAACTCTCGTACATGGAGGAACGTTTTCGCACACACACGGAAAAAATATCTCCACACGGAGGGGAATCGGGAAAGAGAGAAAGAGATCGTTCGTAGTTGAAAATCCCCTTCCAGGGAGAATGGGACACGTCGCGAGCTCGGCGTGCAGGGGTTTGCGGGCAGCCAATCCAGCTGGCCGCAATCTCCGCTGGAACCGCCCACGCGCCAGTGACTCACTCACGACCCCCACCTGCCGCAACAAACGCGGCCAACGAGTTCCACCCCTTCTACGTTTTTACCCCTGTTTCTTGACGTTCAGGCAAATTCTACCACTATACCATTGCCAGCCGTGTTCACCCTTTTTGAATATCCCCACCACGATTTACCCTTCCACCGCGAATTTTCCCTTCCTTCCTTCCTTCCTTCCGCGCCTCCGACTGCACTTTTCCCACCCGAAGCCGCCCGAGCCACCAGCCGTTACGCGGATGCCGACGACTTCGCTTCTTTCATGGAATTTTTCAAACTGCTACGTCCAGATGACGATATAATCTCCTATTGATCAAGACTCTACGCTCTTCCCTCCTGCCCCTCACTTTTCCTCCGTATAGGAGCAAGAAACTTCCGATATGCGGAGTTCTCACACCATCGAGAAAGCTCTATTCACTCTCCCATATTCTATGCGACATACATAGTGCATGGCTTTGGAACGTAATTAGATATTGTCTCAGGAGAAAACGCATGCTTGATGCATTTTTTAAATTGGAAATTACTATTATCGGTTTAAAATTCATACAATTGTTCTTTCTTCGTCAATGTTTTCGCCAGTGTTCAAAAGACTAGATAAGTGCGTTAAGTGCTCTCATAAAAGTCTGTGACAGTATAATCGTGTCATGTACTTCATCGAAACTACCCAAAAACAGTATACATATATGCTGTAAAAAAAGGAGGAAAGTAGATTTACGGGATTATACTCTAAACTGTACTAATGTATAATTCGGAATCTAACATTTTTTCATTTCTGTTTCTTCGTCTACTCTTCTTATTCTTCTTCGTCTCTCTTCAGTCTTTGCTTCTTATTTTCCTCCACTTTTTTCTATTTACTCATTTAAATTTTTTTTGAAATCGATTCAAATTGGAAATTTATTCCATTACTGTCAAACAAATAATTATTTTGACGGTAACGAAAGAACAACATTTGGCTTTGACACTTTGCGCGAAGGCATATTCACGTCTCACCTATGGAATGAAAAGTTAAATTCGTGCATGGTGCGCGCGAAAGGAATATTTTTCCCTGGTTTAGAATATGTTTGCTCGAATATGCTGATTTTCGAGCATAAATAAGAATGAGATTTTTTTATCTGGCCTGAGTGAGGGTGTAATTCGTAATCCAGGCATGGAGAAAATGATGGTATATCGCGCGCGTTATATGAGCTTGACTTCAGCTCGTATGCGATTATCTGATGGTAGCGATCGAAGTTATCGCACGAAAAGGCCATGAGATGGCTACACAATAGACTCGAGAAACGTAATTGTCGAGATAATGGGGCGGTTGATGATGAAAATAGATTGATCGGGCAATATAATCCAAGGCGTATTAGAATTCTGTCAGATAGATCATTTTGCTTGGATTCGAAAAAAAAATGTTAAACCCATCCTCAAATGTTGATCAAAAGTAATTATCGTCTGAAGTATTTGAACAAAGAATTATCTAATATTGAGTTTCTCTTACTGAATGTGCAAAATGTATCCTTGGATACATTTGAATTTCAGGGCTTCAGCATTTAAGCCTGGAACAAGGCAATGGTCAGGGATGGGGTGGCTTACTGCGAGGTTCCATTCCACCGCAGTGTCTTCCTCCACCAACTGGTATCCACTCCCAACAACAGCAGCAACAACATTCTCACCAACCTGCCGCTGGTGGTGTTTCGGCTTTCAATCTCTTTCATCATGGGATGGAGCAGAGATCACCCAGGATCGCTGGCCCGGCATCTACAGGTATAAAATTAATTAATCGCACATCTTCCGGTTAATTAAAGAAATAATTTACAGGCTACTTGTGTGAGAATTGAAACGTTTAAAATGACTATTACTATAATCAATACGATATGACGCGTAGATTCCAAGAGCAGAGGTGATTTGGGCCCTATCAGCGTATCGGTTCGAGAAGCAACTCCAACCGCGTCACCCGAAAATCCAACAACGGGTCCTGGTCTTCTTACGACGGCGGCGGTAACGCCCCAAACTCCTCCTGCTGAACCTGCCACTCCGACGACTGCCAATGCTCCCAGTCCTTCGGGCCAGCATCTGCATTTGCCAGGTATAAAATTATTATTTCAACAATAATCAAAAAATGGTGTATACGATGAAATTTATCATTTTTATGTACAATGAAGAATTATTTTGCCCTTTTTTTCAGGACTCTGCAGAACTCTCCAAGAGTTCGCCACAGGTCGAGCGACAGGCTCTTTATTTGATTCCATATTTGGTCCGCTTTTTCCGCAATCTCCGTGGATCTACAATCCGTTATCTTATCACACTCAGCAGTACATCACGGAGCCAGATTGGTATACGCTTACTTTGCGCAGTGCGCAACAGCGTCGTCCGCGGCCGGAGACGAGTCTGGAAGATTTAAGAAAATTTCGAAGCTCGAGCGGTAGTCCGGAGAACACGAAGGAAAGGCGACGAGCCGATGAGGATGAGGAAAATGCGACGAGGGAAGCTTCTAGAGAGTCCGAGAGTCCTGATGGCAGTATCGAGGTCGACGATAGAAACGAGGACCAAGATCAAAATGCAACAGACCTCGGGAGAAGCGAAGATTCGCTTCCTGAGCCGGATTCTCCCAGGAGGTCGCCTCAGAGCGATCTCGAGGATATCGGACCGAAAGCAACGTTCAAAGAGACGAGCAAGAGGCTCAGACTGAGCATCGAGAACCTCAACGAACCGGACGTCCAATTGGATCTCGAGCATGTCAGCAGGAGAGGAGATTTGACGGTAAAAATTAGACTCGAGGGAACTGTCGATTTAAGTACGAAGCGTGGATGTCAGGATAAGGAAAACGTTGGTCAGGACCTCACGACGAGGCGGAAGGACGAGGAAGTCGACGTTGACAGAGGTTTAGAAGTGAGGCCACGAAAAGACAGAAGTCCCAAGCCAAGACATGTTTGGAGACCTTATTAAAGGGTTTTGCCCATTTTTTAGAATTGGAAGAATTTATTTTCTCGCAAAGACGTAATCTTTTTCCAAGCAATTCTCGTGGAAACCTTATTCACCGTTTTCACGGCTATCTAAATCGGAGAATTACGGAGACTGTTAGCGTTTCAACAGCTGTGAACAAATCGTTAAGGCTTGCGGTTATCTTATCAAGGTTTTCGCAGGAGTCGAAAAATTCGTTTTCATACAGATCTTAAAAAAGTTTCGACAGCTGTTATTTTTTTCGAAACGAAACTCGTCCACGTTAATAATCGAAAAAGCCTTTGAGTGTCTGACGAAAATATCAATGAATTTCGCGCATGCATTTATGCCAAAAAATCCGGATCGTCGGATTTTCACTCTTATCAAGGCTCGCGTGATCCAGTATACCCTTTTCAAGGACTCGAGGACTAATCAGGGTTTACGTTCGTAATTTATGAAACATTTCTGTAAATAATTACCAATTATGAAAAATATTACCTAGCATTTAAAAATACGTCGGTTCTATCGAATAGTTTTTAAATTAAGCTTCTCAAGACCGTTATTGATCATTGTCGATGGGGATTGATGAAGTTGATGATTTCTCTGTCTAACGAAATTTCGATTTCATGGTAGAGCGGCAGACTCTCTTAGACGGGATAACGCTATGTGTCGCTGTATATAAATTTTAATTAAAAAAAATCAGTGAGAATGAAAGTGCGAGTGAACACGAGAATGAAAATAATAATAGTAATAATAATAATAATAATAATAAGAAGAAGAAATGAAACATTTCGCTCCAGAGAAGGCGCCAAGAAAGTTTTTTTTCCCTCTTTGAATCCCACCCGATCGTTCTTTGGACTGTTTTACTTTCGGTGCCATATTGTCTATTCGATAAGTCTACGATCATAAGCTGTTTAGGTTTACCATCAGAAAATCGAATAAATATGACTTGTTTGATCGACCCTGATGATCTTGTGATCCGATCCTGAGTTATTTTTTGTTGCATGTGGCTCGAGACATTTGCCGCTCGTTCGACTTTAATAATTCGCTTCGATTACCAGCATGGAATATGGGGATAGGAAATTCGTTGTTCCGCTAGAAAAAAAAAGCGGAAAAAGTGAAAAAAAACCATGCTCGAGTCTGGGAGCGATTTCCGGTTGGTGGAAAGGCTCGTGATTGATGGAAAACACGAGGTCGTTCGGTTGGCCGCACACGCAGTGTCGAGAGTTTCCGCGGCGAACTCGGGCACGCTCGAGGAGCAAAGGACCCAGCGATCGCGTCAGAATGAGAGAGAAAGCATCGAGCGAGCGATAAAAAACTCCACCGCGATCCCCATCCGATTCGATCACACTGGGTGCAAAAATCTCCAATCTGCGAAAACAAATGAGTTGTAATTGCGGATTATTCGAGGTTCACCATGAATCTGGTGCTTTTTGCTCGCAGATTTCATCAAGAATTGAGAGCAGTCTCAATGAAGAAAGTTACTGGAATTGGTAAAATAAGTTACGGATTCTTCACTCAATATCGAAAATCCAATCCAGCTCAAAAAAATTATGGTATATGTTTCTTTCGATCACAATAATAGCTCGCTGTTGGAATTTTTCCTGGGAATTTTTTCCATTTTTTTTATAAATGAAAAAATAAATTTTTATGAAAAATTCGACCAACGCGCCATTCCATTTGCTTTCGTAGCCTCCAATTTCACCCGAGATGGTCTAACATTTTCTCATTTGATTGGATAAAAAAAATTACACATACATTATTGATTTAGAAAAAAAAAACTGAAAATTTGAATCGTCGCAAAGGATTGAAGAGTACAAAAGAAGAAACTAAAAGATTACTGTACTGTTTCATTGTGGTAAGTTGAAACGTGCATAGTTGTTTCTTCGCGTATGAGGCAAAACTCGTTCAGCCGTAGGTATTGCGGGGTCTCGAATGGCGGAGGTGATCCGAGAGAGAATCGAGGGGGCTTCGTTGCGTTTTCATGCTGACGGTGTGAGCGGAGGACGGACACAGCGGGACCAAAAGTAAGGTTGTGTCGTCAAATCGATCGACGGGGTTAAAGAGACAAGGGGTTGTTTGGTCGGTACACAGAGCGAGTGGTATGACATCGACGAGGATAGAGGGAGATAGCGTGCCCACGAATTCGCTCTTTTTTCACCTTTTTCTTTTTTCGCATCTTTTTTTCTTTTCTCTTCGGGATTTTTTTTTAAATCCGCGAGTACACGACCGGCCTGGTCGGGTTATCGCAACAAACTACCCCAATGACGACGCGATTAAATTTTCACAGCGGCCAGGGCGAGGCTCGCAAAGCTATCGAACGGGTTCGTGTGCGTCTCGCATCATCACGTTTATATAGGGGGTAGCGAGAGAAGGAGGAAGAGAGAGAGAGAGAGAGAGAGAATGCATACATCCTCTCTCTGTCTCTCTCAGTCTCTGGCTTGCATGCACACTGTTCATTCCGAACGATCTTCCTCCTGTTCGCTATAAATAAATATATGGGCCTGTGTATCTCGACTGGACCCACATTCCCCCTCGATCCGCTATGCCGGGTGATTGGTACGCGACCGCAGCCACCCCCGGTTTTTAATACACCCGCACACCGCACACACCTGACCGGCGGCGCGCACATCGAGAGCGTACAAACATCCCATCGAGCTGGGTAAGCGGAATCAGCGTACGAAAAGCGTCACCGATGGATAGGGGGAGAAAGGACGCGAGACTGTACGTCAGCCTCTCCCCATTCTACCCCTCTCTTTCTCTCTTCTTCTATTCTCTCTCTTCTATTCCGCGCATATAACCCGATGAATTCGAAACTCACCGAGCCCTCTCTCATTCCGTTCTTCCCATTACGAGCTCTGTCAACGTCACGATCAACCGATTGATTCATCGATCGTTCCTCCACCCGCGAGTCCGCTTCTATTATACTCGCCCATAACGACAAAGGGAGTCGCTCTTTTCTCTCCTCCCCGCAACCGCTGAAACCAAAAATCTCCGAGGACACCGCGAGAGCTCTTCTTCGACATTTTACGATCATCCTCCTCATCGCGGTTCCCATGTCAAATTTTAACTCACAGGGAGGCTTATTTCGTAGAAATTATAATCTCAAAAATTAACCAATTTACTCTTTACATTTTGTTCATTTTGCCATTTCTCGTCACTTTACACACATAAAAATCTCGCCGAAAGACTGTAATTTTTCAATAGAATTAATTTTGCTATATAAGAACAAATTTTTTTTTTACGCAATATGTGCGTGTGTGTTCGTTTTATATCTTTGCCCATTCTCACAGCCATCCCGATAATCATGGTGTGATTCGATTACTCGCGCCGTTCGCTTTTTCCTCGATGTTCGTCTCCTTTTTCTTCGCCTCAGTAGAAAAGTCCGTGTGACGCCAGACCACTTATTAACGCGAAGAAATGAGATTGTGAAAGGGTGCGAAATATCCTTCATGCAGATGAATTATACTGCTAAGAAGAAGCCAAAAAAGTCGGGGCGCGTGTGGACGAGAGTGTCGGTGGCTATACACACATCGGTCATCCTTCCGGCGGACTTTTCGTCCAGAGTGTCGTCGTCGAGGGTCGCAGTTTTTTAACTCTTTCCTCTTTTTATTTTCCTTTTTTCTCCTTCCTTTCTTCCTGACTTTCTCTCCCGATGTTTCTCGGCCTTTCTCTCCCGTGTTTTCCCCCTCCTCCGAATTTTTTTCGTAACTCCTTCTTCTTCCGCCTCTTCCTTTTTTCAACATTCTCGACCCTCCGGGCTGCAGCCGAGCACTTTAGATAATAAGGCGAGGGTGGTCGGATGCTTGCTGCTAATACCGGCGCTATAACGCTTCTTCAAGCTGGATAAAAAAGAAGGAGAGCAAGCACGGTGCCACACGGACGAAAGGGTAAATTGGGTATTCGTCCGAGGAATTATCTCTCTAATTTCTTTAACGTTACGCTCGCCCACCCACCGTCCTCGCCCGCTATCTCGAGCGTGAGTTTTCAACCCCTGTCACCGGAACTCGAACGAAATCTTTCATTTTTCTCATATCTCGATCCAATTTTTAAATCTCATGTTTCTTACTCTAACAAATTACTTTTTTCATAAACAATTTCTCTACATGTGTATTACAAAAGATGGAATTTCCTTTTTTCATTGCAATATGAATAAAAGCATAGCTTAATTGCTACTGTACCTATATATTAATAAAATACTTTTCAAAATAATGTTATTCGCACTTTTACTACCGCGAACTCTATATGTATGTATATCTATATATACGGGGAAAAAAGTGATGAAAACAAAAAGTACCTTTTGTCGTGATAAAGATGTGGGAGGGGATTTTTTTTTTTTATCGAAAACACGTGTGATCGTACAAGTCCATAAAAGGAGGAGTTGTACGAGGCAGTAAAGTTGGAGGATGGAGAACAATGGAAGGGAAAGAGCCCCGAAAACCGAACGAAGGTATTACAAGGCCATTAAAGCGTTAGCCTCTTTCTCGAACTAATAGTAATAACAAACGAGGCCGGGTGACCCAAGGGGTGCGAAGTAGAAAAGGGGCGGCAGCCCCCTCGTAATTCGTATAAATGATAGCGAGGACTATCCGGCGGGCTCTCGTTCGCATAGGCGCGGAAAGCGAAGGGAGAAAGTTGGATTGAAGGTGATCGAAGCGGGCGATCCTGGTAGTAGTATCCATCGAAATGGACCTGAAATTAGATCCAACCCTCCACGGACTTGTAGCTACGCGCCTGCCCGCCTCGACAGGACAGGTCCGAGGAGTTCGACAAATTCGGTTAGTCCCGGTGAAAAATGATGCCATCTCCTCTTACGGGACCCAACACCGTCCAAAGGCCTACCCAATCGACATCAACGGAAGAAGAAAACGAATACTCTCGCATATATACCTACCTCGAAAATTATTTTTCTCTTTCGCAGCATTACCTTTCTTCGGTACCTATATATATACATACATATACGTATGCATGTATATTTTTCATAATTTTGCTGAAAAATAAAAATCTAATAAACATGCTTGAATGATAAAGTTGCATGAAAATACATATTTGATCACTTTTTTTTTTAATTTTAAGAAAGCACCGAATTTTATCGTTTGTCAGTTCGCAAGTATTGAGAGGAATTGTTACGGGATGTATGTACGTTTGACAGGCGGTCTTTGGGATTAGAAAGAGATAGGAAGGACCTCATCCTCGCGGAGGATGAGGGTTCGAAGCACACCCTTTGTTGCAGCATCGATACCGCGCGCTATCGTCATCCTACCTCATCGCCTCGGGCATCAGTCATATTATGTTTGCGCCTGATGTTTACGAGAACGCGTACCGCCATAGGGATCCATGTATCTTCCTCTCTAGACAGAGACGAAATTGTCTATCCGTCCCTTCATATGCGATTGTGTGCTCCGAGCTAACTTTCAAACTGATGCATCTCAAAAAATGTGGCCATTCAGCTTCTAGACCAAAATGGGAATACATCTCGATCAAAATCATTGTGGGGCAAAATAAAATGTCCTCACGATATAAACGATAAATACAAAAAACAAATATATGTATTTAGGAAAAAATTCATTCGGCAAAGCCAATTGGACGCAGTAGCTAGTCTTGAAAGATAGTGCGGAAAGTTGAAACTGATGCGTATGAAAATGGTGTAGGAGATTCGAAAAGAAAGAAAACGGCGAAGGATCGAGGGACGAAAGGTTCGATGTGGGCGGTGGGTGGAGGACGAGGCTTCTTTCATCAGAAAATAATTAAGGTTTTCTATGGAGATGATGGATTCGGGAAGCGGGCGTTCGTTCAGTCAACGTCAGAGGTCGACAATGGGTTCAATGGATGGAGCGATCCTTTATTTAAAATAGCTTTGTGTGCTCTTTCTTTCTCCACTTCTGGCGTTTTCGTTGGCGCTCTTTCACCTTATTTCCTCCACTCGTTTTCTCCCTCGCTCTTTTTTCTTCCTTTATTTCTCTCCTTCTCTTTTTCTCTTCTTCTCGCCGTTCCGCGCGACGAATCTGGAACACGTTGATCAGGATCGCCAGGGCTATTCGTTTGACTCGATAATCCGAGAGGGGTCGACCCGTGATGAAATTGCGAGGGCGTTAGCGCTCAAGAGCTGAGAAAAAAACGAAAAAACGGTGGAAAAAAGAGCGTAATGAAAAAATACTGTCTCGTCATCCGAGTCAAATCGAATCTTTCGTGAAACCTTATAGATCAGGCCGATCATTTCGATCTGGGCACTTTCAAAGCTCCCTGCAACACTATTACCCTGACTCGTTGTCTTGTATACACGGACGATTACATTCGCCTGATACACACGCTGCTTTTATGCAGTTGGCACAAAAGCCCAAGCTTTATTTTTACCTCATAAATAAAAATCATTCTTTATTGGGTATTATGCAAACCTTTTATCCTCTAAATCTGTCAGCATTATAAATTTACTTGTTTTCTTCGATTTATTTCTGCTAACATTTTCTATTTATTATGGTTTGATTATTTCAATATGATGATGAACCATTTTTGGTGCAACAGAAAATGAAGGCACATGCGAACTATAGTATTTTATTAACCAATTACTTTTTTTTTATGAAAGAATAGTCCAACAACAATGAACGGAGATGAACAAGAGAGAGAGAGAGAGAGTTAGGAAGGCAAAAGAGTGTTTCGTCAAACTCCGTTGGCCTTCAAATGTGCCTTTTCTGCAACCCTCCGGATTTTATCTACCGGCTGGCATATCGTGTCCTCTTGCCTCAATTTCTGCCAAGTGGAAAGAGTTGCCAGAAGGGATCTTTCGTTTTATATGTACACATAAAAAAAAAGGAAAACACGTGAAAGCGACGAAACTGTTCAACCCCTAAAGAATACGACCCTGTCGCCAGGATCGTCTTCGTTCCTTCCTGCCAGCAAACAAATGACGCTTGAAACAAACGAAAGATGCGAGCGAGCGTTTGTCTTTCGTCCGTGTCGCTGCGTGCCGGCACGCTCGGAATTCACCATCGAATCTCGGCCAACGATTGAAGCATGCAAGAAGCAGCGGGAAACGAAAAAAAAAATGATCCTCCTGTACCGCTGATTTTTTGTCCTCCGTCTCCTTCTCTCTCGCTCTCTTTTTCTTTTTTCGATCGTTGTCTTTGGCCCGAGGTTAGCTGGGCATTTCTGCTTAATGGTTCGCGAAGAAGAAGCGTTCCGATATTTTCTCTTCTTTCCATCTCGAAAAAGATGCCGAAAAACAATGAATCGAAAGTTTTGGTTGAAATTGGCTATTCTCGGTGTTGCAATTCTTTATATCCCTCAAGTGCTGATTTCTTTTCCCTTTTATTATATGTATACGTACTCGTGACTGCGCAGACAAGTTGATTAGACGAATAAATTTATTGCTTCGGTTTTATTTGAACGCGTGGATGAATTTTCTCGCAAGAAATAAAATTGATGATGTTGTGTCAGCGATATCTCGGAGACCTTCCAGAAATCCGGAGAAAGTAAGTCGTAATCCTTTCATCGCCGTTAGAGATGCGTCAACTGGAGGATAAGTCCGAGAAAAGGATCGACATGACAAGCGCGAAAAAAGCGGAGTATAAAAGAGGGAGAGAAAGAAAAGAGAAAAGATACAAGATATCTCTTTGCGCTCTCTTAATATTCTGGGGAAGAGAAAGATAAAGAAAAAAGCACGGGCAGAAAAAGAGAGACCGAAGATGAACAGAGAGAGGAGAATGGGAGGGAAGCGTGTAAGCCCTCTTGTCGGCATATTGCGACGATTCGCGGCTATAAAAAGCTCTCGTCGCTGGGGGCATGATAAGGGTCGGGAATCGTTGTCGGTTGCACGGGAGCTAAGAAGCGAAAGGGGTTCCCCGTTGCCTCGGGTTGCCCGAGTGACAAATGGCTCGGAATAATACCACGCGGCATATCGCGCCGCCTCTCTCGCGAATTGACGCGCGGAGAAAGTAATACGCAACTTATTTTGACAATTTTTAATTCTTTTATTTGTTGAAAAACAATAATAATCTTTCATTGTTTTTCGAAGGGCTTACCATCAGGAATATATAGCGTCTCAGAGTTTATTATACTATCTGAAAAATACACTTATGAAAGAAACGAAAAATTGAGGTGATGCGTGCATGGGCAGATTATTCGGATAAATAAATGTTGTCAAAGCAGCATATGTGGTACTCGAGGTAACCTTATTTTCTATATTCCTCAATCTTAATCGACTAATAATGACAAGAGGTTGGTAAGAAAAAAAGGCTTAATCCCCCGGAGAACGATAAAATTCTTTTTGTCAGGTGATCCATGAAAAGCCTCATCTATAGAACGTTTAACGCCACTTGAGAGCTTTTCCGGCTGGGAGTTGAAAGGGCCGGCGGCGCGAGGATGAAACGGCGGGTGGGGAGATATCTAATCGGCTAAAAGTCTCTGCTTAATTATGAGCAGAACCGGGTACGGGTGTGGGTGGAGAAAGAGAAAGAGTACGAGAAAACAGACGAGAATACGTCAGGGAAGAGCGCCGGAAAACAGCGAGGAGGCAGAGGGGCCGAGTGGCTGGGCTCTCTCTGTGTTTTCGGACTTTTCCATTAGTCGGATGGATCGTTAGTCTTTTGTTGACTTTTATTGGGACCGTGGGGAGAAGGAGGAGGATCGGATGTGCTGCTGTTGACACGTCGCTGCCACCGGCTACTTCTCGTTCTCGCGAAATCGGCGGTCTAGCGCGATGAGCAGAGTTGCCACTCCACTCCTCGATCTCTCAAACGGAAAAAATAAAATCTCTCTAACTCTCATCGTGCTCTTCCTCTTGCATTTTAATCGAATAAACATATCTTTTGTTTACAATTTTTCTCACTTCGTTCTCATTCTATCAAAATTTTTGCATCCTGCATATTTTCATCAGTATAAATATATCTCAAGTGCGTATGAATTTTTGAACATAAAAAATACTCCCAGTCAAGTAGGAGTAAAAAATAAATTGTATTCTCGGAGCTCGCTTGTGTTTTATCGTTATTTGATCCTCTGGGAATCTTGAGAGGAACGAGTGGCCGAATTAAAACGATACCCAAGGAGGATACTGGGCCCTTTTTCCAGAGAATAATGTCAGAGCAATGGAGCAAGCAAAAGGATGCTTAGAAAATTCGAAAGCATCAGTAACAAGCCGGTGCCTTGAGGGGGCAACCGAGTCGAAGGGGTGAGGGAAAGAGGGATTATATATAAGCATGTTCGTGAAGTGGACGCGAGCTCTCTGCTTCTGCAGACATCCTATCGACTGGAGGGTTAATTTTCTGGTCAGTTGGTCGCTTCTGGCTCCATTCAGGGTTATAGCCTCGCGATCTCGAGGATCCGTAACAGCCTCTACTTTAACCCTCATCCATGCACCCCTACATAAATATCCGGAATTAGCTATTTCTCCTGTTCAACTACTATATCCCTCCGCGTTATTTCAGATTTCTGCCCTTTTCTTATCCAGAACACTGGACATATATTCAACGATAAACTATCATTTTTTAAGTGAACAATATATATTTTTATCTCCTTTGGAATTACGGAGCAAATACATTGAAAATATGTGGTAATAAGTTCAGAAAAATCCAAGTCATGTTACTGTTAATAATAATAATATATTACCAAAAATGCAGAAGAAACATTGAAAGAGTAGGTAAAAAAATTTATTCTTTCTCGAGGATTTCGATATACATATGTATGTGTATGCGCACTTATTTCTTGATTTTTTCCCAGCAAATGGTAATCGATCTCCTCAAATTCGCGTGTCTTCTTCCTAGAAGGGGACTCGACGGTATCGACTGGAAAGTTACTGGTTTCGTGTAAGGGAGAACATTGGCGATCACTTGACCGATTAAGGACTCGGACGAGGGCTCGATTCAAGGGCTTGCTGATTTCGCGCAATTCCGTACGAGGGTTCCGAGTGGATTGACGTAATTGAGGAGAAAATATGATGGGAGAAATTATGATCGAATTCTTCAGAAACGAGGATGGAAAGATTGTACATATGTACGTATAGAAAGAGATGAAAGTCCAAGACATCGATAACGAGAATTTTCGAATGTCAATCGAATAATAAAACCTGATCTCTAGTGTTTTCCGTAATAGAAAAAAAATAGCTCTCCCCGGTTTCTGTTCTCAGATGAGGGTCCAACTCTCGACGTCGTTTCGTTTTTACTGGCCCTGGATTAGAGCGAAGCTAAAGCTCCTTAAACTGCGGTCCAGGGGCTAAGCTGGATACATGCCCCAGGCTTTTCCCCGAGAGTTTTCGTGCATGCATCATTCCGGCGCGAGAACCTTACCATCTCGCGTCGGACCTGTGATAAGTTTACTTCCATCCTACGCGAGATCCATCCCCAACCTTCGTCTGGATATCCAAAATCGCTCACTTTTAGCTAAAAGTGTTATCGGCGCATATAAAAGTGAAGCGACGTCGATTTCAATTTCGAGGAAATTCTTTCGAAACAAAAATGGAATTTGAAAAAAATTTTGAAAAATGCATCTTCAAAGAGCTATTTTCAAAGGGAACTTTTGACAACGATATCTTTTTTTCTATACTCATGAGACAACAAATATTCTCAGTATTTTTCTTTTTTTCTTTTTAATATGATGCATTCAATTGTATATCCTGCTTTTTTCGGGATATAGAATTGAATGTTTGTTTGTTTGTTGGTAATTATAGGATAGGATTTTTTCAAGTCTTTCCAAAGACAGTTCCGTTCGGAAAAAGCTTTCAGAGCATGGTAAGTGCGTTTTTGCATATTCGAAAGTTTGTGAGTCGAGAGAGGAAAAGAGGTCCGTGAAAACTTGTGTGGGAAAAGCGAGCGGAACCGCGGCCGGTGAGCGCGAACCTCCGAGTCTCCGTATACGAACGATCTGATCCCAGTAAATTCAGGACAAGACGAAAAGTTGTGCACGCCGGGGCAGTGGCCAAGGGCTAACGGAAGCGAAGCGTCTGGGCATTCTCCTTCTTCGTTACGTGTTCTTCCTCTCTCGGTCCCGTCATTTCTTTGTCTCGCTCTCTCAGTCGCTCTCGTTCTCCCGTCGAAGAGGGTTTTCAAAAGCATCAACTAAGGGGGTAGAGTCCTTTGCCCGGATCGGAATCGGGATCAGCACCCGAAGAGGTCGAATGTTATATATAGATCCTGATCCTTCCGATTTGAATACGACGTCGCCGAGAATGTCCCGCTCTTCCTCGAGGACTCTATATACCTCTCGAGGGGACTACATGCATTTTAACTAACGTCCAGATGCCCGGAGTCTCACGCTGCCCCCCGTCCTTCGAATCGCAGACGACGTTTCAGTCTCCTCAAGTTTCCCAACTATCGCTTCATCGCTACATGTCGAGCCAGATCCGAAGGAAAGAAAGACTCCCAAATGTATGCGAACTACTCTCAAGACTATATTCTCCATCCATATCATCACATTTTTATTTTTCTCCTCGACTAGGAGAGAGTACATGCATATGTTCAATCTTCCGTAAGAAAATATACATATAGTACCTACATATGTGTAAAAATTTTTATGAAAACATATCTCTAGCTAAAGCATTTACCTCGTAATTTGATCATTATGTTGCGGCGGTCGCTGAAATCAATGAGGATTGAAAAAAATGATGAACAAAGAAACTAGGAGAAACGTTTCAAAGAGAGAATAGAATAGAATAGGGTGAAAAATGGTAAAACTTTTGAAAATGTATGATCACAAAGCATATTGATCTCAAAGGAAATAAATAATTTTTGAGCCCGTAACATTTTTATTCGGAGACCTCCAGCAAATGCGTCGGAGAGATACTGAAATTGATATAAAAGAATTAAAAAATATATCGTTGGTAAAAATTGCAAAGTAAAAGAATATAGATGACGGTGGTGGAAAATAAAGGAGTAAAGAAGTCCGAGAGCCGGCGGAAGAAAGGGTTGCAAAGGCGTTGGAGGGGGGTGGTCGGGGGGCTTGAGAGGTCGCGGAGGAGGCAGATCGTAGACGAGAGTGTGCAGAGACGGCGATAGAGGTGGGTCTGGTTCGCCGCGGCGTTGGCGTCGGCGGCTACGTCGGCGGCTGCTGTCTTGGACAAAATCAATACTGCGGCCACCCACCATCTCCGCGGGGGCCACCCCTTCCTTCTCGGCATCTACCGCGTTACCACCACCGCTGGCCCCAAGGCTCCGGGGCAAGGGAATACATAAGGAAAGAGAGGCGAAGGGGCGAGCGACCGAGCTGGCGGTTCTCCCGTTGCAGATGCCGAGTAATTATCACCCTCAAGACACGTGTGGCGCTCACGCGCATCCCACTATCAACCTTCTCTCACCCATTTTACTCCCTCTATATCAGCTTCTGACAGCCTCACCTACACCCCTTTTTCTCATCCTCATCTTTTATCCTTTTTCAAAAAAAAGAGAGTTACAAACAGCCTGACAAAAAATATTCTCTATTTTTCATTTTTTTTTTCGACTCTCTCGGCGTCCCTCGTCTTATTTTATCCACCTATTATTTTTCCCCTCCTCCTCATCCCCAGCCCCCTCTATCATCACTGTTATACAAATATACTTTCAGCGGAAGAAGTAGTGAGGGTAGTTCTTCGCTTCTTTTAAAAGGAGATTCCAAAATTTCTCGCGCCTTATTTTTTTCCAACACTCCATTATCGCTTTAACAATGTTTCTACTGCAAACGAATCTTTCTCCGTGAAAGATAAACGCTCTGCGAAGACTCTCTTCTGAAAATGTATGAAACATGTTTTTTTTGGTATACTTGAAAGAATTTTTTATTTCCTTATGAAATATATTTCAGTATTTTTTTCTGCGATTCTTTTTGGTTTCTTCTTGACCGACGGTAGCCCGTAGAAAGCGCCTAATAAATTAGCATTCCCGCTTCTAACAAGGTCCAGACTTCATCCCTCAGGGTGAAGGGAAGGTGGGTGGCCACGTAGAACATACCACACCCAACCCCTTAGCCGGACATTGCGAGCATAGCTCTTGCCGGAGCCCTCGGGTTTCTCCGTACAACCCTCTCGGCAAGCAGCCGCCTCCCCCCTTTTTATCCCCCTCCTCCTCTAACTCCTTCTTCTTCCTTTCCTCTTTTTCCTTCGCACAGCTCGACTCTCCTTTCATTCCCTCGCTATAATGTGTACGTCGGGACGGAAACTACCCTTATTAATATTATAAGACAAACCGGCTTCCAGGCCGCCAGTCAGTTTCGCGTGTGTACAAAGCCCGCTGCACACGATGCCTGTTATTTTCGTGCTGGATCGGTGCGGGGACCTAGGATGGTAACCTCTATATTTGTATATGGTGGGACTAGATTTAAATTTAACACAGCGAAATTGACAGAATAACGAAAAATTAACACAATAAAAAAAGAAATTTTTGAATCCAACCCCGCGACATAAAAAATATTGGCTACCACCTTGAGTCTCCGCACTGATTCAGCACGAAGACAAGCATCGTGTGCAGCAGGCTTAAATAACCAGCATATTTGTACGGCGATTGTTTTGACCCTTACAGAAGGAGATAAAATGAAAAAAATGAAGCCAGATTCTTTGCGAGTCTTCGGGAATTTTCCATTCCGGCAATTCTTTTTGCAAATTTCTTCCTCCGCTCGATTCAACTCCGACAATCGTTGGGTCATAATATTCCCCGTAGAATCTGTAATTATTCAAATTTTAATTTTAATAGTAATAATTCATTTTCTCGCTTTTTTCACTTTTAAAACTTTCAATATTCGTGTATGAATTTGTACCAGCATTTCGTTTCGATGCTCATGCATCGTCAAAAAAATGTGTGTGCCTCGGAAAGATTTTTGTCCAAAATGTTTTGAACTAAAGTTCAGCTTCCACACGACCTCACCGGAAGTTCGTGAGATTTGGCAAGACCGTTAAGACCCACCGGGCGGATGGCCTCGAGTGAGCGAATTCACTTTTCCTCGCCTACGAAGCGATCCAACGGATATTAAAGGAAATGGTGGTATGATTAGTCGTGTACGTGACCCGGGGTTTCGCTTTCACTTGAATTTAGACGATTCTCGTATCACTTGACACACGTAAAGAAAACCAAGTAGAAAAATATCTTTTTCCACATACTAAAATTTTACAAGGAATCACGATGATGAAATATGCATACAGAAAAGTATAAATAATAAATTCAAATTTAAAACAAAAAAGCTAAACATTTTTAGAAAAAAAAAGAAATCCTAGAAAGAACATTAATGGCAGGGAGTGAGAGGGGAAGGTTGTACACTGTCTTTTTTTTCGAGGCGTCGGATGAAAACTTGGCGCGCGGGTAGCAGAAAGTAAATGGGTTTATTTTTGTAGGATTATCACGGAGCACGCACTAGACGTGTCCAGCTGGTAACGGTTGTTAGCTTGCTTTCTGGACCGAAGGAATATCGATAGTTCGGCTGACTCTAACAACGTGCGTGTGCGAGCGTAGATTTGGCCAATGAAGAGCTCTGCCGAGCTGAAAGCTCTTGATTTCAAAACGAAAGGCTTCTATTCTCTCGATTTCGCTCGCTCCCAGACCATTCCATTTTCACCTCTTCTCCTGTACATGTCCCATATAACTTAATGAAATTTACTGGGCTTCATCACATCACAGATTTATTTTTATTCTTTGGAACTTGTCAAGTTTTTCTAACATTAGATATTTTTCAGAGCATTTTTCTATCACATTGTTGCATTCAATTGCAGAAAAACACATATATCATTTTTGATTCCAATTTTTACAAATAAACAGAACGATTACAGGTCCAGCTTTTTGAGAACAATGGAGGAACTGCAGAGATGAGATGAGAGAAAGAGACAATAAGAGACCAGATGAATAAGAAAAAGGAGCGAGCTACGCGAATGTGGTAGTAAATAGAAACGTGACGGTATATACGTATGGTGGCGAAGCTTCCAAGGGAGCCTAGAAAATGTGACGACGACGCCCTACCGCCGAGATATTAAACTATAAATCCTTATCCCGTTCTGCACTGCGGCGTCTGGCGAGCTTGGACCATATTCCTTCCACGTTACCTAACTTCCGCAAGCGGCAGGCCGAGAACAAGATATCGTATCTCTTCCTTCGGAATATCACAATATTGTTTCTCGAAATCCTCATCAGTCTACAATGAAATTCTTAATATAAATAAAGAAAAGAAAAATTACAATGTTCGAGAATGTTAATTTAAAAAATGTTTTGAAATCTGGGTGCTCATACCGAATTCGAAGAAAAGTGTTCGCTATACAAACATATGTATATACATAGAAGAGGGAATAAAAAAATACTTGTAAGAAATAAAAAAAATAGATACGGTCCATTATCCTCTGACACGACTCGATCCCTTTTAATCGATTCAATTTTAATCTCCTTTTTAATTCACCCTTTCTTTTCTAGGCAGAAGTGCGAGGTGGGTGTAGGTGGGCTTTTAGAGTTAAGTAGGGAAAGAGAAAGTTATATGTATATACCACGGTGGATATAACACGTATGATTCTCAGTTTCTCTCGCGTTCTCCAAAGTCTCAAGGGTGTTACTGGAGGGTTGGAGACGCGGGGGGGAGGGGGATGGAGCTAGGTGTAGAAAGAGGCAACGGAGTCCCGCTCACGGAACATCAGAGGCAAGGCAACTTCAGGAGCACCCTCCTGCAATTATTAATTAACGCTCCCCCTCTTTTGGAGGCATTAACGCGAGCGCGGCTAAGAGCAGTCTATGCGCGCACATACACAGGAGCTCCCTCGGCTCTTGCCCTCTTTCTCGTCATCTCCGACCTGTATACACCTTGCCGCGCGACCGAGCTCCTCCGAGAGCTTACTCGCCTTGACTCCGTTGGCTCAAAGCGCCTCAACTTTTCGACACCCAAAAGGACGCAACCTGATTTTGTGACTCTCACATCATCCAGGTAATGAGAAACCGGCTCTTATTTTCGCGGAGGAGCAAACTTCTCAGCCAATGAATCGAGAGAGAACGACATTATTTTAAAAAATGTAAAAGAAAAAATCCAAACGTTCAACATTTTTTTTACAATGCATTCGTACGATTTGTAAAATTTTATTAAATTACTAGATTCCATTAAACATTGTCATATATATATCAGTTGAATGGTATTAAAAGAAAAGGTGAGAATAATCGAGGTTGGAGATCGAGGAAATGAATGTAAGTCTCGTAAGCGCGTCCTGAGGGGGTTCCAGAGGACGACTGGACTCGCGAAATATCGTGTTCGTGAGGATTTCGGTAGAAGCCGGGAGCCAGGCCGCGGTATCTCCGAAAAGGTTGGAGGGTCGGAGGACGGGGATCTCTAGCTGTCAGGGAGATAAATCGGCTCGGGCTTAATTAAATCTTCTTCCCTGCTATAGTCAGTTGAACCCAGCGTTAAGAGACGACCCTAGTCTCTCTCCTCTATGGTCGCCCGCAGCGGTGGAAGCGAGCCTGGAACAACAGTTGGACACTTGCAGAGCCCGTCCTTACAACTGTTTCAACCAGTCTTGATTTAAGGCTCGCAGACGTGAGTTTCTCGCCTTTTTATCTAATCGCCCACCCGTAACGACCTTATTGACTTTTCATAATAATTTCTGATTGAATTTTCATTCAATCGTTGGCAACTCTTATAGTTCCTTCTTGAAAAAATCTCATTCAATTTTTCAAGGTTGATATACAATCGTATTACACTTTGCGTGAAAAATATAAAATAAAAATTAATCGGAAATACAATCAATCGTCAACCACAAATTTATTCATCCCATGAAACTGCTTGATTCTACTTCGAATAGTTTTCTTCGACGTTCGAAGTATAGAGGTTCATCGAGGCTCTCGAGGCTGCAAGCCTCTGCAGAGCTTCAGGATTGTGGTACGGAATGGTGGCCAGAAAGGTACAGTGGCTGGCTCTGGCAAGAGACAAGGCTGGGGGTCAATCGGCTGAAAGGAGCTTTGCGATTGCTGCAACAACGGGCGACAACGAGCACGAAGGACGGAGGTAAATGAAAGTCAAGTTCCTCAGGGCGCTGGATGCTGCAAGAATAAGGGAGGAAACGTGCAGGAAGACTTGCGCAAAGAAGAGTGTGACAAATAAGCGATGGGAAAAGAGGTGTGGGAAAAAGACGAGAAAAATAAGTGAGAAACCGATGAAAAAAAATACAAGACATATGTATATGTAAATACATGATATGCTGGATACAGAATACATATAAAGGGAGAAAAGAAATAAAAGTCGAAAATAATAGAGAAAAATGTACCCAGGCAAGATGTAGAAGGAAAATAAGATATATAATATACATTGTATATGTGTACATATAGAAAAGAAAAGATATAGATGGTGAGAAAAAGAGGACGAAGGAGTATAGGAGGGATAGATAGAATGAAGATGGCGAAAGAGGAGAGTGAAAAGGTGGGTGTGAGTGTACGTCGATAGAGCGCGGCGCGCCACGGCGGCCAAGATACGACACCGCTGCCACCGCTGCTGGGTACCCGTAAAAGGGGTTGCCTGGGGTTTGGGGTTGGCTCAGAGCTCACTCTCTGCCTCCCTGCACTTTCTTCGCTCGCGACTGCGACACGAGCACACAGCGAGGGAGGAAAAGCCGAGAAGGAAGCCGATTCGCGCACACGCATTCAACCTCTGCACAGACACGCCGGAAGTATAACGATGAGGATATAGCGAATATAATTTGTTGTACGGAAGAAAGAGCCTTCTTCGTATACGAGCTCTGAAAACCCCTTTTTTTCAGACCCGATAGTGAAGCGTAAAAACCCTTTACTGTCCTTCTCTGTACCTTCTCTCTCTCTCTCTTCTCTCAGCACTTTTGCTTCTCCTTCTGCAAATTTCTTTTTTTTTAAGTTATTTTTGCAGTAGCAGATGTCGCGTCCTCTCGGAATCCTGGGGAAGGAGAAAGAGGAGAGATGCGAAGAAAAGGGTTTTTGTGCGAGATATCGTCTCTAGAGCTTCGCTGATGCATTAACGGATTTTTCTCCCGATGTCGTCCTTATCGCTTTCAGTAATTTTTTTTTGTTCTTGCATCTTCCGAAATTCAGAAAACAGATGTTAATATATTGAACGGTAAGGCAAACAATTAAGACAAAAAATAGTAACAAGAATTGAAATTGACCACGTGTAGAACATGAAACATATTGCATACATATCAGAGTAATGATAAATGAAATTGAAATCCCGGTAATTTTTTTTGATTCTATGATATTTGGAATCTCCGCGGTTGGTGGGTCATCAGAATTGGAGGAAGTGGAACTGCAGGAGAAAACAATCATGGATGGGAGAGTATATTAAATAGGTGGGAGTACGAGCCCATGGGTACAATCGGGTACAACGTTTGATGGGAGTGGATCGTCGGTAGATATCGATGGGGTTGGTTGATGGCGAGCGCACTCGGGAGTTGCGACCGTAGGAGACAAGGTGGGCAGCAATGTGAGGGCCGAGTATCGGTATTCGGTTAATTATGATCCCTCCCTGGCGTCCCGGGTGCTCTCTGATGAATTCTTGACGCGGGGGGTGTCGACAGTCGCCGTGCCAGGCGCGCCTGTCATATCGCACCCCGTCATAGGAGCAATTCTACCTACGTAACACGCGCTCTCGGCGCCTGTATACACATTCTCCACATATGTATCTATATTACATTACCTATCGTAACAAGGCTCGTGCTTGAACGCCCGACTATGAATTTCGCTGATTTCGACCAATAAACCTGGCTTGGCGCACTCAATTTCGAGATTACGCGGCGAACCGATAAGCTCCGATGCACTCTCTTCAGGAAATTCATAAAATTTGTCAAAATAACGCAACTTGTTTCCACTTTACGAGAGATTCATCGATAAATAATAAACCCCGTGAACTTTCTGCACATACTTTTTAGTGAATGCTTTAAATTGTGCAAGAAAAAATTAGAAGCGAATATCAAAAAAATTGTCTATTGGTTTTTTAACGTAATTGGAGATAAAATTCGATTCTCGGGGTAAGGGCAGAAATTTGTTCACCCCCAGTTGTACATGAATAAAAAGGATGGGATAAAAAACAAACGACGAAGAGGTGAGTCAACTATATTTCTCCTTGCTACTGCGGATGGTCTGTGAATTTCGGGGTTGCATTTAATTAAAGCCCCGAGGGGCTCTTCGTGATCGTGCATCAATACTCGAAGGTTCTCAACTCCCTTCCATTTCTGAGGCGAAATTTTTCATCAGTCTTCGACCGGAATCGCCTCAGAAAATTGTCTCTCGTAACTCGACGAGATCAATAGATACAAAAAACGATGAAAGGTTAAAATTGACTGCGTAAAATTGAGTGGGACAATTTAAAAATACGATGTTAAAAAAATGAATGAAAAATAAATTGAGCGATCTGAAGTGAGAACCGGATGGGAGGGCTCTCTGTTAGCGAGATGCTACAGAAGCTTGGTGAAGCTTATTACCGTTTTAAGGGAATGTATGATGGAGCGAGAGTTCAAAAGGAGAACAACGAAGAGTGTGAGGAAAGGCGGAAAGACGGGAGACCGTTCTTTATTCCTCATTTCATCCTCATATACCCCACTCCCTCATTGTTTCCTCCTCGTCTGTGTTACAATCGGTTGAATTAAAAATCACTGAACTTCGTTACTATTGTATACGGTCGGATGCGAAATTTGCTTAATGAAAGCGAGAAAAAAATAGTGACGCGATTGGAAAAGTTATATAAAAAAAAAATCGAGGAAGGGGCAATAATTGATGTAAAAAATGATTTGAATACTGGATCATGGAATGTTGGTAGCTTGAGAAATGTTTGATTGAAAATGAGGATGAGGTAACGCATCGAACGATTAGTGCCTCCGATTGCGGAATTGCTCGAGTGACCGTACGGTTACAAGGAGTTACTACGAGCGGACGTACACACGTAAACGGAGGTTAAACCTGACCTGAACTGTCATCATGATTCACCCCAATTCCCATCGCACGATAGGACTGTTGCTATCAAGGCCGAATCATCGTGGACTAATCGTGGTGTAGGTTAGTCGCAAGTGCGTGAACAGGACAGGAAAGAGAAAGAGGTAGACGTAGAGGAAGAGAGAGAGAGAGAGAACGAGTAACAAGGAGATGGAGGACGGTTGGCTCTGAAGCATATAGGCAAGGGGAAAGAGAGAACGTGTTTGGAAATCCCAACCGTTTCGCTCCACTTCCCTCTCTCAATGGATCAGTTTATCCCTCTCCAATCTCCACGTGCACATCATCATCGTCATCGACGAGAGCCTCCGCACTAATCCTTCCACTCCTCGGGAGCTTCTCCAAGATCTGTTTGCAATTATTAAGGACCCTTGCCGGGATCTTCCACTTCCAAAAGTGCTTTCCTACTAATTTCACGTTCCTGTATATACCCATCCGAGTTCCTCGGAATATCCTTCTCACATATTCGAATCATTTATTCTAGCCTCTATACGTCATTACACTACAGAGACTGTACTCTCGGAAAAATTTTTTTTTCCTTTTTCCAAATGCCTCTCGTAACTTTTACAAAAAAAAATGCTTCGCCAAAAGTGTATTTTTCTATTTAGCAGTAAATTTTGGTTCTTGAAAAAATACTGTACCCTGGTCACGTAATATACAAGCTAATATAGAAGCAAGAATAAGACACATTCTCGGAATATATTCCTTTGAGAATGAAAACGTAGCAGCGGATAAATCTTTTAATAAGTCTGAGTGGACGTGAATTCTAGCATTCGGTTGGAGATAAAAAAATTTGCCAGGAAGATCGCGCGAGGAGGAATGAGAATGCTTTCGTACGAGAGCCAGGAAGATCTAGGATTGCTAGTAAATATCGCGCTAATTCTCCAGACTGGCTTTCATCCTCGACCACAGCGTTCTTGACCCTTCGCGACTTGAGAGTTATAGCCTCGGTCCAGCGAGCAGCGTCAATTTCGTGAAATAGAGGATATACACAAGAGAGAAAGAGTCTCATACACTTTTACCCTTATGTATAGATACACTTGATACAAAAATTTGTTCAATTTTAATCTCAGTGCGAAATTTAGTTCCGCCTCCTTATCATCTTAATGCGAAATTTGAATTCAACGTTAGTGACCAACAAGAAAGCAGAGGTTGAATTTTTATTTTTCTTGAAAAGACACAGCAAATTTACGTCTGCCCATCATCCATAGTCGATTCCATGCAATGGAAATGCATCCCCTTTTTTCAGGAATGCAAAACGGTTTGTAACAAAAATCCTTTCAGGATTTTCGTTCGGGTGAAAGGGAAGTGGAAAGGAAGAGAGGACGAAAGGTTAAAAAAGAGGTAGTGTAGGGAGAATAAGACGAAGAGGAACGCCGGGTTTCTCTTTCTTCCTCGGGACACATTTTAAAAGTGATAAATGCGAAAACGCTACACGTTGGAAAATATGACTGAGAAAAATGCTCCGGAGAGAATTGCAAAGGCAAGAAATAATGACAATAAAAAAAGAGGGAAAAAATGAAGGAGGGAATACTTGTGATTTTGCTCTCCGAGCTCGAACGTTTTTTCGCTTCCCCTTTGGCACTCGTTCTTCGTTTTTTCTCGCCTTCGATGCCGTTTGTGTGTCCACGCGGTGAAAACGACGAGGTCTCCGGCTCGGAGAAATCGAAAAACTAATATCCGCCCTCCGGAGGCCGTTTGTTTCGTATTGTTTCGGACTCGGAAGCAGCCCGAGGCTCTTCTCTCTCTCTCTCTTTCTCTTCTTCGACGCTCCAGCATCCCGCTCACTCTAACCGGTTGTCTTGGGGTGATTGAGTGTGCCCATTCTTCATTGAGCCGAAAGGAGGGATATGGTTGAGAGTATTCGCTTGTGCGTTCCTTCCTTTTCTTTTAAACTTTTCATTCCCTTGCTCCTTCTACCAATTTTATATCGGTGAAAGGTTAAGTCTGAAAGCATGAAAGAGTTTGAATAAGCTGCCATATTGCTCTTCTTATATTTTTCATCGGTTTCTCATAAATTTCGTAAAAAAAGCAGTCAAGCGTTAAAAAAATTTGCACCAAAAACGAAGAATATACAATATGTAGGCAAGAGCGATTGAATTATTCTTTTGAGATTAGAAAAATTTACTGAGAAATTTAAAAAAAATTGTCAAACTTTGAAGAGATCGATCGATACTTCATCGATGTGTTAATTGATGATCATTCTTTCTGGAACAAAGCTTTGAGTCCATTAGAGATTAGCGAAATCGGCTGTTACGTGCGCGTATACACAAGTTATTAGCGAAGGGTCACATATTAATGCGGACTCATGGGCTTTTGCTAATCCTACCCTCCGAAAAGCTCCCGACGTAAGGCAGTTTGGAGCTGTCGTAACTGGGCTTTAGGCCAGGGTCAAAGGACTTTCGCGTCCTTAGATCTGTGGAGCTAATGCGTTCTCAAACATCACGAGAACGTTTGCTGACCCGCGCCGAGACACGATTATATCCCGAATATTCTCAGCCGTTATCATCGTTCGATCATTATCACCGGTGAACGGAAAAAAAGTCAAAAAATATTGTATCAATCATCATTTAAATAAGCGAACATCAATAACAATTTTGTTTTCTGATTATTATTTTCTTCAATCTATGTCTTCATGTTCATGCACGTCAGGTTCTTGATTCGGGTATTTTATTTAATTAGCTGGTCACTGAATATTTTGTGATGCAATTGATTGGACAGAGTGCATGCGCAATGTGACTTCCTGTGGCAAAATCTATTATGTGGATAAAACAGCTGTTCGCGTTGTCGTCCCAGGAACGGAGTGTGAGCTTGAGCCCCGAAGAATGATGAAGGAAATATATACGTAATTCCACGCAATTTCGAATTTCATGTCAGTATCATTGTCGTTGATTACACGAATGCATTCGAACGTCGATCCTCGGGTGATGGGAATGGTGAGTTTTCGTTGTTATAGAGCGAACAATAATCATCGAGGTGCGTATTATCGAAATTGCAAATCATTTCACAATTTCAAAATCCAAAATTCGGACAAAAATGTACAAATGACCAAAAATGGAAGTTTGAATGAGGAACAATAAAAACTTTTACAATACAATGAATCGTTCGATTCATAGCTCTTTTATCGTATGTTACATTCGTGTCCTTCTACATATAAGCATGTAAAATTTATCGACAGTGAAACTTTTGTTGAAATAACAATGATTAAGAGCGTTTGAATAATCGATTGATGATGATTATGAGCGTTCAAGGGGTTTGCAACACCTGTTTCCCCTTTTTTCCCTGTTCGTTAAATCCCTTTGATTATCCTCGTATTCGAATTTTTTTCCCCCTCCATATTCTGGCGAGCCGTAGCCCTCCGATTCTCATAATCACCGATAACAGTCTTAAGGCTTATACAAACTTTCGCTCTGGTTTCTTGGATCCTGGGCTCGTTTCGCCCTTGTTTCTTGAAACCCGGTGGAAGGGAGAAATGGAGGCGGGCACGTTAGAATTCGAGAAAGAGAGGAGAGAAGCGAGATGGGATTCGCACCCCCTCCTTATTTCCTCTCCTCTCCGTCGCCCCCTTTTCGCGACCCCTCGCCACCTCCGACGAGACCGAGAGAAGTTGGTTTACCGCCCTCGCGGGTGGTTAGCGGCTCTAGTTAAGGGGCGTCTTAATTACCCACGGTAATGAACACCTTCTCGTAAAAACTTGGCCCACTTTAATTATTTCAGCGCCAAGCTCGCTTATCCTCTCCCTTCACCCTTCATCCCAGCTCTCATTCCTGTAACAAAATTTTACTTTCCACATTCTTTCTTAAATAAGGCTCGCGCTTATACTCCGGTCCGTTTCGTACGAATATCGCGAACCGAACAATTTTCTCTCTCTCTCTCCCTCGCTCATCTTTTTGCCTGCGAAGAAACATATGTATCATTTGAACAGTAGATGATATGTATGACCATATTGTACTGAATTTTTCGTGGACCCTTCGAGAAACGCAAGGACACTGTCTTCTCACGAATCCAATTAAATGAAGGCGATGCCTTTTCTTTTTTATATTTACTACACGTGCTCGCGTTTATAGTCACCGGGTTCAATAAGGGAAGGGCAAAAAGGGAGTTAAGGGGTAGAAGTTTTTTTTCTAAAGGGATAGAGGCCAACGGAGGAAAAGGAGAAGAGAAAAAGTAACACTCGTAACAAGCACGGAGAACAGCGTGGTTATAAATTCGCGGGAATTAAACGAAAGAATGTGGTTTGCGTCGATGTAGGACCGCGCCCGACACTCTCTTTCACCCTTAAAAACGCCCTCGCTTTATATCGCTTAGAACAGTGAACGCTCGCTGCGCAAAACATTGGCTTTTCGCCTGAGTTTCGCCTCATCCGTACTCTCTCTCTCTCTCTCTCTGAGCTACCTCTTTCTCTCACTCTAGTTTTCCTGGATTTTTAATTAAGGGCACGCGGATGATTCTCGGCCAACAGCGAGAATTCCTATGGAATAACGTCAAAGCATTCTCCCTCGCAAGAACTGAAGCTTGCGGCCGTATTTTCGCTACGAAATAGTCCGACGAATACTTTTAACCCCTATGAATCGACTGGACACTATAATCCATCGAGTGCTGGTACTTTCGATGAAAATTCTCTTATATGTATTACATTTTTTACTGATGTAGGTATACATAGTTTTGATTGAGTTTCTTACTCTAGCTCAAGAAAGGAATATTTTGCAACTAAAAATGTTTCAATTAAAAAATTGAAGTATACAACGTCGAGTGAAAAATGTATACGCACTTACTCGTATATTAATAATTATTTGATGCGAAATTCAATGCTCGCATCAGAGAATATTTCGGATTTTCCGCTCTCAGGGAAATATTATTCTTTCCCCGCAAGGAAAAGTATGAGGGGAAAAGAAGATGAGAAAGTTTGGGGCTGTCGTTGGATCGGACAGAGGGTGTAGTCCCGTTGCCACTGTCGTGTAAGGAGTCGAGAGGGGGTGAGAATCAATTTTTGAGTTGGATGATGTCGAACGGATGTTGCAGACGGTGCCTTTTTTTATTCTCGCACTCTAACTCTTATTTTTATACATGAATCTTTCTTGATTTCTCAGTTTCGCAACGTGAAAAATCGCGAGGATCACTATCAGACAGTGTAGTTTTTAATTATCCTATTTATATGTATAATAATCTAAAGGTTTACTGATATCACCATTCACTAGGCGCGAGAAAAAGTGTAAAGTGAAGTGATCAAACGAACACATAAAATTTCTTCCCGATGACAATGATAAAATGTTTTTTAAACATGAAGTCTGTTTTATATGAAAAAAGTATTGAGTGCTCCCAAAATCAGGTATACTTTCAGAAAACATCGAACGGGAGTGTGTAAATTAGGAGTAAAATTCAGTCATGAGATCAGAGTTGGAAATCTCAATTGTAAATGGAAAAGGGGATCGTTGAAATTTGAGTGAAAAGTGCTTCTGAATTAATTCGTCCCGTTGTCTAGGATCTTAACTCGAACATTGAGCTACGAGGATACTAGAATAATCTTTTGTTGAAGGACACATTGAAAACGATCCTGGAAAATGTAAATCGCCGATGGTAAACCTCGCGAGCGAGCAAAGAGCAACAAATAAATCATTCGTGAATACGAAATGGGGCAGGATAGAAGGGAAATATAAAGTAAAATAAGAGGGTGGAAAAAAGGCGGCGGCGGAAAAAGAGGGAGAATTCTTGCCATTTCAGACACTATATGCAGATATTCGTTCGAACGGAAAGCTCGATGGTAGCGTACACTCCGGATTTACCCCGGTTACAATCCACAGCTGGATGACCCTCGCTATTTATGTTCCAGAATCGACATATTTCAGATGAGCCTTTTAAATATTAAATGCTCTTGGGGAAGTTCTGCCTCCGTAATGTTTCCTCTCTCTCTCTCTCTCTCTCATTCCCCCGCCGCGTTCCCAAGCACTCTCGAACTCTACAAAATTTAAAGCTCTTTTGTGTTTCCGTATTCCAATATGGCTGCCAAAAAGATTCATCGGCCAGATTTGAATCTGATCACTTATATTTTCGGTCTAATGGAATTTGCCAAATTTCTCGAACTAAATAAGCAAGATGAAGATGTTTATTTTTTTTTTTCATTTTTCACAGTCTTTTTTCTTACTTTGTAATTTTTTTTAAAACTCGAAATCGGTATTATTTCGTTGAGAGTGCCCAAGTTCTTTCTTGACGCATCTTTTCCTTCAATCCGAGCTTCTTTTTTCTTTTTTACTTTTTTCTTTTCTTCTCTTTTTCTTTCTCTTCTCAGATGTTCACTTCAATCTCTTGGGGAATATTTGAGGAGGCCAGATCAAAGCCCGTCTGGTCAATTTCATCAACATTTGAATACGAGAACTCGCTCAGTGGCGTAGGAAAAAGTGAGGCTGCCACGGAGCAGGAGCGAACGAGCGAGGCATCAAGAGTATCCGATACGAAGGCGCATTGAGCAAGGGAGAGAGCGAATTTCCGGGATTCCTGGAGTCAGTCCGAAAACGCGGCAAAACTCATCCTCCGATGAGCATCCTTTTCCTCCTTCCATACCCCGCCTTTTCTCTCGCCTCGGCTCAGCCCTTTCACTCTCAACGTTGCTCGTTCCGATGCTGAGATTTCGAGGCTCTTTTCACTATACTCTTTGCACCAGCTGCGTCAAAAAAGAGGATTCCCAAAAGATTACCAATGGTCCTTAGAAATTGTGAAACTTTTTGAGACCGAAATTTAGAAAAGTTTTTGTGCAGGAATATTTATTTTCAACGAAAATAACGACTGCACTTTTTCTGGTTTTTTTAAAACAGATTGCAATTTTTTTTACTTATACTTGAAAAAGATATTTTTCACACTTTAGAAAATGTTAAGCGATAAATTTTTAAATAACAAAGTTTATTTAGAAAGAGAGAGAGGGAGAGAAACTCAATGCACAGAATTATTGAAATTGATTGAACGTTTTTTCATTCATATGTCATATATGAATTTAGATACAATCGTTGTACTTAACCGAAATATTTTTAATTAATAAAGGAAAGGCGGTAGTTATAGAGGTAGAAGTTTAATGCTTGAAATTAGTGTCTGTGCTCGCTTTCGGTCTGTAAATTCGTAGACCAAAAGAGGATCCCCTTTGCAGAGAAGAATTATCAGTCCTCGACTCGTGGTGAATTCTCGCGTACGAATGTCGCGTAAATCAAGAAGTCCCTATCTCGCAGTGATGACGGGGCGGTGTAAAAGCTAACCCCTGAAAAGTGAGGATGGTAGGAAAGAGAGTTAGTAAGAGAGAGAGAGAGAGAAAGGGGCCATTGAGCTTGAGGCTTTAAGAGGTACCCTCACGATCAAAGCATAATTTTAATTAGCCAGATTATACGGAAAGATAAAAATTATTAAAATTATTGCCTTAATGAAAGGGGGAAACGAGGGCCTTTTTTGACTGTAGGGATACGTAATTAAACGGGTGGAGAGAGTCTTCTACCCTCCTTCGAGATTTATCCGGTCTCGCATCACTTTTTCTTCAGCCAATATTCATTTATATTTCTTAGACCTTTCTCTATTATAAATTGTATATATATATGTATAATGAAAATTAATGTTGCGGAATTGAATGGTACGAGTTACGAAGTTTTAATTATAGGGGTGTATGGCTTTTATTATTTGGAGATAGAATTTTCAAAGAATATGTTAATAGGCTCGTTGACTTTTCGACTTCTTGGAGGCCTGGGAGCAATGGTGGCTCAATAAGAGGTCCACACCCTCGTGGTCTTGGCGTCAGATCAGCCCGCAAACCGCAAGGTGCCACCACACCCCCAAAAACCTCCCTCGATACCCCTGGCGGCCAATGATCAGGCCTAGCCACCCCCAGACCGCAAACCAACCGCAAGACGATGCGCAGAACGTACCGTCCGTACACTCCTGATGGTCATGCAACACGCACGTTCTCCCAACCGCAAAAACAAAATGGTGCGTACTCGACGACGTCTTTGCTCGAGATTTTAATTTTTCATAACAACCTTTTCGTAACAACTTTCCATTAGATCCGAATGAAAATTTTTTTAGACTTTGCCTGCGTATTCAAAATTGTTTAAATAAATTCAGAATCGTAAAAAATAATATTCCCCCATACTATATAGTTGTCCACAAACAAATGAATTTAACTTTTTTAAATTTGAATGATATGAAATGTAAGTAAGAAAAAAAAATATCGGGCCTGATCTTAATACCTTACAAAATTTTTGATCCGTGAAGAAATATTCGACGATTCGTCGAAAATCTAAAACTATTGAGATTTTTGATAATATATACACTTAAAAGGTCTCAAGTATAGGTATTAATATATAAAAATCATAAGAAAGTATAATAAGAAGGATAGCAATTCGCAATCGCGTGGAAAGAATTTTTTTTTCACCGTCGGCTCTGGCTTGGTAAAGGGGGAAAAAGAAAGTGAGAGACGGGCCACAACGTGGCCTCTGAGGTGGGTCGAATGTGGCCGAGCTGCGGCGTCGCTGGGTTCCCGCTAGGAGAGTCCTAGAGCAGAGGTCACGCGATGGGAATCCGACGACGAACAGAATAACTCGAAGAGAGAAGAACGAAAAGAGGAGCTAAGGGGTGGAGAAAAAGGCGTTTTCGAATCCTCGGGGTTAAAATTCGAGGAGAAAGTCAAGAAGAGTCGAGAAAAAAGGTGGAGTCTTCGGGGCAAGGTGAGAGCCCGGAGGTGAGGCTGGATTCTTGGCGTTGCCGGGCTGAAATGCACACTTCTGTACCCTGGGATACACTTGAATAAGGAGAACGTGTACGAAAAGCCTGGAGGAAGATGGAGAGAGTAAGTGAGAGGAAAAGCATCGAAGAGGAAGAGAGGAGAGGTGAGGGAGGGTTGAGGGTTGCCTAGCTACCAGCGAGACCCGGCCAAGATACGCCGAGATCTCATTCTGGTTTCACCTCACCTTTCCCTCCTCGTCCTCTTTTCATCCTCTTCTTCTTCTTCTTCTTCTTCTTCTTCTTCTGTTGCCTTCTCTTCTCTTCTTCTTCCTTTCTTGTTTCGGGTTAGGTTGTCCAACGCTTTCTCCCTGAATTTACCGCATGAGAGACCAAGAAGACCCCGTGCAACCAAATATTCAGCCCTTATCGGACTAGTACTCTTATTTTTATACCTCTCTCTTTCACTTTTATTCTTTTCATTCCGCTTCGCTGATGGATGTGTCAATTTTTTCAGAAAAAGGGATTTATCGTTTTCCATGGTTACAATGATATTTATTTTTTTTAAATACTATAAAACTACATAATGTTATATGCCATCTAATATGTTTATGGCAATAATACTTTATACGTATGTTGTATTGACAAATACAAATTTTCATATTTATATATATCTACTTATAATAAACGGTTCGTCACGCTTGTTAAATGGTGCTTGAAAATAAAATAAAAATTTGTTTTGTGTATATACGTTGGTTTTATTTGAAATTTTTTTTGCTGATTTTGCATTGCTAAAATATTTAAAGACGTGGAAAAATTGAATTTTTTTTTAAGGAAACCTTTATCTTGAGAGAGAGCTAGTAGACTGGTGTCGCCCTCGGACGGCCAAGACGATAGAACCTTCGTCTTTAAGAAAGTGCGAAAGGAAACTTTCGTTCGACCCTCTTTTCCTACAACCCTCCTAAGAAACGGGGCTCTTTTCGTTCCTGCGCTACCGTGGCGGTAACGTATCGCGAGAGAACGAAACGACGGCGATAAGAATACGTCGGTAAAAACTTAAAAAATTATGGAAAAATTTTTTTTATTTCTTTGTAATGAATAAAATGTATGTACGATCATAGATTAGTTTTAACAAAATGTGGATATAGTGAAAGTTAAAATACTTAAATTTTTATTGCGTTCATTTTGAGAGTCGGTAAAGAAAATATGCGTGAGGCTCGCGCTGGCTGAAATCTTAAAGAAGTGGCGCCGCCGGTCTTGCGACTTACAAAGTAACGAAACGAGGAATCATTCGGTCCTGTCAAAAGGTAAGAACATGCTCGTCCTCCTACCTATTTTAATTTTTGAAAAAAGAAAATTGAAACAGAAACATGAGCAAAATCTTGAAAATATGTTTGAATATGTGAAATCAAATTGATGCGCGGAACAGACTTTGTCAGAAAATTGCAAATTTATAAGTGAAAATAATCCCGTGAATGTGTTAATTAAAAAGTGGAATATATCGTGATGACAATTTTTTATTTCGAATTGTTATTTTTGATTCTACAATTTCAAATTAACTTTAATCGAAATCACGTTGGATATTGACCTGCTAGTGTAGTTGAAAAAAGGCGATAAAATAAAAACACCGAAAAAAAATTTCATAAATTCACTCAGTTAAAGTGTCAGACACTTCAACTGAAAAATGTCCGTAACATACGTTGAAAATATCATTCCAACGGATGTAACACTTTTTTCAAATAAAAGATATGAGTAGACGTATTATGAGATTTTAAGGATGAAACGACAGGAAAGAACAAAGCGACACAGAGAATTGGAATCGTGAATGCTTGGTTGATTCAATCTAAGCAAACATAGCATGGATGTGAGTTGAGTAGAACGTATAGACTGTGCAGAAAGGTGAACTAGAGGAAGAAGAGAAAGCTTTTCAAAAGATGGCGTGAGTCGTTTTTGGGGTTATCTAAGATAGGGGCGGGAGAATAAACTCGAGTGTATCTATTCAAGTAAGTGTTTCACTCTCGTTACTCCTCCTTCTTTCCGAAAATGGGGGTTGAAAAGTAAACCGAGCAACGTGAACCCTGATGTATCTCGATACATACTTGAAAGTTAGTATACAACAAGAAGCGCCGAGAGCAAGAGTCAGAGAGAACAGGAGCGAGTAAAAGGGAAATTTTGAATCTTGAGACACATAAACCTATAGCAGTATTCGGGCATTTCTGCATGCGCGGAGAAAGGTCGTGAGAGAAAAAGAGAGAGAAATTAAAAGGAGAAGAAAATAATGGAAATAAGAGAGAGAGAGAGAGAGAGAGAAAATTCGGTTCCTATTTTCACCTTTCCCGGCGTACTTTCTCGCAATCTTCAAAACTATCCTGCTTCTCGTCGCTTTATCTCAGGTTGTACGATCCTTGAGCTCCCTTTCAACCCAAGGGCGCATCCGGATGCTTAGCATGTAGATGAAGATCTTGGTAATCAAAGACTCGCAGGAGAACTCTCTTCGCGAGTATATATCGCACCCCAGGGGCCCACTTCGTCAAGACTCACTTATTTCAGGTATTATATGTTCGAGGAAAATTCATCCTGTTCCTTATTTTCCCTATATTCATACATATCCTGCTCGACTCCTTTCCGAGAATTTCAACCACCTAACAAATATGAAGAAACGAAAAAATTCAATATCCACGAATTGTTCATATCCTGGCTATAAATCCCTCGCGGAGCTCGTATGGATTCGATTAAATTTGTAGCACAATTATCGGCGATGAAAATTTTATCTAGTCGTTAATGGACCATGAATACTGAATCGATCCGAGTACTGGAACGTGAATTCAGTATCATGAAACGATTTCATTATATTGTTAAAAAATAATTGGGTAAGAAGTGGAAAAATGAAAAGTGTTCGAAGATGGAAAATTGTTTACAGTATAAAAGAAAATCGTTAAAAAGTATAATGTTTGAAGAGGGATTTAAAAAATGTGAAATAGAGAGAGAGGGAAAAAGATTCGGACACCTCGTTGTAAAAAATCGAGAAGTAGTTGAAAATAAAATGGAGAAGTTGAAATTGAGCGGTACGAGCTGCCAGTGCGGAAGTTGCCACAAAACGATTTGGGACTCTGGGTTATACCCGAAACGATTTTCAGTCGGGGATCTCTTTTCTCCTCGTGGGTGGAGTTGGTCCCGTGCAAAATTCAGTCCCACGTATGTCGGACAAAAAGTAATTTCCCCATCGAGAAGGGGCTTCGGCCGGCGGTATACTGGACACAAAGGGTGATTTTCGTACATGGGGGTGGAATGGTCGTCGCTCCAACGATTCTCCGATAGCCTTTGGACTCCGTCGGGTCGCCAGTGACCGGTGTGCGTAACGATCTCTCTCCCTTTTCTCATTCTCTTTCTCTCTTCTCATCGGAAAAGCCCCTCTGCTTCGCAGTTTCTCTCGTCCAACCCTTTATTCGCAACCCTTGGAATCTCTTCGTCTTTCTCTCCTTTCTCCCGGCATGCGTGATACAGCCCCGAGTGTGTCCCGCATCCCGTGTTCGAGGGTGTTACCCTGAATTTCCGCGCTATAACTATACTAACTTCTCCATAAACTCATATATTTTCGTGTACGAGAAAAAAAAAATTACTCTCCAACGAACCCTCGATAATTCGTACTTTTTTCAACCCTCCTCAAAAGTTTGACTTTTCAGAGACTCGGATGAGAAAGCCTTTCCCCCTAACGAGTTTCGCGAAAAAGTGAAAAATGAACTTGTTAGTTTGTCTCTTTTGCATGTAAAAGTATTCCTCTAAAGAGACCAATGGTTTCATCTCGTTTCTTATTGAAAATTCATATTTTTTCATAGCGATGGCTTATTAAAACAGAGGTATAGTGTGGGTTTGATAAAATGTTACATGCTGGCAATTGAAGCTAATATAAAAATGTGAAATTCACAGGATTTCGTAATCTTTTTGAGGTTTAAGTCACAGAAGGAGAGAGCATGACCGCAGAGTAATAAAATCTCGTTTTAATTTACACGAGGCGTGTATCCTTATTTCCTGGATCGTTCAAAAGCGTCGGAGACTCGGGTCGTTTCGGCGTTTCATTCTCTGGCTCGGCGAGAGCTCACGGCTCTCCGAGCCCGAGTATGAAACACGAAATTGCGCGAATTCATAAGTACATCCATGTTGCCCGTGCAAGCACACGATAATTATCCTTTTTGAAGGTCCAGGAAAGGCACGGTCCCTTGGGTCTTCCCGCGAGGGGAGCGTTAGCTGTCCGATTCGTCGACGAAACTATAAATGATGAAAAAGAGATGAGGGTTTCTCTCTGCTCAGGAGAAGAACCAACCTCTTTCATGTACTGCTTTGATTTACGACGTGTGTTTCGTCTCAGATTGACAAAAATGAACATTTTTAAATCACATATGTATATTGAGTTTGAAAACAACGATTTTTTTCAATCTCCGAAGATGTATGAGAGATGCATCATCGATAAGAGAGGTTTGATTCTCTGAAGAGGGGAGGATAGACTTCATACGGGGGTATACGAAAATATATATTCCAACAATCGTTCAATATTTTGAAATACACTTTATTTCGACTCGTTCAAAAACTACAATAACAATAGTTCGGTAGATATGTGTTTGTCAGAAAATGAAATGACCATCAGCAATGTTAAAAAGTCTCTCTCATTTTTTCGTCTCTGATTTTGATTATTCCGATTGTGAGATAATTTGTTTGGTGAGAGATTCAAAAAAAGACCTCCTTTCTACGATTATCCCAACAGTTTTCACATTCTGGACGGTGAAAGTATGATAAAAACATGCGTCCTCTATTGTAGAGTCCTTTCGCTGTTAAGAGATACGAGAAGATCTCTAATAAATAAAAAATTGGAAAATATTGCACAAACCCACAATACTAACGAATATCAATACTCTGCTTAATAATAATCAATAATATTTTACAATAATATCGGAGACAATTATAATTTCTTAAATTTGTAAAAAATATTTCATTATTAAAAATTTTCAAATAAATTACGTTGCATTTTTAAATTTCATTGCTATTTTCTTTGGAAAATTAAAGCGTTGATTGTTAGCTAGATTTTAATTATTAAAAAAAAGATGTTGAGAATTTAAGATATTTCTCGTTATTATACTATGAAACATAAATAAACATAATTTTAGTTCTCGCTAATATTTCGTTCTGTCCGACCTCTCGGAGGAGTTCGGTGATTCGTACACGGTCAATATCTATTTACAATAATTTACAATCGTTTTTGAGAAAAACTTATGTAGAAGCTTTCGGGAATTGTACATAGATTGTATTTTTTATACCGACTTAGCATTCGTTAGAAGGATTAAAATAAATGCGATTCTAAAATGATAATTCGTTTGTTAAAAAAAATTACGTAACATCTAGAATAAAATAGAAACATGCATGAAATAATTATTGGGGCCAGAAATTTCGAAGTTAATTGTACAGGAAAATTCCAGGTCCGAAAGCTTCGCTATAAATGTCTCACCCGTGTTAACTACTATATTAAAATCTTCTTTGTTTCATTGTTTAGCAGTACAGGTTTCAGTCTGTCACCTCGTTTCGACTATAGCGACGTTAATTCTCACTTTTTCGTTTCTTTTTTTTCTATCACACTCTCGCACGTTGAAATTTCTAATTGGCGCGTGATTCGCACAAGATCGAAGGGACGTTTTTACTTTTCCCTTTTCTCGTCCATGATTTCGCGATACAAATAATTAAGACTATCTACTAAATCACATGCAACTCGCGAGAGCCTCTCCTTTGATTTTTTTTCCTTATTTTCACGAATAAATATTAGCACCGGAGATTCAAGTCCTCTTTCAAATCTCAGGTCCCAAAAAATTGAAAATTAGTCCTTGTTAGATTTATTTTTAATGCCCAAAGCCACAACTTTCTTCACGATCTTTTGTATAGAGTATTGAATCAAAATAGGGAGAATTTTCTTGAAAGTCGTCGCGCAATTCTCCTCAGACGAATTTTCGTTCGATGACCATAACGAGTGCGAAAATAAAGACAATTTATTATCTAGGCTGTGAATTTTGCATTCATTCATCATTATACCGGTTAAAAGATCGGATGAAATACAATTTTTAAATTAAATGTAATTCCGAGGAACGCGAAAAGTCAGGAACAAAATTTTTGGAAAATTGAGGAAGAAAATTTGTCGTTGCTCTCGATCGGAGGTTCAATAGTCGCCTAAAGTTCGATCGTCGCGTTTCAATAAGGTCGCCAGACACTGTTGTCCGGCCTCACTTCTTCCTGCCTAACGCTGCAGCTCTCCGCGACCGCAGTTTGTTCGGGGCTCTCTGAATTTTGAAACTGATTGCTGCAAATGTGTGAATAAAGTGTGCTCGGTAAAACTGCAGGAGTAGGAAAATAATTCCCGTAGTTGTTGCCGAATCCTTCCTCGTGGACCGGACTGTCGGTCATGTTTGAGTCCGTCGACAGCGATCGCGGTGAGACGTACTCCTGATATCTTTGACTGCTCGCCCCGGACATTAAGCTCGTCAACGGATCCAGCGGGTCCGATTGACCCGGTGTCGTTGTGTCTGGTACCACTGTGCACGCATATAAAGACACAAAAAGTGTCAAGAATCAAAGAAAATCCAACTATAAATTGTAACAAAAAAAAAACAAATAAAAATTGCTTTTCCGTCATTGAAATTAATTTTTTTTCTTCATATTTTTAAATAATAGGTATACACGTTGTGTTGTTTGAAAATAGTTGAAAATTTTCTAGCATGTCCGTTTGAAAAAGATATGCATCGCCTTATTAATATAAGAATAAAGAATAAAATCAAGGAAATGAAAATTCTTACGAGATGAGACTGCGGAAAAGACGTCCTGCTGCTGGGTTCTTCCGCTAGTGGTCGAAGCAACGGTCGATCCGGCGGTGGAGTCCGGTGCCGTTGGAGTCGACATCGCGACAGTGCCGGTGAAAGTCGCGAGCGAGGCCGTGGTTGCGGATTGTGGTGGCGCGAGCGGCGGCGGAGGTGGCGGCGGAGGCGGGAAGGACGCCTGAGCCGCGCAAGATGAAAGAGGGCCGGGAAGATAACCGGCGTATCCGGCGGTTGTCCCGTAGCTCCAGGAATTTCCGGCAGTCAGTCCAAACTGCGTCATGTCTGGAGAGCGAACGTCAAAAAAGAAAAGCGAGAGAATAAACGAGAAGAAACCAATTTTCCAAAGCTAACATTGGTGGAAGAAACATTTATGGAGAATGAAATTAGAAAAGAAATGTCGAATAAGAAGCACTCGGAAAGAAGAATAAATCTTCACGAGAAACTTTGTATCAATTGAAAAAGTAAAAATGAAAAGTGGGACAAATAAAATATAATATGCTAAAAAATGGGGCTAAAAGGATATTCGAGATGAAAAATGTTTGGAAACGGTTAGCAATTAAAGGCCGATGATTAGTTCTTCGAATATTCGAGAGGGTGAAAAAATCCATTATAATCTCTTTTTTGTGATGGAGACTCGTCGCTTGCACGAGGACAAAGAGAGGAAGTGTCGTACCAAAGAAACTAAAAAATTGAGCCGCTCAACAGTGGAGTCCTTTGAATCGGTTGAGCAGCGGTCACTGTAGTCGAAGTCTCGATTATATTCGAGCCTGCCGCTGCTCTATCGACAGATCGTCATCGAGCGGCAAGACACGGACGAAATGGATTCAACGTGACGGACAATCGCTCCCCGATATAAATACGAAACCTTTTATCTGAAAAAAAGGTAAAAAAGAAAAACGCGAAACGACGAAAAAAGGAAATTTCGTCAAAAATGAATCGAAGAGAGCCTTTACTGCGGATTCGGTATACCACGAATTTTTATCTCTGCCGATAGAAAAACGATGAAAAAAGAATAACGCGACGATATAGCGTACGCGTATCAAAATAAAATGTGAAAAAGCTGAGGTTCCGTTATTTTTTCAGGTTATTTTAAACGACAGAGATGAATTGAGAGACGCTCCGACTGAGACCTGGACGAAAACGATGAAAAGGAACGCACGGTAGATACGGAGAAAACGAGGGAGAACGAAGATCAAAGGCTCTCCATAACGGTCGTCCTGGCGAATACACGAGGATATAGCTTAGGACTCAACTCAAATAACCAAGTTCGCCTCAACGAATGTTACTGGGCCTCGTGTGCTGGCCAAGCCCTCGTACGCTCATTGCATAACCCTAAATTCTCAATCCTTTGCTCTCTCTTATTCGATTTTTACCCTTCCCGATTATCTCATAAAATTCATTTTCTAAAAATATACACGATACTCAAACGTACCATACGATTTTACAAATCATTATTCAAAGATTTTCATTCAGCAAGACACTTCAAAATACTTTTTCAAGTAAAAGTACATTATTTATGAATACTTATAACTGCATTGGCAGTCTGCTCTCTTGATGTAGAAATATTTCCGTTTTTTTTTGGTGAGTTAAATTTTCGTTTTTAATTGTTTCATATTTACGTATGTTATTTTTTTCTATTTTTTAAATAAAATTTCAATCATCATATATATATATTCAGAGGAAGAATACAGAAAATGCCTGCTTACGAGCTCATTTCATCGATCGCTATACGTAGCTATCGAAAGATACGTGAATAGAGGTTTTACTTTCGATAGAAGGAGAATGATATTGGTCTTGTGATGAAGTATCCTGAAATAGATAGGGAGAAAGAGAAAAGTGCGCTGGAGAAACGGAGGTGAAATCAGAAGCGAAAAAGAGATAGAAGAGTGTGTGTGTGTGTGTGTGTGTGCGCGCGCGGAGGCATCGCTTTCGCTTTATATGCTATATAGCAGGAGCATAAACCGCAAGCTCCGTTCAAAGCTAGATTAAATATTATATTAAAGGGGTTGCCACGGGAGCGTGGCTTCCAGACCCGGTAACGTTGCCCTCGCGAGAGAAGGCCTCCAGGCTTGAGCCTCTGCTTGCTTACACTATTCCACTACGATCCCGTCTGCGCGATGCGCCTTTTCCCTTCAACATCTACCAAAACCCTTTCCTCTGCAATCTCTTCCGCTCAGCCCTCGAAACTTGTTGAAATTTCACAAAATTTTTCTCGCTTTTCGTAGAAGACACTGCGTAAATAATTCAATTTATTACGAGAATTATTATCTCCAGAAATCAATGGATACTGCATAAATATAATATTAATTTGATCTCTCGTTATTTGAAAATGAATAATCTCGGTGTTTGCGAAACTATGTGAACTTTCGAAAGCACGAGAAGGAAGGGTTTTCGGATAATTTTCCTGTGTTGTAATATTATTTCATAGTTGAAAGGATATTTAATGAATTTGCTGAGAAGGAGATGCGCGCTCGGACGTATTCGTATCCTTCATGCCAAAAAGCTTTGCTCGGTCCGCGCGAAAATTTCCGATAAAGCGTGTAGACCGCGCCGAATATTTCGCTTATTAATTTTTTCAACGTTCTCGAACGGCCAACAGGAAACTGGACCCTCCGTTTAGCTGCCCGGTCGAACAATACCGGGGGAAAGAGGAGAAAGAGGGATCAGTGATAGAGGGCAACATGGATAGGACGACACGAAGAGCCTCGACTGGGGGATGAGAATGCGAGGGAGCTGCTTGTAGCCGCAGGATTATGTGGACGGCCCGATAATTTGCGCTTCCGACGTACGAATCGCCCCGAGGGGACGGGGAGCTTCCTCTTTTTACACCTTTTTCGCGTTTTCGTCAGGTACACGAGTTCGAAACGATATAGTGTCTTCTTTTTTCGCCTGTACATCAAATTTCACTCCGAATAGTATTCTCGTTATTCTTTTGGAAAATGTTTACCACTTTTTAATTTTTTTTTTATTTCGAACTGCACAATTTTGTATCCAACAGAAAATCAAAGTTTACCCCCATCTTCGCATGTCATCCATTTTATAAATTTCATAAAAAATCCGTTATCATCTAAAACACGCAGATAATAGATACATATATATATAAAACGTTGAAACAGAAAGATGTTTTGTGGTCAAGATGATGTGTATATTGTATATACAAATTGAGAAAGTAAACGAATACTCACTTTGACAGTTGCCGGCGTGTCGAAATGAGGAAAGAGGGTCTCTCGGTTGCAGCGAATTTGGTAGTGATTGAAGAGGGTTTGATAGTGGTTGCAACGAATCCATCAGGGGGGAGGCAAAGAATGGCGTGCCCCGCTGCGAAGCAAACGCGAACGCGTGGAGCTGCTGTTGATGCCCTGCAAAAGACAGCACTGCTATCAACCGTGTGCCTGCTCGCAGGACCTGCGGCGATACGATTCGAAAAATTATGATCGCTAAAAGTCTCTCTTTTCATCATTATTAATATAAAATAAGCTTCAAGGGGGTCGATGAAGTACTCTCTAGCCAAATGGCAGAGTCTGCGTAAAATTTTTTCGAAAAAGTTACTTTCGTATTGAATCGCGTTTTTATCAAAAAATAGTTGGGTAGCATGCGTTATAACAAATTTTAAATTCCGATTTTCATCGAACATCATCGATGTTCGATCAACCCCTTAAATTAAAATCGAATTGATTGAAAGCTCGATTGTTGAAAATCAGAGAGACATTTTTATTCATCACTAAAATCGAAATATTTTTGCGAGGAAGATGTGCGAAATCTTTTTTATCAAATAATTTCTGTAGCATATATTTATTGTAAAATATAGTTTTAATAAAATATTGGCAAATGGACAGCTGTCGAAGAGCGATACTATGTATAATGGAAGAAATTCGGGAAAAGAAAGATTTTTCACGACGACGACGACGATGACGACGACACGAGACGTCCACTCTAGGTGACAACTCGGAAAGTTCATTCCGAACTTTTCTCCAAAAGAAATAAAAGGATTTTTTGGGAAGGAAGGATAAAAACGTGGAATTCGTTTTATTTCCTTGACGTGTCTCGGTGTTGCCAACCCAATTAAGAACGTCCCAGCAGGGTGGGTTCGGACGAACCAACAAGCTGATGCTGGTCGGAACAATGTGTAGGAAGTGCAAGAGAGTGAGAGATAAATTGTGCCGTCCTCGTCAGTCGCTTCCTCGCTTTTGGGCTTCTCCGAATCGGAGAGAATGGCGGGATTGTCGAAGCTCCTCTCGAGTGTTTGGAGTCAGGCGAAGGCATCCGGAAAGACAGAGTAGTCACGACAGAGATAGAGAGAAAGCTCGGACCGTGCGTTTTCGGGAACGTGAAGCGATAATCCAATCGAAGCCCCAATTCTAACGCCGACGGAGCCTCCTAGAATTCCTCGTAGTTTACTGTGAATAGCGTTTCGTATACTCGCACGCACGACGGTCCACGACAATGCGACCGTTCTACAAATTCTCGAGCTTTGCTCTTCGCTCCACCACCGCCAGGTGAAACTCAGCTATCCGGATGTTACGACTCGCACGCTTATTTCCGTTCCCGCTTTCAGATAAACGATTGACCCAATCATCCGTTAAAATCGCATCCCGTTCAACACAATCATTGATTGTTGAACTATATCTCCTAATACAGTTACATAATTTTTTAAACAAAATAAACATTTATGTATAAAATTTAATTACGAAAATTATTTTTTACTTTCGTTTCTATCTTTGTCGAATACATTCTCTGTACTCGAGCTAAATGTGTTTTCGCCGAGAGAAATAAATAATCAATCACTCGATACTTGAATTTACTATACCGTCGTCAGGACGATGTATCACCGAATCTTGTTCGGGTATCCGCGTATTTCATTAAAGGCTTTCCCGTTCGCGGGATTTGAGGATTTTCAGGGAAAAAGGGTTTCTCTCGTCGAAAATCCAAAACTCGACTTGGAGAGATCACGCGCGGATTTACCACTGTCTGAGACTTTCATCATCAAAATTCATCAAGAACACATCAATATCGGTTTTGCCTGATTTTTGAAAAAATGCGTATGAAAGTTTTGTATCGAGTCAAAAGTCGACACGTAAATCTTGGTAGGTAAAAGATGTGGATGAGAACTTGATGGAGACCTGCTCGAAACAAATGTGACGGTGGCCGAGTGCTCGTTCCAACGAAAACGTGGTAAAACGTGCTGTCCAAGGCGTTTGAAAAGATCTCAGTGGGTGCGTGTGTATACATATACGTATATGTATACATATATACACTATAAATGTATATTCAGTCGAGGTATTATTCAGAGCGAGGAAAACCAGCCGCGAAACCCTTCTCAATCAATTTTCTTGGTGCCGGAGAGTCCTTTCTTCTTCTGGATTGGTTTGGGAAGGAAGGTTATACCTTCGGTTCGCCCAAGGGTTGAATGTGTAATGAATTGCTTGTTTAATTAATTACAACGGTATAGCGGATGGCTGCTGAGCGAAACGGCCGCTCTTGCTCTCTTTATACTCTATTGAGGAACGCGACTCGTGGCCAACAGAATAAAGGACGTTACGCGATGGAACAGGACGAAATGAACGAAGAAATGCTTCCAGTCGAGCCAGCCTCCATTTACCGTTCGAACCTATTTTTCATTGGAAAATTTTATTCTTTCGTCATTTTTTTATCTATGACATTTCATGTATATGATAAATTATACATTCTCATTTTTTAAAAATGCAAATTAATCCAATTTTTAATGTTATTCTTTTTTGCACGTTTTTGACGAATTCTCCGTGGGTGGGCTATCAACATACGCGGCCAAACTGCCGGATGTTGGCGAAATGTGGACGAGCCATGAAATAAACAAAAAATTTCATTGCTCGGTTGTTCAGTTATTTTTGGACACGAGCGATCGCTGTTTATAGCTTTTGGCGAAGAGTTGGAACAGTGTAATAATAATTTGTTATTTAAATATAAAAAATATACGATATTGTTGATATAAATATATGTACAATATTTAACTATTCACTTGTCATCTTCAAAATGCGTTCGATTCAAGTATTCATTTTTCTTCGCGTTCTCTTATTACGTCCTATAGATTTTAGCTATCGTCTCGATATTGCAATATAAAACTCATTTAAGTAAAATTGAAAAGAATCAGAAACAGAAAAATAATGAGAAACGATGAGAACGGCTTTGGTAGATTTTTCGAGCAGATTCAGACATGAAACGAAAGGTAGAAATGGAAAGGGAAACGGAAGGAAAGATTTTGAGCGTATGGTAATTGTATGCTCGGGGAAGGGTGTCGCCATTGTCGTCGTTGTCGTCGTTTCTCGTCTCGTTGTTGCCTGGCAAGGCGCGTTATTCCTATAGTTTTGCCTTATTCCAAGCTGCTCGGTTTTGCAAGCCATTCTGCGAGAAGTTTGTAGGCGGTTGGTACAACGATATCCACCCTCCTTCTTTAGCCGCAACCCTTTATCAACGTTATACCATTCTCTCCTTTGCCCCTTTTCACGCGACTGCTTTACACACAATCATACAAAGCAACAGAAAAAAAAGAAAGAAAAACAAATCCTCTCTTGTCTCTTATTCCTACAGAGTGTTTTCCTCGATTTCTCGTTTGACTCAACTGTTGTTCATTTTACAAGTATGACAGCAACATTTCATCAATACTTTTTTCAACGTTTCACCAAAAGTAAAGTAATTCGGATAAAAATTTGTAATACATAAAAAAATCACCCATGTGATAGACAAATTGGAGTTTGAGACTTAAATTTCTATAATTAAGAGTAAAAAAGTGATTGATATAAATGCTTACAGTGATACTCACTGGTCTTGGATCTGGGCTCTCTCGGCCCGTCCACAGTAACCTTTATCGCCTTCGTGTAAGTAGCAACTTGGGGAGGAGTTGTTGATACGGTTATTGTCAGAGTGAAGCTTTTGCCTGAAACGGAAATAAAAAAAGAATCACTTAATTTTTCACGACTCAAAAGACTTCTTAATGTTTATTATTTTTCAGTGTTTTTCCATTCACGATAAAAAAAGTTGACTAAAAAAAGAAGCAGGAGCGAGGTCGCTGTACGTATGCGCAGATTCCGAAAGTTTAATAATTGAGTTTAACGAAGCGAGAACCCTCGGTAACAAAATTAAAAAGGTTAATGTATTGATAGTGGAAGTTGATCGTGCAGTACAAATGTGTGGTTACTCTCACAACTGTTGAGAAGCTTTTTGCGAGGTATCTCTTCATTCCGGTGAGGTAAACTCGAGAATTGCGGGAATTGTGAATCAATTTTTAAATCAAACTCTGTCATAAAACTAACAACATGAAAAATTAATTTTCATATACGAACCACATACATATACTTTTATGAACAAAAATACAAAGTTAATTAACAAAAATACATCCCATGAATGTATTGATTGTGTATACTGCATTAAATTTTAAAAAATTATATGAATGCATCAAACGAGTTAAAAAAAGAAGAACGCTTCCTTTTTGTTCCGTCGGGAAATGTACGCGTTAGACACGTGCAACACGCGGAGGTTCACCGCAATTCTTTTTACTGTAAAGTCTTTTTCTCCTTCTCTCTGGTTATGTATACGTCTCCTTCTCTGCTCTCTCTCTCTCTCTTTTTTACCCCACCAGGTGTTTTTCTCTCTCGTTTCGTTCTCGTCCTCCTGGCAACATTGACATTCGTGTAGATATAGCGCAGTCCACCCTCTACTCAGAAAACAACCCCTCCAACCAGTTATACCGACAAACGACCTGGTAGATAGACCAGCTTGGCGTTCAACGCAGCCAGAATTCAGCTCTTCCTCTCGTACTCAACGAGCGTGAAAACGAAACGCCACGCTAGTCCGGCTCTGCCTCGATACTACACACCGGTGAAGGGTCTATTCGTACTCCCGCGTTTCAAACCGACGCGCAAACACATGCAAAACCATCAACCCTCTGGACAAGGAACCTCGAGCACGATTTTTTTTCGATATGCCAATATTTTTTAAAACGTTTCATCCATTCATCATTCTTAATATTACTATCATTTTGTTGTTATTATTATTATTATTATCAGTAAAATATTTACCCGTTTTTTCAATATACCGAGATGTGCTCCCTCCCTCTTCCTTTTAAAAAATGATAACTCGGAAATTTCTAATGTTATTCTATTGGGCTCAATTGGAGGTGAAAAAAGTTCTCGGTGGAGGATTCATTCAGGATTTTTTGGCATTGATTAAAAGGAATGACAATTTAATAAACGTAGTTTGAGGAGAAAAGAGAAAAGCTGGTGATTGTAGGAATATAAGCGGCGAGAGTGTCGAGCGTGGCCACACGGCGGTTCGCCACGTGAGGTGATCCCATTTCCCCTCAAACTGTGCTCTATATGCGCTAGCCTGCTCGAATCGCCACCACCACCGCTACCAGACGACTACACATAGCCGTGTCAAACCACTGCAGCCCCCGCTTTTACGAAACGTAAAGCAAACGATTCCGCGAAATCCTCCCACTACCTTTCCCCTCACCTATTTTTTTTTTTAGATTTTCTTTGCTCCACAGTTCCAAACGATTATTAAAAAAAAATGAAATATATATTATACTTCTTCCGATAATTGACTTTATCATTCGATGCATTTTATTGAATGAATTTACAAAATCATAATTCTCAATTATTTTCCACGCGTGCATAAAAGTATCATAACAATTTCACTCGTGGACGAAAAATATAATTTTTTTTAAAATTGCGATAAAATAAACTCTTTGGAATTTTATTAATGGGGTATTAAAATCCACTTTGAGACCGAGCGTTTTTTACTCTGTTTACACAACAGATTCTACGTTCACTGGTATATGCCAATGAGGCTCCCGCGATATCGGATTTAACAACTTGTGTTTTACACGCTATGCGCGATGGCTCTCGTTGCTAATCGATAAAATGCTTGGTAAATACTGTACGGGGGTGCGAAGTACCCGCAGCCACAATGAACTGCTACTTTTTTCACCATCAACGACAAACTGTTTAAATTCGTTGGCAATTTATTCATCATTCTTGAAAACCCCGTGTCAATAATTTAAATTCGCATATATATTTTATAGAGAAAAAAATATTACACAGGTTTTCACGACTTAACCATTTAACTTCATTGGCTACTTTTACATCGAACAAGTTATAAATAAATAACATGAAGAGTCAACTTTTATTTCGTGGAAAAAACAGAATTCGACCGGATTTCAATGGCTCCAGCAGAGGTGAAACTCGGTTGTTAAGTTTCCTATATACGTATGCATACATATAACATGCCTTAACAACAGGGTAACACCCTCGGTGCCAGTCACCAAACCATTGAACGTCGTCGAGCCTTCAACTTCGACCCTCTGTCATGTAGCCTCGGATTTCCATGTGAACCCTTTGGATGCAATTTTCAATCCTTTCCTAGAAATTGGTACTCTCTATTTCGTTCTTTCGATCTCTACCGACGATTGGAGAGATGTGAAATTTTTCACATATTTTGTCACAATTTTTTTTCATTTATTTCATCCGGGTTTCGTGTTTCCTCCATTATAGAATTTATTTCGAATTTATTCACGAAAGGGATGAAAAATTCGATGGTTCTGGAAGATAGTTCCGGAATGATCCTTCTCGTTAGAGAGCTTGAGGAGCCGAGATAAAAAGAGAGATGGGTAGAGAACGAGAGAGAGGGAGATTGAAGAGAATGAGAAATTCTCTTGGCTCTGCTGCGGAAACTCCTCGAGACTTTGGCTCGAGATCGATAGAGCAGGCATTATGTTTGAACACGGCAAAGGGATTTGACGTCGAGGGACCGACACGGACTTATCATCGATATTACGAAGTTCTTAGGGAAACCAGAAACAGGCTTTTCTCAAAAGCTTCTCGAAACACGAGAATTCGTGTACCATTAGACGAAAATGAGCTCGCGAAGCCTGTTAAATGATTTTTCAACGAAACTTTTTACCGCGAAACAAAATACGGCTTTGAGATTCAAACGTTCTCGCAAAATTATTTCCTCAGTCCTCTCTCAACTCAGAACCAAGATTCATTTTTTACAAATTTAAATTGAGATTAAATCGAACGAATACAAATTTTTTTCTCTTACGAAGTCAATCAGAATTATCTGAATTATCTCAAAGATGAGATAATTCCTAGATTGACATGGGAAAAAATCGGATCGGGTTGAGAGAAAAGGGACACCCTCGCAGCCCGTCGAATTGAGAGACGAACCCTTCACAAGAAACTTCCACGGAATATCAAGTCCGTCATTTGTCTGGGATTAGCTCTCAATTGTTTTTGGCGATTCCCTCTCCCGGCTTTGAGAATTAACATAAGCTTGGATGAAGGATGTTAGAAAGTAAAAAGGGAAAGGAGAGAGGCATCGAAGCTTGTGAGTTCTCAAGTTGAAGGAAGAGAATTAGAACTTGAAGCTTATAAAGATCATTTTTAAGCATCAGCCATCGGTGCTTCTATTTAAACCTTCGAATAAAATTAATCAAGATAAAACGTCTTTAGGTCACGAATTGTTGGAATTTCAAATTTATTGATCTTAATTTATTTAAAGTAACACAAAGATACCGAGATGGTATCATAAAAATTAAAAATTTGCGATATTCATCAAGAATTGGTTTCCGAAGCTTCTCCGCAGACTGAGTGAAGGGCTGGTTTAAGAATTATATCCCACGAGAGGGGAGATTGATATTCGTGCTCAAAAGGTAGAGAATTGATGAGACTAATCATGTTAATTAAAATCTAAGGGAAACGCTATTAGCGTTATCACTCCCATAATTCAAAAGGGCTCGACTAACTTTTCACCTTTATCGGCTCTCTCAGCCTCGTATCGTGTTTCGTCATCGAATTATGATCGGAGAACAATTACGTATTTTGTCATGTTCATAAAATAGCACGATAGAAAATATAATACAAATAAAAAATTAACTTTAAAAATCGTCATCAAAAAAGATCTTGGATTTACGAGAAATAAAATAATTCCGCATCAATATACTAATTTACATTCGTGACTGCATTAAAAGGATAAAGCACCCAAGGCATGTTGCGAAATAAATAAAATTAGTATGTATTAAAGAGAAAAAAGAGCGTGGGGCGATACGCTGGCTATTATGATCGGAGTATCAGGAAAAAGAATTGCAGATAAAATGTCTCGTCAGAAAAGAATCCGGAGAGGAAAAAGTGAGAAGCGGTGGGTTGCGGTGTACAAATAAAAGCCATTAGCCACTCGAGGACGAATTGAGAAAGGAGGAAACGGGAAGACGTTTCCGAACCCTTTTCCCTCTCCGGATTGTCAGAGAATAAAGTGATGGCTCCGCGGAGGGTAGTGAAGGAGACGTTAACACGAGACACAAGCTCCTTGGAGAGACTTTTCTTCGTGAAAGAAGGAAAGAAAGAGGAAAGAAGAGTCAACATGAGGATGAAGGGAAAAAAGAGGGTAGCAACGAGAGACGTCCATGACCTATCCTTACTATTTCAAAGTCGCTCGGAAGAAGCGAGCGTAGAATTCTTACTCCTCGAAGCTTTCTTCTCATCCCTTACCCACTTTTCTTCCCTTCTACCTACATTTTCACCCTCTTTATCACACACTCTTGAGAGAGTCTTAAGAGCCCTCCTTTCACCCTGTTACGCATTTCTTGGGGGAGAATTCTGTCAACATGATCGAGGTTTATCAATGAAACTCGAGCGGAATTCCCCTTTTCCTATACATTGTATGATGTTTATACACGAGATTAGATTTTTGCTCGCGGAAACATAATTTTTTTCGGAGTTAACATTTTGTTTATTTAAACAAAAAAAATGATGTTTACGCAATTGTTTTCCTCACCTCTACCACTTCTACCGACGAATCTGAGGTCGTTGAATTTTGCTACTTGATTCTTCATCAGCGCTGTTGAATTCCTCAACTCGGCGCAACAGTTTTCATCGTTCCCTGCCCTGACCGTTACCAGAGTACCATCGCCAACGTCACCGAGCGCGACGACCTTGAAAGCTACCGGCAGAGTCTTGTTCGATCTCCAGTGCGGCGGTAGTACGGTACAAACTAGGTGAGGTGATCCTAAAATACGCAATTAAAAATATATTCTTATGGAGAAAAGTTGATTTTCTCATTTTTTGACATTAATTGCACACAGTGAATTGTTTAACAAACTTTTTTCATTTACAAATAAGTCACGTCACGTGAGATTTAAATCTGGGACAACGATGAAAGAAATGATGAAATAAGAGATTATTACGTATGTCGATGAACTCGATGAATACTTTGATTAATTATACATATATGTATGTAGTATACTTATTAAATAATATTGATTATCTTCTCTTGACCTGTCTTGACAAGTTCTCCGGGATGTTCGCTGACAAAGTCACCGAGTGTCCTCTCCGTGAGAATGTCACTGGTCATCTTGGTGTAAGCATCGGCGAGTGGTGATACCCCGGATTCGGGTGAGGCCGCAGCGCCCGGGGCTGACGCACCCGTCAACTGCATCCTCGTACCGGCGGGCGTACCACCCGCTGTCCCGTTAGCGTTGTTCCCGAGGCTCCCGGATGAGGATCTCGTCGTGCCGCCGCCGCCGGCACTCTCCGTCGTCTCGTTGCCACTTCCACTTCCGATGTTGGTGATGGTTCCGGTTACGTTACCGGTTCCAACCACCAGTCTACCGCCACTTATTAGACTCGCCGACCCTCCACTGCTTCCAGTTATCGAGGAAACACCTCCAGGACCTTTGCACCGACGGAATATATCCATAGGCGGTCAAAACATGAGGTGGAACATCTCTCACTTCTGCCTTTATTTTTACCTTGCCTTTTATCTCGTAACAATCTCTATTTAATTTTCGTTCAGAACCGGAACAAAATACCCACTGAAATCACTTCATCAGTTTTTTATCATCAGTCAACCAACCTTTCTCCAATTCTTCAATTTTTATTCTCTCTGTTTACTTTGTAATTTTTTATTCACGTTTTTCTTCTATTTGTACTGGACAATGTCACTTGCCAGGTCCACGGACCCGACTCTCTTCACTTTTATCATTTTTTTTCATCTAACGTCGCGCACGAGTCACGACATTTTTCTCGATCCTCACAGCCCGTTTCCACGATGGAGCCATATCGCGCTATAGTTTTGCGACTCAGAAATCCTCAGCTCTATTTTCTCTCATGCTTCATACTGAAAGTCATCAAATTGAATTTTGTTGATAAGAATAAAAAGGAAAACAAAAACGTGAAAGGCTCAACAAATTTCTCTTATTGAGATAACCTTACAAAAATGCCTGACGACTTTTTCTTTATTTCCGGGCGTTAAATTGGAGTAAACACCGAAAGAATGAAAGAGAGAGAGAGAGAGAGAGAGAGAGAGAGAGGGAGAGGAAGTTTTAAATCGTGGGTCGAGAGTCTTCGAGGAAGGACGTAGCGGACGGATTTTGCGATGCTGACAGTAAAGCGAGCGCGGAATACAGAGTAGGGAAAAAAGCTGAAAATGCGCGTCACACACTTTTAATACCAGCCGGTATAATCTCTTCCCCTTTTTTCCTCATCTCTGTTCGCCTCGTGACGTCAACGTTCATTCAGTAATTTTTGCGCTCGTCACCCCTCGTCCAGCTGCTCGACGCGTGTGTGTGCTGACACGACACACGATGCACGTTTGCGAGGGAAGGAGGAGCGTAGTAAAAACGAAAAAGGGGAAAAATACGAGAAGCGCGATCTGGTAAAACTGAAAAGAGAGAGAGACACAGCCATCAGAGAATGGATGTGAGAAAAAAGAGAGGAGGAAGCGAAAGAGGAATGAACGAGAAAGGATGGGGACGGACGGATGGGAAAAACGAAACGAGAAGAGAGCGAAACGGAACGAGCGACGGAAAGAGCGTGAGGGGAGAACGCTTTTCGTTCGACGGATCGGTCAATGGTGGGGTTAAAAAAATAGGGGAAAAACGTACGGGAAAATGGACAGCAGGGATAAGCCCTGACACTGTGCACAACCCAGTCAGCTTTTACTCTTTCTCTCTTTTCACCCTTCCCCATGACTCCTACTCTACGCATACCGCGTGTTAAGCTCTCATCATGTACACGTGCTTTCTCTCCTCTTCCTCTCTTGCTCTCCGGCCACGTTGTGGCCTCGAAAAAAAAATAATATATATGTTGGAAAACAGAGAAAAATACGCGCTTTTGTGATACTGTCGTGAATGAAACTCGATTCAATTGACGTTTCGAGCTGACGCGCTTTTAACCGTGAATTCCCGGTTGGAGTCACATTATACTTTATTTTGATTCGTTCATATTACTATTATTCCCTTTCGTTTATTCTTCTTTTTTTTCGCTCGCGAAGTTTTTCTTCTTTCGAAAGAGTAAACTTGTATATTTTTTTAACTCTCGGAGTAGAGCTCTCAATCTTTTATTTTAGTTCACTTTGTAGAACAGTTTACAGAAAGCGGTAGATTTTGCACCGGTGGTGAACTTTGAGTTTATTTGTTTGTTTGATTATGGGTGGGATGAAAGATAATTTAATAAGATTTTTCATCGTGGAAGAAAAGATTGAAGAAACAAGATTCCAACGCGGGCGCCATTGTCGCGACGGCTCTATAAGATTCTCGCTTGACTTTGCATTCAAATCTCTACCTTTTCCGAGACACCCTTACTTTCTTCGGAAAACTTTTCACCCCAAGACGTTGCGAGCTTTACCTTATTTCCTTCTTTTTTCAATAAAATCGAAAAAAAAAACAAAAAAATATGGAACAAATTCACTGAGCTTAGGAAGAAAAATAGCATCAAATTAAATGTTTAAGGAGAGAATAAGAATTAACAATAAATAAATTCGAACCTTTTGTGTACGTTGTGAGAGAATTCGTTGACAAAATTTGATAGAGATCGTATGAAAAACTTTGTGGATAAATTCATCGATAAATTTGATTAGTTCTCGTGAAACGAAATCATATCCCACTTTATTAAATAATTTCCTCCTTGAGGCTCAAGTGAATAAGATCCATGGTAGAAATCGATGAGCACGGTATTCTTTGTAAACACAAAAGTCACCACAATTCACAATGAGCACTTGTCACCGAAAAACACCCACGCACCAATGGGATATTTTCTACATGCGTCAAATTTGTTCAAGTATATGAATCTTCGACTTGGTCACTGATACAAAAATTTGTACACTCGAAGAGTAAAGAATAAGAAAATGAATATATTGCAAGCTTCGAGGTGATGTTTTTCAAAATACAGTCTCTTTGGTCTCGATTTGTTTGTATGAATAAAAACAAACAGAGAGGAAGTAAGATCGATTCGGGACTGTGATGATGCTCGTCACTGACTATAATTTAGGCTCGGTACGTGTGAGGCAACAGCCGTTGACGCACTGGTCCATGCCAACACACGCAGCGGAGCAGCATCAACCCCTTCCCTCTCGCGGTCTTCCTTTCCCTCGTCCTGAGCCCCTACTCCGCATTTCCTCATCCTCTTCCTCCTCCACTACCTCTTTCTCATCCTCGCAAGTCCCCCACTTTCCCCTCTCCGCCTATCTCGATTCCTCTCCTCCACGGAAAGCTTCCTCTCCTCTCTCTCTCTCGCTCTCTCTCTCTCTCTCCTCAGCCCCTATAACCCCTCGCCGGGAACCGCAGCCGACCCCACCAGACTAACACACGCAGACACTCGTGCCGCAACTCCGTCTGCTTCCCTCTCGCCGATTCTACTCTTGAACCGCCTTCTCTTTTTATTCCGGACCATATTTCTAACCCGTCACATATACTACATTTTCCATTCACAGCTCGAAACGACTGACATACATTGAAAAAAATAGAGGCTTGAGGTATAATTTCGATGAAGAAATTATTTTCTAGTCTGCTCGTATGCTTCTTCGAGGAATTTTTCAGCGTCTTCGAGACACCGTGATGGGTATTTTCTATGGAAACACAATAAAAAAACAAAAAATAATAATACTCCGGTAATCGAGTTTCTTATTATTTTTGAAAAAAAAAAAATTAATTTTTTCGTTGCTTATATAATTCACTGATCTTTTCATCAAAGTCGAATCGAATAGTTAGTAAAATAAATTCTTTTTTGCCATACAAAGTTCGTATAACATTTATTCACAAATTATATAAATATAAATAAAGGAATATCATCGCAAAATGACAGGAATTGATTTTATAACCGGTAGGGATATTTTGACACGAGCGAAAAAATGAAAATGTTATATGTGTGCCTATATAAGAGGAATGATACATATTGTTATCGAAGAAAGCAGGAGGGAATTGAATTTATGTAACTAAAAATTTTTTGACAGGTGTAACCAAGCGAAGAAATGAAAAAGTATAGGAAGAGAAGAGAAAATATTGATCCGAATCAATGAGAATTGATTTTAAGTTGACGTTGTTGTCGGTATATGAAGTGAAATAAAGAGTGATTTTGATTGAGATAAGTATGGAAGTAGCTGATATTATTGAGGCCAGGATCCGGAGGATATATACGTATAATGCATCATGTACAGAGAGAACATCACGGATAAGTATTGACAAACGAGCCAGAGGAGCATTGAGAGGAGGAACTCGAGTCTCTCTGTCTCGCAAAACGCCCATAGCGGTATAGAAGTTCGAGGCTTGTCCCATGCGGAGTTTCGCGGGAGCCGCGCGCGCGGTCGTATTCGACGAGATTCGAATTATCTCTGTTGGAGCTTGTCAATGCAAATGCCGTAGCTACATTCAATTAACGCTCGTCACGCTTCGATCAACTCGGGAGTCGCTGCAGCGATAGACATCCTCGCGGATACAAGTTTTCTCTCTCTCTCTCTCTCTTGGTCTCTCGATTCTCTGCATCCTCCGAATCGATGCTTTGCCGAATACCTCATCGGACCTCGTCAAGTGCCTCACGCGCGTCTCGATTATTCTCGTCCTTCGAGTGATGAACTTTTACCACCATCGCCCAACACTTTTAACTAAATTTAAATAACATTTCACATTTTATCATTAGAGAGAATAAGATATCCATCATGCTACACAACAAGACTTTTTATTCGGTCATTCGAACGATTCAACATTTTCTTTTAATTATTGTGAATTTTTAAACGCTTTCCTTTTCAAAATTAAAAGACACTAAAAATAATTCAAGGAAATCCAATTCTAATGAATGCTTTACTATTTTCGAACAGATGGCTTTTTTGTATACCATTTTTTTTTTTCATTGACGACGCAATTTCCATTGGAATCACAATCACAAAAGCTTAAGTCGACGATTTTTATGAATTTTCAACGCTTTGTACAGGTATTGTAAATGAAGCGAGTCAGATCACGTAATTTTCCGAGACGCAAAGACCCGGCGATTAGGTTTTTTCTTCACTGATATTAAACTTGTTTATTAAGAGGGAAAGTACAGGTGTGGAATAAAGTCTGTTTTATAACGCGAAAGAACAAGCTATGCTAATGAAAAGAGCAGTGTGTTGAAGGGTATTCGCGCTCGTGAGTACTGAGGGAACGATCCTCGCGTCTTTCTCAAGCTTTTTCCTCGTCTTCGGGTTTTCTCTCTTTCCGTTTACCACCACCCTCGCCACTAGAATCGCGCCGCCTTCCGAACCTCTCTCACTTTTTTCTTTTCTTCCTTTTAGTACCCTATTCTTTTTCTTATTTTTTGTCTCCCTCTTTTTTCATCCCCTACATCTATTTTTTCTCATCCAGACCTCGACAGCTCCTATCTACCACTTATTTTTTCTTGTTTTCCATTTATTTCTACCGCTTTTTTGTGTACTTTTTATCTATTTCTCGTTTCTTCATTTTTTAGCTTTCACTCGCTGTTCAACAATGTGCTCGCCACCAAGTGTACGGCGTGATGTATATAGAGATAATAGCGATGAATGGAACCCTTTTGATGGGGCAAGCTCCGAAACTGCTGTCCCTTTGGCTTTGCCTCCCCTCAGCCCCTTTTTACTCGGAGCAAACATTCGCCCCACCACGAAGCGTCCACTTCCACGAAACCGAAAGGGTTGCGGATGATGCGGTAGGGGGGTAGAGCCCAGCTCGGAACGACCAGTGGGGAAACATGTGTAACGCGTAGCCTTGATTACACGCTTGTAAAAATTATTATCATCGCCACGAGGTCCATAAGCACCTGCTATTTCTACAAATATTCACCAAAATCTCACAGCATTGCCTCTTTGATTTTTTCTTCGAAATAATTGTATGCCATCAGTTTTTGCCATTCTTCAGGTGGAAGAGAATTATTTCTTGTTGCACGCTTCAAAAGTGTTTTCTCTATCTATATTTCAACAGCATTACGAAAAGTATGCTCGAAGCGCGTTAAACAAACCGAATAACCTATAGATACCTTTTAATACACGCACCCTTTGTATACATTTATCTTTTTATTAATTCTCGAGTAATTCCTTTCCAAAACTGTTTGTTTCATTGAAGCAGGATGTTCGACGCGATTTTTAATCGACTGTAAGACCCATAGAGTGCATGGCGAGGATAAAACATGTGTGACTTTTGTTGTGGAAAGAATGAAATAATTTAAATAATATTATTCTGGTCACTTTTTTGTCGGTTGTATATACATTTTTCGATCGTTGACCGTCGGTAAGGTTGAGAATAGACATTCAACACCATCACCACACTGTATAGAATAAAAAAAAATCAATCGCGTTTTAGTATTAAATGTATATCCTTTTCACTTTGGTTGAAAAATTTGTTACGGCCACGAAATAAAATTGAACACGTGTACTTTATTTTAAGAAAAAAAAGTTGATTGGAAAATGTAGTCGGAAGTTGGTTGAAATCGCGTCGGAAGTCGCGGGAAGCGGAATCGGAAGTCGCGCAAATTCTTGGGCCGAGAGGGTAATGATCGCTCAATCAAATCGGAATGATCTCGGAGAGAAGTTTCGCGAGGAAGGATGAACAGAGGGAGGAGTAGAGCGCGAGGGTATAAATTCGGAAATTGTTTTGGCGAGTGTATAGGCGCGTTTCGGGGGTTTTGAGATGTATATATACAAACGTACACCGCGAATTGACTCTTTCGTGGATATAGTAAAACGTCGGCAAGCTCTTCGAGAAGCGAATTCAGACTAGTGGTGAACCCGGATACAACCGCCGTGGCCGCCCTCAGAGGCTATAGGACGCCTCGAGAAAACCAGGGCTTTCCTGGTTTTCGGTCGAAGTGGGGCTAACCGCAAAATCGCAGCGGAGCCAAGATGGCAAAAGTAAGCGACGGCGCGGAACGTCTCCTCCTCGGCAGTAAGGGAGGCGCCTCTTGATCCTCGCCCTGGCCAGCCTCCTCGCCAACGGCGCATCATCTCATGTCTACTTTACTCCGACAAACCCTCCCCCTTTTACACTCATCGCCTTCATTCGCCTTTTCTTTTTCATCGCCTTAATTCTTCTACGCATGTATATTTTATACATGCATGCATGTGCAATACTCTCCTCTCTGGTGTGCATACTTTCTACATTTGTCCCTCTTTATTGCTTTATTAGCACAATTACTTTTTTCTTTTGTTTTACTTGCCTCGTATTATTCTTTGAATTATATTTTTTTCACTGTATACATATACACTGTACATGTCAATTTTTTCATCTGGAAAAACATGAAATTTTGGAATCATGTATATCATGGTCAATGTGAATTCACTCGAAGAGTGTATTATGAAACGAAACTAAAAATATGATGGAATGATAAAACTAGAAAACTATAATCCTTTAACCATGAGGCTAGATTTAAAAACGGGAGGTAGCTAGGTTGAAAATACAGAAAAATCCGAACTCGTTTGGTATCAACAGAGGGCAAGCTGTTTCGTCACTTTCAATTCTTCTTTCGTTTTCCGACAGATGGCGGCACTCGGGCCTCAAACCTGGCTTGCTTCTAGCTTCGATAAAAGTTGAAGAGGTGCAGGAATGACGATAAAACTGCATTGCAGTACGCGGTAAGTATTTTAAAAAATTCTATCTTGGCGACGCCGGTTTGCAAAAAAATTGTTTCAACAAAATTGTAGACATGAAAACGTCAATATATTCTCAACAGATTAAAAAAACTATACATATATCGAATAATTGTGTAATAATAAATGAATTTCCTTTTTTAATCAATTGCCTCCAGTACGTATGTACATACATACATACAGCTATACGTATACGTGATAAAAATGTAGACGATCGAAAGATGGGGCTAAAAAAATTGGAGCCTGTATATGTATAAAATGGGAAAATAAGTTTTGCGAGTGGAGTAATGCGGAAGAAAAAAATTGATGGTCCAAAGGGAGTGTAGATTTGTACAAAAGTTGGGAGGAGAGAGAAATTGTGTTGACCGTGGGTGTTGTTTCTCGTTTGAAGTTGGTTAGGTGTGTTGGTCAGAGAGGGTGTGCATCGGTGGAACTCGATGAACGCATCACCATAGCGACCGGCGGTTGTTTATTATTGCGCGGAGATAGGTCGCCGGCCGGGAGGCTCGTGCACACACATACTGGAAAAGAAGCAGGATCAGGAGAGGGTGTTTGAAGCGTCCAGCACGGGAGAGACAAGGGGTTTTGGATGACAACAGGGCCAAAAAGGGGAGGAAAGCCAGCCGCAACCACACTCTCCGCTCGAAAAACACATTCACTCCTACTTGCCTCCGGAAAAGCCATTCCTCCTCCCATTCTCCAACCCTTGGCTATCCTCCCACTGTGCTCCTAATGAGAGTTCGATAAAGCGAACATTACGAGAGTTTACCATCGTCCCTGCTTGTATATCTCGGCTCCCTCCCTCTTTTGTCCTCTCTCATTTTCTTTTTGTTCCTCATACTGATTTTTATCCCTATTACCCCTCTTTCGTTTTCGATACATGATACACGGACTCCTGCGATCTTCTTTTAATGAGTCTACCTCTGATGTCGAAAAATTGTGCAATTTCCCTCTCATTTCTCGCCTGCATTTTAACCATATCCGATACATATATTGAGCGATTACGGAATGAGTAAAAGTCGATTTTGGGAAAAAAAGAAGAGCACAAATGGAATAGATGTCTAATATACGTGTAGACACTTTCATTTGAAAAAATATCAAATTATTTCTGAGTACGTCAATAAATTAATTTTGTTAAATATACATATACATATACAAACTTATATGTATGTACGACATGTTTTTCATAATTTTGATGACATTTAAAGGAATTTTTTTCAAGTGCAAGTTGGCTAAATTTCGAAAGAACGGGTTGGATGAGATTATATCGAGGTTTGGAAAAGATTTCTCTTTCGAAATGTTCGCTTGAGCTGTTGAGAATCTTTGAGAGTCCGTGCAAAAAGTAAAGTCGAAGACGCACAAAGAAGAGAAATATAGAGCGCCCTCCGGATGGGCCACAACCGGAAGTACCCGGAAGTTCCCTATCAGCGCGTCAGGATCTTTGCGTTGTCAGCTACCGAGAGAGCAAATGTGAAAACGCTGGAGGGTCGTCGAGAGGAAAGAAAAGGAGACCGGGAAAGACGAAGAAAAAATTAGCGTGGATTCTTCGCTTGGAGGATACTAATAACGATTTTGCGGTGAATGCAAAATTAACCGAGAAAACAATCTGCTTTTACGACCTTTAATTGTGCAAAAATATACATTTTTCTCGTTATAAAATTATAATTGCGGAAATTTTCAAAATTAAGTAAAATATAATTTGAAGACTATTTTATAGTGCGAGTGATGATATATCTATATAGATCCAGAAATCATCAATAATTTTCAATATTCATAACGAAAAATATTCAACGTTGTTTTTTTTCTTTATTATTATCAAACACTTTTTTTTCATAGTTATGAAAAAAAAATCGGGGTTCCGATGGAGAAAATAATCCGCACACGTGACAAGGAAGCATTCACGAAAGAACAGAAAGATCGAGAGAAGCAAATACGGAATCATCTGGCTGGGATAATTGCAGAGTACTCTCGATGACAGTCAAGTCTGAAAGAAAAGAATCCTCAAAGTTGAATGAGCGCGTCAGACGCGTATAGACGTTTAAGGTTCATCTGTTGTTTTTCTTCACGACGAAAGAATGGAGTCCGTATGCACGTCAATCAAAGAGATACTTGAAGCGATAATTTCCTCTCTTTCATCAACGTCTCCCATATAATTTTCAAACGAAAAAGTACACCAGCAAAAAACAGCTACTGTGAGGTCAAAACTTATAGAATGAAATCACGATAAAGTGGCTGTGAAACTATATTGTGTATTCATCAATGTTTCGTCAGAATCGTAGTAAAGCAATAAAAAAATATAATTCTCGCAACAAGATAATCGGTCCGCCAAAACTATAGGTCTGAAAAAAGAGGGAAAAAAGTGAACAGGAAGCGGAGCCTCTGCTTCGTAGTGATACGGTTAAACATCGGGATCCGGTTGTTTTGACTTAACCAGGCGTTAAAGAGGGGGAGTGAGCAGGCTAATCGTCGGAGGACGACGGTGGAGCTGAGTCGAGAACTTGGGGGAGGAAAATGTCGAGGGGTGATTAAAAAGGGGTCTAAAATAGAGATCCACCTGGCGTCGCGCCTGTGCCTTCGAATGCACACACGGGCCCAAGTTGCACCCTTTATAAAGCGCTGATACTAATTCGTCCTCGTTTGGAGGCCTCGGAGGTCGGCGGAACGAAAATTTGTGCCGAGCGGGCTCCTGCCCTTAATTTACATTCACGAGGCTCCACGGGCCGGCACAGATCGGCTAATTACCGGTTAACCGGTTCGCCGCACTCGGTATACTATTAAGAGGATGAGGAAGCGAGAGACCGGGGGAGGAAGCACGTTTCCACGGATATATGCGCGTACGCGCACCAAATCGACATACCAGCCACTACCAGACACCGCGCAATGCCCTCGTTTCACGCTCTTTTCCGACCGTCCTTTCGACCACTCGTGAGAACATTTCGTATATACTTCGTCGTACTCTCAATTTCCGTTTTTCTCATTTTTTTTATTTCTTTCTCTTTGTCAGTTTTTTCATCCATCCATCCATCAGCTCTCCTGATATATTTTAATGCGACCTTCGATAAATTTTACTTTTTGATATTTATTTTTGTTTTGTTTTGCAAGCCTGTGTACGCCACAAGTTGATGCACTTTTTATCGAATATGTCGAAAAAAGGTCAAATTTCACGTGGTCAGTGTAAAAATGGTGACGTAAAAATAGAGAGGCGTAAAAAAAGGCTCTTTAGCTTCGATGAGAAAGCGAAGAGAGACGAAAAATCGTTAAAAAGCCGAGTTAACGGGAGTAATACTATCAGAGAAACGAGGAAGCATCAAATAGGGGATATATATCTTCAGAGTGTCTCCCGGTATTGGAGAGTCCGGCGGGGGCGTAGTTCGGTAAAACCGCGGGCGCGGAACGGCCGGTGGGTATTAACTAAAAACCGAACCACATGCACGAACGTTGGTTCGCGTCGTACTCTTTAGCGCGTGTACTATATATGGTGTGCACCGTGCTCTACGTTATGCGCTCGTATAGAGGAAGCGAGAAAGTGAGAGAGAGTGAGAGGAGGTAATTTTCGTAGGATTGAGAGAGAAAGGAAGGTGAAAGAGAGAGGCAGAAAGGATCGAGCTTGAAAGTAAGCTATATGGATGAGGGAGGGCGAGAGCGACTCGCGGAAGGTGGAATGGTCGCGGGATCACTCGATGAGGTTGAGTAGAGGGCTGGTAGAACACTATGACAAGTCCTGTACGCTGGGCCGAACCTCGTTTCGACCGAACGATCGGCTGCATTTTCTCTCTGGTCCTCCCTGTCTCTCTTCCTCTTCTCTGTTTCTCCATATACTTTCGTCTTTCTCTACCACGAGCTTGTATGTACAGTGTAAACTCTCTGTAGAAAAGGAAGAGAGTCGAAAGAGAGGGAGAGAGAGAGAGAGAAGTTTGAAAAGGGAGTCAGGCTGAAAGGGTCGGTAGGTCCTGGAGGGGGTGGAAAATGGCGAGCCCGTGTCCATCATCCCCTCGTATGGAAGGCTCCGGCGTTGGTGGTAACCGAGCGTCCTGCTCGCCTCATTTTGTCAGGCCGGCGAGCGGGCGCTGGTCGCTAACCGTTCGACGGAGCGAGAAAGAGTCATCGCTCTCTCTCTCTCTTTCTCACTTGGCGCACGAGAGAGCGAGAACCCTCGTGTGTGCGCGCTCAATTCTCTCTCTCCCTCTCTCTCTTTCTCTATACCCATCCGTTTCTCTGTCACTCACTCTCTCTCTCTCTTTCTCTCTCAGTACGCCAGCACTGCTTCCATCCGCCGAGCTTGTAGAACACACTCTATCCAGCTGGCTGGCTTGTATCACAAAGAGAGACAATGCCCATGAACACTCCATTCTGTCTGGTGGGCTTATAGGCTTGATGGAATCCTGCCTCGGGCATGACGAGAATCCCGAGGAAAAGAGTGCAAAAGGGAGGAAAATACGTACTGGACAGAAAAAAAAGAGAAAAAAACAATTTCGAGAGGTACGCTAGATCGATCGTTCAGATGATATGAAAAATCGGCTTGTTTCGAAGCATTTATACTCCAGCTTGTCATTATCGAGAAATAGCCGATGGATCGGGTTTACTCTCACATTTTTCTTCCAAAGTTTTTTACAATTTTTTAAAAAATCTACCTTTTTTTGAAATCTCCCATTATTCATCGGCTTATATCTCGATAGAGGTTCGTCGATGAGATTAGGCGATAGATAATAAACTTCAGAAATTTTTCAGATACATATATCTGAAAATGTTCGAATTTCATACCGAGATCCAACATCATGAATATATTTTGATCTTCCAGTATAGTGAAACTCGAATTACCGTTAACAAGGTTGAAGGCGCGAAGGCAAGTCGGGGATTGACACGGCGGGGTGAAAAAATGAGGGAGCACGATGAGATGGTCGATTTCCTGACTGTGGCAATCCCGTAAATTTGTGTATAGTGTATAACAAATAATTTTGGCGTCGATAAGAGAGTGTTGCAGGGGTGCGAGTTGCTGTGGAGCGAAAGAGAGAGAGGGAGGGGCGGTGGAGAGAGAGAGAGGAAGGGAAAGAGAAACTGGGGGTTGGGAAGATCGCCTGGCGACCTCCAGAGCTCGCAAACATCAGTCACTACGGTATGTGTACTCGGAGCACAGAGGATGAATGTGTATCTCGCTGTGGAGCATTTCGTGGTGTTCGGGGTGTCGGGGGTGGTTCACCAGAGAGTATACCACACCAGAGGGGGTCGCGGAAATTCAGAGGGAGGAAAAGAGCGAGTGGAAGAGAGGGATGGGAGGAACGAGGAAAAGAGAGAAAAGAGCAAAAAGGAGAAAGAGGAGCAGCATGCGAAGGGAGTCCGGTTGCACGAAAAAGGGTGCAGGGAGGGAGAGTATTTGTTGGCGCGAGTGGCTAGCCAGTCGGATTACCACCGCGCTGGGTTACGATGCGCGCCGGAGAACCCAATGATGGGGTTGCGAAGGCGCCCGACCCCCCATTTACTCCCCTCGTCCTCTTTTCCTCCGCCTCGCACCTCTTTTCCTCTCTCTCTCTCTCTCTATAGCACCCTCATCCCCCGTTCATCCTCACACTCCACCGACCAACATTCACGAACGATTCTGGGTATAACGTGTACGCTTGTGTTCAGCACCTCATCGGTGTATACGTATATACATATGTATACATGCATGGTATTCACACTAGAGTCCATATACAACGACGATGAGTAAATGAGGATGAAAGCGCGCTCGAATATCTGAGCGGAGGTTGAGAGAGAGCGAGAGAGACGGAGAAAGCGCGAAACGGAAAATCGGGGGTGAGTTCGCGGAGTTGGCTAGCTCTGTGATAGAAAGTAGGATGGATAGATGAAAAGTAGGATGGATAGATGGGAAGCTGGATGGATGGGGTGGCGGAAACGCGGCGGAAGAGGAGAAAAGCGCGCGCGAGGTGGCGAGTGACGTGGTAGCCAACAACGCGAGCGAGCTGGATCACGAACCAGTGGAGCGACACACGGTGCGCCACTCGACGAAAAATGTTGCCGGTACAGAGCAACAGGACTGTGTGCGCGCTCCAAGAGTCAAGAGCTGCGGGGGTTCGCTCAGGCCGGAAGAGGCGAGCAACCGCTGCTGGTAAAATTTACACGCATCACACGAATAACCTCTTGCTCTCTTTATCTCTCTTTCCTCTTCTCTCACTCTTGCCCTTTGCTCCTCTCTCTCTCTCTCTCTCTCTCTCTCTCTCTCTCTCTCTCTCTCTCATTTCAATCCCCTTTCCACCTTTCTCCCGCCTTCTTCTGTCCTTCTCACCGTGCTACCGCCGCTGAATGCCGACGGTTAAAAAGAGCATCGCTAATGGTCCTGCTTGGTTATTTTGTGGATTTTTATAATACGAGGAGGACGCGCGCGATCTCCCCTCGGCGCCAGACTTCGTTTTGCCCTCTTTTTTTCTCTCTTCCTATCTCGATTCGCATTTTTGATGTTTCGTTACATACTCTATACCGAGTTCTTTCGTAGCACAATTCTGCGCTATCGCGTGTGCGTACATACCATCATGAATTCCGTTCGTGGAAAATCAAGCCCCGATTTTACACCTCGTCGATGACCTACTTCGTCGCTCTATTGATAAATCTACCTGCGATACGTAACAACAATCCTTCCCAGGCCGTTTGATCAGCATGCATATCAGCCGAATGCGAAAGTGGGATCCCGATGGGATTTGAGAGCCGCCGCGTTTTGACGTTTACAACCCGTTACAGCCAAGGACTGATGCATGGGCTCATTGAACCTTTGAGTATACCCTCATCAGACGTGGAAATGAGAAAGAAATTTACCGCCTGAACTTTTTGGCTATAGGAGTTCCGAATACACCCAGTGACCCATTCAACCTAAATCATCAAAAACAACGACGAAAATGAGCACATTTCGCTCCGAAATTTCTCGAGAATCCGATTTTAACGAATATGCGAACGAACAAAGAGTTGATGATGGACAGAACTCGAAATAGAGAAAAGGAAGCGATAAGAACAAAAGATCGCAGTCAGTCAGTCCAGTATCCGTCTCAAGCGCTCATGTCGTTTACATTTTGCAGTTTTTCAGTCTGACCACGTTATTCGAATACACGCGAGTCTGACAGAAACAAAGGAAAGACGAAACAGCAAAAGAGAGAAAGAGAGAGAGAGAGAGCTGGTGATATCGAAGCAAAAAAAATGCGGTCGACGGGGAGCCGGCGACCTCATCAAACGTGATGTGTGTGCCCGCGATGCAAGTGAGAGAGCGAGTGAATGGTAACGAGAGGTAACAGCGAGCGGGACAAATCTATACGAATGAGAGGCAAAATTCGCATGTGTGCGAGATGGCAGCGAGAGCGCTCCGCAAATTTTCAGCCCGGCCTGCGGCCTCTCCGGAGCGCAGTTCGTTTTTGCTCGGTAGCCAACGGCACCCCCAGCCGCGATCTACCATCAGATCAATGGTGGTTGCTAACACGGATTGGTATGTGTGTCCGCGCGAACGAACTCGCCCAACGAATGAGCGAACCTATACAATGCGCGTGTACATACGAGAAATGTATAGCGCGAAAACACAGCACATATATATATATAAAAATGTATACACATGTGTGTATACAGCATACTCTATGCAAAAACGAAGACAAGTATACGTTTACTCTTGCAATATACCAAAAATCAGTAAGAACTTGTAATGCTTTTCTTTTGAAATTTTTAAATTCCTTATTTTCGTTGAGTTTGAAATATAAATGACTGATGCGGCTTTTTATTTTTATTGTTGCTCCTTGAAGGTAATTTGATGTTTGTGCGGATTTTGTGCTATAAGAGGGAATAATTTAGGTTTCGTATTACAAAAGTGAGGAGTCTTTTTATGCTTCAAAATCCGACCATTACCGACTATTCGTTCCTTCTACCGCGACTACAACTTGAATCGAAGAAGGAGGAGATTAGTTCATTTAAATATTGGTAGTGATACTGATGGGAAGCGAGCTATAATTCAATTCTTTCAATTCAATTCTTTCGACAAAGATACATTAGAGAGAAAATTTGGTGCATCATAAAATAATGTTAAATATATAGGATGTATTATATTGGAATAATTTTTGTTCAAGCTTGTTGAAGAGATCTATCGCTCAAATTATATACTATAGAGTGTATTTGACATGCATGGAATGCGTATGACACAGCTAATCTAATAAAAAGTGCGTTTTTAGAATTTTCTGACAAATTTCGATATGATTTTCATAATGATTTTTTAAATGTGCATACACGTATATACTTGATCATTATTGTCATCCCCTGATGGATGTGCTTCATAATTTAAGGAGAATCAACCCCCGAGAGGTGCATATCGTATCTACGATGAGATGATGCGTCCGGCGTGTCCATCAATCACGATAGTCCAGCAGGAGAATAATCCTAATTCAGTTGCTTGTTAGAAAGAATGTTATATCGTATTTCTGGTGGTTGCTGGTGACCATGGAGATCAGTGAGTACAGAGTGAGAGAAATCGAGAGAGAGAATGTCCATGGTTAGCCTAGCGACAACGTATACACACAGCTCTCGGGATTGCGATCCAATCGCCGTTCCGATTCAGCGACTCGTAAAACAATACGCGGCTGATTACTCGATAACTCTTGTGGAGGATGCAGCGCATGGGGGCGGGAGAGACCAACGGAGGGGGCTATAAGGGGGCGAGGGAGGAAATGAAAGGATGGAAGAGCTTGGTTATACTCGACCAACTGCGGGACAACGTTATATCGCTTATATACCGTACACTTCGGTCCTTTCATTTCTCTCTTTCTATTTTCTTCTCTCTCTCTCTCTCTCTCTCTCGTACATATAGACACATTTTATATGTATATATTTCGGTTTCTCTCGCGCACACACATTTTCTCCGTACGTTTCTCTCTCTTTCTCTCGTCGCCTATCGCGCCGAACAGGTTTTGCGATTCATAGGCAACGGAATTACCGATTCACGCGCCAGTGAAGCCGTTCGGCGTGCCCGTACTCTAGCGGACCACGTGTGCGTCCTTTAAAACGTCAGTATGGATGCATCGCCGGTACAAAGGTTGTATAAAGCGACAGAAAGCTCCCTGTGTGTAGCACGCAACGCGAAATTCACGTGACAAAAGTGTTGAACCCGATATACTAGCGCACTCACACCAGCCAATGATAATCGCGTTCGCTTCAATATCCTTATCCGAGGCCTATCGAATTATCCTCCATCATGCGTATACTCGCTATCGTAAAATCTAATACCCTCTTTTTAAATTCGCTTCCTATTCCTCCCTCGCGAAAAATTCATCATTTTGTTTATTATTATGCATGCATGCCTCTCGGTCGCGCTTATAAATATTTTTCTCATCAATTGTTTTTTAACGATCGCTATACATGTAGATATTTCGATTTTTCGTAGATCTAAAATAATTGTCTCTGTGGACTTCTGATTTGAGCGTTTTTTCACGTGGAGGGAATTGGGAGAGACTGAGAGAATTTTTTACGGCTTCATTTTTTTAAAATTCTTCAAAAATGCATTACGTAAAAGCATCAGGAAAAAAGAGGGAGAAACAAATCCTATATATATTCCCTGCGAACGGGAAACATCTGCCGGGTAATATCACTCCCTCCGATGTGGCAGTGTCCGTGTTAAATCAGGTGAACGACAAGATGCACGGATGAGGACAATTTTTTTTTTGGAGAGAGGCACACGAGCAGGGGATAAAAATTCGAGAAGTGGTCGAAAATTTTTCCGTACGGGGTCTTCTCACATTTTTTTCTCTCGTCCGTGTCTTTCAATTCTTTTTTTTGCCATCTCTTTTTTTTCATTTCTCAGATTCTCCTTTATTTTCGTCCACTCTCCCCCGGAAAATCGAAACCCAAAAACAGGCTGAATCGAGACCGGAAAACGGGAAAAGAATAAAGGGAAATCTTGCCGCACGGGCAAGCCACCGTACAGCCGCGAGAATCGCGCGCGTATATGTACCTATATCCGCGATTCCGCAAGTCTGGAAGAAAATAGAATAAAAAAGAGGATAAAAAAAATCGGAAAAGAGAAAAAAAGAAGAATGGATTTCATTGCTTGAACGAACGAGCTCTTTTTACTCTGCTCCGAAAATCTATCGAAAGAATTTTCGAAATATTTGAATGAATTTGGACATTATAATTCTCATTGGGATTCGACTTAATTTAATTTTTGCGCTTTTTACATCGTTTTGATTATTATTAGTTATTAGTAAAAAATTGGAGAAAAAATTAATAAGATAAGAATGAAAGATTGCGTAGAGAGGGCGGTATGAATCTGATGGTCGATCCTTTCGGTACTTTGCTGCAAAGACGGAGAACATCTCGCTTAAGAAACTGAACAAACAGATTAGCCACGGATCGCCAATTCGGAAGGCACATCACCGAGGACCGAGGTATCGTTTACCGAAAATCTTCTTCGTACAAATCCGATTTAAAGGAGACCTCTCGAAATCTCTTGCACCGACAAAACTCACCGGCTGTGTGTTTGTACATGTGTTCACTCGCGAATACACGTGAGCGCATAAATCTCGATTGTTCCTTCGGCTCCTCTTTCCTCTTTGTTTCGCTCGGCATCTCTCTTTCGCTGCCGAGACAAATTCCCCCTGAAGCATCAATGTTTCAAAAATTCTTCGGTAGAAAAGTCAACATTGCATCATCGTTGATAAAGTATGACGAAGTATTAACTGGAAAATTAAATAGAATGCATTTTTTTGCATATATCCGTGCATATTTCGAATATAATAGGAGATATATCAAGTTTGAAAATTTTGAAATCCAAAACTTGTAAAAATATTCTGTCCGAGAGAGGCATTCTTTTGCTGAAGGGATCGACTTTTTTCCTAATACCTTTTTTTTAGTATTTTATGATATCATTTTTGTATATACCTACACGAGAGTTGAAGACGATTTCGAGTATTAACACCCCGCGCTCGTACAAAGAGACCTACTCGAGGTACTTACGCCGTAGAAATAATTTTTTACTGTCGTAAAGTTGTTGTCGCGTCTCCGGGTCCGGGCAGAGGTAATTCATGGGCGTATACGCGACAGGAGGTGTGCGGAGAACCCCAAGGGGTGAGACGCGGACACAAAGCATATTATCTTCCACGGGACTTTTTTTACAGGAAACCATGATGGGGAGAAAAAAAAGTCGATTGACAAACTGGATAATCCCTGGATGATTTTCGAGCCGCGTTACGTTTCATACACTTCTTTCAATCTTTATCCAGTCTTCCACACAGCATCGTCCATAATACACTCGCTCCTCTTATTTCTCCTATTTTCTAGATCGTATAGGATCTCGGGAGAAAGTTTATAATGGATTGAGAGAATAAAGAGGCCTCTCGATTCTTACTGCAAACACTACACCCCATTTTTCAACCTCTTTTTTTGTTATCCTCTTAGCGACATCACAGATTCGGATTTCGAGAGATTCAAGAAACACTTTTACCATCTCTCTTTTGTTTACTATCCGATACTTTTTCGGATCTGTCCACTTAACTGCTCAAGTACTCGTAAATTTCCTCCGCGTTTGAAAATATGCTCTCAAAATAATAGTGAATAAAAAAAATATAGTCAATACCCTTTTAATTTAAGGATTCGACAAGTTTCGCACATTCAAATCAAATCCTTAGTACCGTCGCTGGTAAAAACAATACCGTCATTGCTATAGTTACAGATTGTCAAATTATTCTATATAGCTGGTAAGAGTCGGATAATATCTTGTACGTGAGTATTGAAAAAACGAGAAATGTGAAATGGAATGAAATTTGATGCGAGGGAGGAGTCTGAGAGGCTTTAAAAGCAATCCAGAATTTAATAACTCTCGTCCAGTGCGGAACGAATCGTATATGAAGCAAAGTGTCGAACATAAAGCAGCCTAATCTTATTTGGGGGCAGTGTAAGAGAGGATGAGAGTACGTCGAAGAGATTCCGCTGGGTACTCCGTGTATAACCCTTGACATTATTGGGAATGGCTCATCAAGACTGGATTGGATGGTGAGAATCGGTCTGGATGGAGAAATGGAGTATGGGTTTAGGCTCTCTCTCTCTCTCTCTCTATTGCCTCATTAATGCCTCCTGGTTCGATGGCTAGCTCGTACTCTTGCTATACATAACTTCGACTCTCTTGCCTCATCCTCTGTGATAGCGCAACCCCATCTTCTCTTCTCAAATCCTCCAAATGGTCTAAGAGCCGTAAGAGAGACAGAATTATTCGTCCTATATGGTCGTCAGCACGAGGGCTCGCCAATCTCTTCGTGGCCAAATCCTAAGTAAGGTCACCAAAGAACAATTTCCGGTAGCCATATTGCCTTTCTCGCGATAGGAAATTTAGAATCAGAGCAAAGCAGAACAAGAAATTGATGGAAAACGAAAATGGGGAGTTATACAAGAGATGAAAGCTGGCCAAAGCAAAAGTCGCGAAATGAACACCATCAAAGATAAATAATACACAATCACCAATATATGTATGTAGAATCGAATAGTCATTTGAGCAATAATGATTTTATGTATTTTCAAATTCATTCCTCTGTTTCATTATCGTATGAACTTGTGGCATTAATTTTCGAGAAATGTCTTTTTCACCGAGATGGAAAAATAATTGTATAAATAAGTAAAGTCTAATGTTGGATTGGGTGCATGTGTAAAGAAAAAGGTTGATCGGATTTCAGCGATAAACGGAGCTCAGCAGCATCAGCTTTTGTCCCCGCGTATACGATCCTTAATTCCAGTCAAGATTACAAATTGATTTCGTAGCAGTCTGTATATGAATCAGGCGTCACGTGTTCAGGACGCACCCCTCTGGACACGTACCAATACAGAAATCGCACCAAGACACGGACCGGGATACAAGCGAGGGTACAACGGGATATCGTGTATAGCCAGCGAGAGACGGGAGTATGTGCACATGCGTTCCTCCTCCGCGATATCGCACGAGAGAGCCCAGAGGTCCGCGCTTTTGCCCTCTCCCTTCCTTCCTTCCTTCCTACTGATGCCCCGTCCTACTCCTCTCCCTCACCCTCATTCTCATCTACACGCTATTTCGTACAAGTTATCCTCTGTCATTGTACTACAATTTCTGAGTACAGGTTACCCAGAAAGCTTCTTACAAACTCGATTGTCTAGGAAGAATAAATTTTCCAGTATTTTTATAATCACAGCACACGCAGTATACTATTTTAAAGATTAACATTTTGTTTAAACCTCAAAAATTTCTTTTTTTCTCATTCGAGTATACATTTCGTATACCTATATACATATGTATATTAATAAAACAAACAACTATTGCGTCGCTCATTATAAAAAAGTTTCTTAGTGTGAAAAAAAATGATATATTTTTTTAGGCATATCCTTCAACGATAGTCAAAGAAATTCGATCATTTTTTGCTTCACCCTCGAGGTCGTTTGTCCCTGTATATATATACATATATTGCGGGGTGAGTTGGGCTTCTCAGTGTAATTTTTGGGGCCGCACGTGGGTGAGAAGTCACGAAGTTGGGAGGAATGATCGATGCACCCCGTCGTCATTATTACACTTTCTGATCCAACTAACAACTCAGAGTCGACCCCTTCTTGCTTTCTCGACGCGATAGGCGAGAAACAAGGCGCGACACATTCGTATCGAAATCATTCACCAGACTTCATCCCTCGCCCGAAATCCCAGTCTCTACGTGACAAATTCTAATTGAACAATTTTGAGACCCAACGCCCCCCGCGAGGACATTTTAAAAATGTTTTCTGGGAAGATAATAACATTTTGGAATCTATAATAATATATCTTTTAAAAAAGCAGAGAGCAGACCTCTCAGTGCGCGCGAGAATGAAATTTTGGATGAAAATTAAAAGCAAAAAAAGGTCCATTATTGAAAAAATGTTACGAGAAATTTGGCACTTTTGATCGACTCTCTGACAAATTTCCAATTGCCGTTTTCTAATTCCCAAACGAGAGCGAAAATTCCTCTGATAATCGGACGTTGCTCGGCATATATACGAGGATGAGAGCTTGTCACAGCGCGACATGTAAAGAATGTAAAAGCCTCCCGACGCGTCAGAGATGAAAAACGTTGAAAGAGGAAGAAGAACAAGAAAAGGAAGGAGAGGAAAAAGCGTACACACATGTACAAAGTACTAGAAATTGAAAAGCAGTGAGTGATAAAGAGAAAAAGAGAGAGAGGGTGAGATAGGGAGAAATCGAGAGACTAATACACAAGGGAAGAGTAAGAGAAAAAAAGTGCTGATGTGCACATGGTGTGAGCAGGAGGAGTATGTGCAACGTGCGAGATTGAAAATAGCAGAAGAGAGGAGACGACGGGAAAGCGCATAACATCGCAGTATGGCGTCGCTTCCAGTTCGCTCACCGCACACAATGAAGAGTCCCCCGCTACGACGTGTTTTTTAACTCCCGTTGTACACGTGTATTAAAAAAAAGATAAAAAGTAAGAAGTCAAAAAAAACGTATACATATACGTATGTACAATTCTTTTGAGGAGATTTTTCAAAACTTTGTCTATACATCGACGGAAAGGAGACCTCGCGATTATCGAATGTTTTTTTTAATTCAGAAAACGAACCAAAATTCGAACTTTTGTAATGCATTCTCAATCATTCATTTTCAACGACAATTGCTATTTTGTGAATGTATGCATCAGAGGCATCAGCATATATATAGAGTATTGTAAAAATTAAAAAACGCAATTTTTGAAAGATCAAGTTCTCGTCCTTTCTTTTGTAAAATGTGCATTGGCAATGACAGAGTGTGTCGCGTTGTCATTTCGTGTCCCGTTTCGCTTGCATCGAATACATCGCGCACGATCGTTCTTCCCGGCAGAATGACTCCTCGCGTTCAAAGCCCTTTATCTCCTTTGTTTCCAGTCGAAAAGAATCGGCACTACGCGATATTAAAAAGAGAAGCGACAAACAAAAAACGTTTCAACGAGTGAAAAAGGTATTCTCATTTCGAAAGATAAAGCTCTGCACCCTTAAGAAATATTTCTCTCGCTCTGGGACGCTTTTTTCCGCATCCAGCGATGAAAAAAAACGGAAGCTGCGACACGGAATCATTGTTAAGTTCAACTCATTGTTATCCGTATTCTTGTCACTTCTTTCAGTTCTCTTATACATTTTTCATTACCACTTAATCTTTTGCTCCAAAAATTGCACAACATTGCCCAAGTGATGCGCGCCGAATAAATAAATAAACTTGATGAAAACTATTATTCAAAAGTATAAAAATGCATGACATAGGTGCAGGGAAACCTTGAAGGGACGATCGTTGGTCCGTTGATTCTTATGATTTTTTTTTCCGGTGGTAGAGTGGTTCGTGGGAGAAAAAAAAGGTAAATTCGTTGATGAAAAAGTGGCAGTTGGACACGTAATCCGTTCGTGTCGGTCGCGTGGCCTGTATAGAAAATAAGAAAGTAGGGGAAATGACGTTTTCCCAGGGAGCGAAAAATGCTGCTGTCTTCGAAGAGGAGGAAAATGGGGTTAATCTTGCGATAATCCTCGGATGCTCAGGGTCACGAGAGCATTGTAAAACCCGGGTTGGAGAAGAGAGCGTATTTCTTATTCAAGGACGAGTCTCTGGCCACGCGACGACCATCTTCTTGCTTCTTCAGGCCGCACGAGAGAGAGTCGAAAGCGTGGAAAATTCAAAGTCATAATTCGTCACTTACTTTTACATCGCACTCACAAAAATTCGTTTTCTCCACTATTTTGTTTAGCTCCTACTCTAATCGATTTTTCAGGGTCACAATTTTCGACAATGTGGGTCAAAAATATGCCACGCTTCTGAAATGACAGTCTCCAAAAAGCTTAAAACGAAAACTGCATTTTCTCCGATTATTTACAACGATGATTTGTCGTTTAGCAATACCGATATTACAACGATAAATTCACGTCTGAATATTTAAAAAATCAAGTAGAATCCGAATTTCGTTATATTAAATTGTTAAATTGTTGGTGTGATTTGGAGGTATATTATTATATACTTCAAAACTTTCCACAATTGTTATCGTAAAATTTAAAATGACTTTTTCTGCATGAATCCATGCAGGATTGTATTTCCTCCGCTTTTCTTTTTCTCGCCTCTCACTAACCGAAAATTATACAGCCCGTGCGACGAAGCTTTTGGAAAGGGAGAAGGAGGAGAAAAGGGAGAGAACGAGGAAAAGGGAAAAGAGAGAAATAGGAGTTGCGCGTATTGCAGCCTGAGGTCAGGCGGCTGCTGCTGTGGCCGTAAAAGTTTCGAAACTGTACCTTTATGGAGGTTGTGTGCCCCCTTCTATCTATTTTTTCCTCTCTCTCTCTTTCTCTCTATTTTTCAAAGCAAAAGCGTCAGAGACCGCGCGGACTCCTACATTGCTAAACTTTTGTTCCACCAATCCGTCGTATGATCGTTTGATCGGCGATGGATCAGATGCGTCTACTCGAAAAAGCGCACTCGTCGAAACTATGCAAGATTACGATTTCGACAGGGAAAATCCATCATCGATACATGCCTAGGAAATTTTGAATTCATATATACACACTATAAACTGTCTACTCAAACCAATATAAAGGAAAAGGAAAAAAAACGCGCCAGTACGAATGAAAAGGATTGACTAATTTTTACTAATCAACAAAATAGTAATTAATGAGGAAATGAATTTTTTAGTACTGTGATGCGTTTTGTGCTTCTTATCTAGCAAATTTTTCAATAATTGCAATAGAAATAAATAGAAATGTTCTGTACTTCCGAAATTTCCGTAAACAAGTATCGCATTGATTTCCATGATATTTTGTCGCACGGCTATAGTATATAACGATTTGAAAAACGAAAATAAATTGAAGGAGACATTAATTTTACTCATGTTCCTTTCAAATTTCTTTTGTACGCACGGACTCAATTTTGAATCCTTTACTTATACAATAGAGAGCAGAGAGCAGGTCATTTAGCCGATGCGATATACATGCAGTGTGAAGCGAATTCGAGAGAATTGAATAAACAATACCGAGTTTGTCCCTTTTACCTCCTCCTGGAATACAAAATGCAATAAACATGAAGAATCGAAAATTTGTTACTTCTCCTATGCACAAAACTATATTAGGTGAAATAAAATTGGGCTTACCTCGAAATTTTTTCGATTCTTATTGTTTCCACATTTTCCACGCGAATATACATATAGTCTTTAATTCACCATCGAAGACTGAATGAAAGAAGAAAAGACTTTTTAATGGCATTGAAAAACATTTTGTCAATTTACAATAAATGAAGAAGCTATATACATATTTAAATAAATGGTTTAATGGTTGTTAAAGAAGAAAATGAATATATAATTGAAATTACAGTACAGATCTTCAGCTTGAATGAAAGAGCTGAAATAACAATGTGGCTCTTAGCGTGTCTCAATAATTTTTAACAATGATGCTTATAAATTTTCCAAATGGGCATACGAATATTTATTTATCTATATGTGTATACATATATGTTCAGGATAAAAATTCCCGTATATCTACAAATTTGAGCGTATATCAAATATGAAGAATCATCACAAGAACTAGAAAAAAACATGTAAAAAAGACTTAATTAACAATCGTTAGTGTTGCTTTCCTGTAGAAATTTGTTGGAAGATAGAAATAAATATTTTCCAGCGAATGATCGTCGAATGCGAAAAGTGTGGAGGGCATAGGAAGCTCGGAGAGAGAAAAAGAGACGTGGGGAAAGAGAGAGGGACCCCCCGCGAGTCGAGTCTATATATTGTGATCCCCACGCCTGTCCAAATATTGTCCTAGATTATCCTTGTGCTCGTTTAGTCTTACCCTCTGCCTCTATTCTTGCCCTCGCAGTCCGTACCCTCGTCCGTATACCTCTGTGACTTTTCATTTTCATTTTCATATGATTTTCACTTAATCCTTTTCTTTCCATGCATTATTCGCCGGATCCAAAAGTATCGAGCGCACCGAAAGGGTTAATAGATTCCAAAACCGCTGATTATTTTGGCGTGCGATTAGTCAGGATTCCCAAACAAGAAGAGATTAGACGTGAGGTCAGGGGGCGTTTTATTTATTTTCGCACTGGATTATCATCAGGGATAAATTATGACAGGTTTCTATGCACAAATCTTTTGTCAACTTTATTCAATTTATACCAAAACGTAGCTCTGATATCTCTTTACGTAACATTCCTGATGTTATATATTTTCAAAATATGTTAACGATGTGGTATGCGCATGCATCTATATTTTATTATATGAAATTTCTTTTTTTCTCTCAATCGACGATATAAATCTCAATTGTGAGACTGAACATGAGAGAAGCTATTTAAGAACAGAAGTCACAGAAAATATAAATCGTAATTATCATTTTTTCTGGCTTGCATTTGCAAATGAAAAACAAATCGATTTTTACAAATAACATCACTGAAAATGAATCACAAAGTTGACAGAAGGAGGACCAACTGAATATATGTAGATGAAGGAAAGGCGAATATACATGACGAAGAGGAGTGAAATTGTAGAGACGGAGAGTGTCGAGAGTGTGAATAGGGTTCTCGACGGTAAGAGGGGTGCCGGGTAAGGCGATGAGGGGAAAGAAGAGAGGAAAGGCGCAGCGAAGCAGCAACCCCCGTGTCGGTCGGGCGCGCGCGAGGCGAACTCTTAAGCCCCTGGGTTAGGGGTCGAAGGCGGCGAGCCGCTGAGGCCACAAACACGACCACCGTCCTCATTGGTCGACGCGCCTACGCTGGGTGGAGCTCACGGAAAAACTGTAGTGGGGATAAAAATTCCCCTCTAAATAGCTGCGGCTACGGGGGCGAAAAACTAGAATCCGCCGAGTCGGCATCGAGCGAACATCGAATACACGAGAACTACGCACACTAATTTCGAGCGCGTTCGCTCAAGGGATCGTTCTATATCTCGAAGCTTATCGCGGCTCGACGTCGACGCGCGCGCGCTTTTCTCTCACTCTCTCTCTCTCTCTGTTTTACTCGCACACGCTCATTCAACCTCTGTCGCGCTTTATCACACGCTATCGCGAATTTCCGTCCTCTGTGCCCGCGTGTGTCTGTGTGCTTTGTGTGTGCATCGTCTTCTATGCAACGCAGGATATTTCCCGATCGAGAAACATTTTTTTTCCTCGACATGTGCTAAACGAAAAGTGCCACGAGAAACTCTTTCGGATATAAAGTGACCCTTACTCGGAGTATTCACACTCCAGAGGCGAGTCTGCCAATTGGAAATTCTGAAATATGATCCGATCACGATTTTGAGAGGCGAGGAATAATCATACGAACGAGATTATTGTGAAAAACGATCTCGGAGCTTTATTTTTTTTCGTTCTTTCATTTCGCGATTTAGCGAGCAAGGAGAAGAAGAGGAAATAAAGACAACGATCGATAGATCAGCGATCAAATCGACAGGTTCTTATTGCTTGAAAGCAAATAAAAATAAAAGAAAAATGCATTTACCGGAGGGACCACTGGGCATGGAGACCTTCAGCGCCATTCACGACACTCTCAGCGCGTGTCACGGTGATCTCGTGCAGACCGGAAGTCCAGCGATCCTCTGCACAGCATTACCCACGCACTGGAGGTCCAACAAGTCCCTCCCAATCGCCTTCAAAGTCGTCGCCCTCGACGAAGTCACCGACGGCACGCTCGTTACCATTCGCGCTGGTAATGACGAAAATTGTTGCGGCGAGCTCAGAAACTGCACCGCGGTCATGAAGAATCAAGTTGCCAAATTCAACGACCTCAGATTCGTTGGCCGCAGCGGAAGAGGTAAAAACATAACTATAATAATAGAATCCAATCTAAATCAAACAAAAACGGCAATAAAGTGCAAATCGTTGTCACGAAAGAAAATGTTCATATTTAAATTTTAACAAACGTGAAAATAAATACAAATAATCTTTATCTTTGATTCTTCTTTTTGCTTCCAGGCAAATCGTTTTCGTTGACGATACAAATTAGCACGGTACCTTTTCAAATAGCGACTTATACGAAGGCGATAAAAGTGACAGTCGACGGACCACGAGAACCAAGATCGAAGTCGAGTAAGTATATATAAGATCATATGCTGTATTATATAAAAATAAAAATGATTCCGTTCGATAAAGTAATCCGCGAATAAAAGAAAAATGAATAAAAGTCGCGATGATCGCGATCAAAGACATTGTATGCGATCTCGCGAAAAATCGATCGCGAACGATATCTCGAGGATGAAATTCCATAGCTGTGGATCTATTATTATGCGAAGTTGAGAGATTTCGGTTCGCGGAGGACAAGTGGGAGGAAGGAGAAGGAGGGAGAGAGTGAGGGTGAGAGCGTTTAATAACCCCGGTCATAGTGTATGACCAGCTTCTGGCGGACCTCAAACCGCGACGGCGGTCACATACGGGGCATCCTCGCCCGTGTGCCCAAATGGCACGCTTTAACCACCCTCCCACGCTCACCCTCCCGAACCCTCCTCCTACCTTTTCTTCTCCTATGTCCTATACCTCAAATTATCTCGTGGCAACTCAACATTTTCAGTATATACTCCATTGAACAGTTTTTTAATCACGCTTTCACTATTTTAAATACATACATAAATTATGAATTTTCAGTAAATTTGAAAATATATTTTATCCCTAATACTCCCTATAGTATGTACATGAATTAAGAGATGAACAAAAAAGTATATGAAATATATTTCGATAAATATTAATAATTCAAGAAATTAAAAGATTTTCTTTGTGATGGTGATAATACTTTTGCCGGTAAAGATTGAAATAAAAAAAAAGCGTGCTCGTCACCTCGAAGGCGAAAAAAGATCGGTACGAAGCAAAGAGAAGCCGCGACGTTCAATCCTCGAAAGTTTAATCTCGTTTGCGCGTTCCTCTCGGTTTGTTTATAATCGTTTCACATATGGCGGTAGCATGTGCGCCACAAAATGCAACTAAAAGATAGCCCGGTCGGCCGCGAGCGTCAAAGAGGGAAAAAAACGAGAGCGAAACGCCCGTTCTCCAAGTCGCGCCCGAGCAGCCTTTTATAATTTCGTATTAAAACTCCCGACTAGACTCTCCACGACGGATCCTCGTCGAAGAAAAGCGATTAAGCGAGAGACACACGCACAAACTTGGTACATCGTTACTCCACTTTTACGACGCTCGTTTCGATCTTTATTATTTTTCTACATTTTTTTTCTGTTTCTCTCGCTCTTTTAACCCCCGGCGTCCTCGACTCGGAGAGAAAAAAAATTCAAAACTATCGCGTTTGTCGGTACGCGCAATCGCCTTCATCTTGTAAATCTCGGACGATGCTTTTCCGTTTTTTATTTATCTCGGCTTTCGACTCTAGAAAGTTTATTTTCGGTAGGCACTATTAAAATCCTCTGGGAATTCTCTTTTCTCGTGGATGAAAATATCGGATGATATTTCGTTTTTCTTCGAGCTTTTTTCTTTCTCTATTACATGGAAGATGAAATTTAGCAGTCGCTATAATTTTTCGACTATTTTTTGTGATTACAGATTATCAATACGGACCCGGATTTCCTGGACTGGGTCTTCTGAATCCTTGGTTGGACGCGGCGTATCTCGGTCACGGTTGGCACCTGCCCCATCCCGCTCTCGTGAAAGGTAAGCACATTTTTTCCGAATCTCAGCAAAAAGAATATTCGGGTCGTCCGTCGATTTCCGGGAGGATTTTTCATCCCAAATTTTCAACGATTCTCTTCCATTTTGCTTCTTCTCGGATTACGTGATTTTTTTTCGATTCATCTAACAGTTTGACAGGCTCATTTATCACGAGGAAAAGAAATAATTTATTTTTAAAACGGGGGATGAACGACGTCCAAATCGGTCAACGCATAAAATTTGTATAAAAAATAAGGAATCAAATAAATTAATTAACTCTACAGAACAAGGGTATTGAGAAATATCTATGGAAAACATAATAAATTACAATTTAAAAAGAAATGGAGAATATCAATCTCCGTTTTTTTGGTGTCATGAAACAATTCCTTGATCAGAGTGAGAGAGAGAAGAAAAATTGAAGTAGGGGTGATCGGGATTGGTACATTCTACCAATTTCCACCGTGCAAATTCGTCGAGTTCTCTGCTGGGGTCGAGAGAAACGAGGTGGTCCGAGCATGCATTGTTGTTGCCTCGAAGGGCATGCAAAGGGGGACCCGTTTTTGGACGGGAAGGGGATGCGAATTCTGTCTCCGCTCTTTGTCGGGGAAGGGAGAAAAACGAGTGTAAGGACGAAGGGAGAGTGAACCCTCGGGTCCAGCAACCTATGAATCATCCTTCAACTTATTCGAATCGATAACCAACGCGCTCTAATGCCGGCGGAGTCTCTGCTCTGCAATCTTTCATCCTTAAGCTAAATTATTTCTTCTTATTGTGCTGAATGAGTCTTTGATGCTTCAGTTTATATACAAGAATCGTTACACGAAAAAAATACAAGTCCAAGGAAGATGCTGATGTGTATACGGCTTTTTTTACGACTCTAAATATATTGAAGATAAATATATTTACTCCTCACTATACCGCGTCTCTAATTTTTTCGTCATTTTTTTGTTTTGTTTCTTGCCAAAATTAGGAACGATGCCAATGCCACCGACGGATCTTTTCACTCCACCGTTCACGCCGACGGTGTTGCCATCGGCGTATTCGTTCGGTGATCACCACGCGAGATTCGGAGCTTCGGAATACACGGGGGTGGCGAAGAATCCGACGGAGACGAATGGAGGTGCGACGATACCGAATAGCCCGTCGAGAACGCCGCCGCGGAGTCCAAGCGAAAGCGGAAGCGACTCGACACCGGAAGAAACTCGGAGCGCCTTCGTGCCGATAAGATTGAACACACTTCCGCCTGTGACGAATCCATCCTCCTCGTCGCCTGATCGAAGCTCCCGGAAGCCCCTCGTCGGGACCAAGTGCGATCTCAAGGCGCCGATTTCTCTCATCTCGCAAAGACGAGACAACGAGATTACCACGACGCCGAAGAGAAGTCCGACGACGACAAAAATTACGTCGACACCAGCCGCGAAACCAGTCTGGAGGCCTTATTGAACTTGTTGGAATTCGAAGAAGAGGAAGCGAAAAAAATTCACAGTAGAGCAGTCAGTAAACTATCGTGAACAAGGTCGTCAAATCATGAAGAAACATTTTTTTGACTTACAAAAAATTACGCGATTAATCATCAAAAGAGTAAATAACAACCGCGGGATTATTACTACTGAAGATACAGTGAATGAAAATCCATCAGTGACAATAGTAAAGCAAGGCAACAATCATTAACGGATCCGGAAAGAATATCGAAATTTCAACTCGAGAGGATTTTTTTCTTGAAAGGCTAGTGACTTTGTGTATACGCGTGCTAGCATTCGCGTCTCGTCGGAAACGTCAGTTAGGCGTTGATCGCAACGGACGTTTTTCTGGAACGGATTTTTCTCCCTCTCGATTATTCCCTCCTGACTTTTCTTTCACCGAGACTTTTCTTTTTCTCCCGATCGTAAGTTTTTTTCCAGCTGGTGAAAAAAAAAATCAGTCCTTCGGTCACGAACAAAAAATACGGAAAAATCTCGATTCTCGATAGAATTCGAAAAATAAACTGGAGCAACAAGAATCAACGTGACGGAAAGTCAAAAATTTGACTCATCATTTTAACTAAAAGATAAGAGTAAAATGAAAAAAAAGAAGAAATTTGTAAATAATCGAATACAGCCCTTGTAATATAATTAATAATGTAAATACGAACGGGTGCGAAGAATTTCGGGTTCTCGCAGGACCTTGTAAAAATTGTACATAAACTCGTAGATCGATGTTTATTGGTGGGACAATAACTTGTAGGGGCGAAACAGTGTATATTATTATTGTTAAAAATGCCTACAAGAGAATAGAAATGGAGAGAGTCCAATCGCGATTATAGACTTTAAAGGATCTAAAAATCGGAATCGAAAAACAATTTTCGATAGGCGGAGAGTAAGAGTAAGAGACTGTTGCATACGAGCGAATATGTACTAATTCGAGATGTGTTATATTTGTAAATAAGCAAGATTATTCAAACTATGGAGAGACATTGCAATTATTTAACGCCAGAGACATAATTTAATGTAAAAAGAGATGAGTATATGTAATATAAAACGAAGAAGAGGAGAATAATAATAATAATAATAATAACAAAAATGACAATTAAAAACTTTGGTTACCTTTTTTGAAAATCTCGATTTTCTTTATACTCCTTATACCGCATTTCATTTTTATAACATTTTTTGTAAATTATTTTATTAAAAAATGTCACCTTTCATGATTGTATTATATACGAGCAATGGGAGAATCTTGATCTAAAATGCCAACTATTTTTTTTCTTTTCGGATCGTTCGTTGGGAGAAATTCTATCCCGGCTCGTGTTTTAAGCCATGATCTATCAGTGCGATACCTTCTCCATTTTTTCGTCGCTCATGTGTTTACGTGTACACGTTTTTTTCAAGCGAGCGAGAATACGCGCCCGGAGGAAGAGAGATTGAAACACCGTTTCGACCGAAGGGGATTCATATTCTCCAGAGCTTATTTTTTCTATCTCGCTCTCTACGTCTCTGACACGCTACCGCGTCCTTTCTTCTTTTTGTTCGACGACGATTTAAATCTGAATGGGGCAACACACCACGGTCGTTTGGTAAAAGCTCGCACACGTGTGCGTGCGAGAAAAAGAGAGAGAGAGAGAGACACCAAGAAAAGGGGGATTCGCGATAGAGAGAATGGTTTATATATCGAGGGGAGAGAGTTGCGTGAGATCTGTATTAGTAACTACAGACCTTGTACGCTACATCCCAGCGATTCTCAATCCCTTTTCTCATGAATCTGTGTCTCGTGCCATATCGTTATACTATTTTTTCCTTCTCTCTCTCGCTCTCTCTCTCTCTCTCTCTCTCTCTCTCTCTCTCTCTCTCTCTATCGCTCATTTCTTCTGTCTTGATCCTTTTTTCGTGGGAATATTTTCATACGGCTAACAAAATCATTTTTTCACGTGTACACAATGTACACAATTCTTTTTTTATTCATAATTGATAAAATTGATCGGTTTTAAAGAATGATGATAAATAATATGAATCAAAATTTTCGAGGTTTGCATTCTATTGTTAATCGCATATTTGCCTGATGAGGGAAATATGTATGAAGCTTTCGTTGTGCACGGAAAAGTTTCAATCGCGTAGACGGATCTTAATATTTGAAAAGTCTCATTTTAATTTTACTCTACGTCCATACAACTTGAACCTTTTTATTATTGAAGCCGTCACGGTTTTCTAAAGTGACGGTGTATTTTGGAAACAAAGATATTGACTTTATGTTCTCTATTTTAGTATAATTTTCCGTAAGAACATTTTCAAGGATGATTTACAATAAGAAATCGATGTGGGGATGATACAAGAAATCAGCATTCAAAGTATCAAAATTTCCACGTATGTATACACTGTACGTGATTGTAAATGTAAAAAGTATTCCTTCTGTTGAAATACTTGCCAACTTGGCCTCGGCTTGTGACAAAAACTTTTTTATTTCTCTCTCATAATGAAGAAAATGAGAACCATAGTTGAGCTTCGTGTCGACACCATTCCTGCCCGTCTCTCCACTCTCTCTCTCTCTCACACATACACGCACACACCATTTCTATCTGTCTTTATATATATTTATCTGTATCCCTCTCTCTCTCTCTCTCTCTTATTCGCTCTATCAATCTATCTCTCTCGGTGTTTCCCCTCCGGGCTTTCGCATTGACGAGTAGACAACGGAAAGCGAGAAACCGTGAAGGGTCACCACACACGGCACGGGAGAGACAGAGAGAGAGAGAGAGAGAGAGAGAGGCAATACCGAAATTCTCTTGAGCGTGGACACAGTCGCGTACGGTCCACACGCGGCCCTCGCGCTCGGTGTGTGCGCTCCGGATAGCGATTCTCTTCTGTCGCGTTCGCATCGCGCTAACTAATGTTTGCTCACGGAGTAGAGTGCGTTCGTTGGAGAATAATCGAATCACGAGCGCAGCGCCACCAGAGTAGAGTGAGAGCGAGATGAGAAAGTAAATATGCGAAAAAGAGTCACGAAAAGGAGGAAAAACTAAAAATTCTTCGGGTGGATCTATGCAAATGAAGGAAGTGACCGTTCGGTCAATCCAATTTTTTTTTCTCTCTAAAAAAAGTAAAGGAAGAGGAAAGTCGTGAAATTATTTCCGCATATATATTTATCGGACTTGCTTAGAAACTCTCACAAAAAATTCTCATTGCGAATTTTCGATAAATATCAAACAACGATTTTATTTTTTAATCTATAGAGTTGGTGAATTGAAACATTCTACAAATTGTACTTGTTAATGGGTCTATAAAGGCATCGACGCATTATTGTGCAAATTATAATTACTGAAGTAATCAGTAAACGCAATGGCATCAATTGCGATCGTTTAATAGCAAAGTGTTGAGCAGCATGCATGTTGCTCATATGGAGGTAAAATAGAGAATTTTAATTTAATATATAACGTTGGCACAGCGACAAAGAGAAAAATAAAAGAGCGAGATGAGAGCATGGAAGAATCATTAGAATGGAATGAAGTAAATTGGTGCGAATACAATAAAGCTGCGGATAGTCTTGATGACCAGAATCAGCGTATCTCGATGTAGAAAAGAGGACAAGTAGAGCTGAGAGAAAGGATGAGAGAGAGAGAGAGATGGAAGCATCATATGGTTTCGGGGGTATTTGGGAGAGTTTGAGGGTCCTAGAATTAGGCAATCAGTGTTGATGAGGGAACCTGGAGGGTGCGAGAGCCTGAATCGCGAGAGAGTCGGAGCTCGAACAATTAGTAACCATTCGCCGCACGGATTCCGATCCTGTCGTTTTAGCACCGATCGAGAATCCTCCTCTTTCCAATCTACGTCTGGACTCAACACGATTTTCAATTCTTTTCTTAAAAACCTCCTAACTTTTGTTCTAGAACCCCAAAAATCAATTTATTGCCGTAAAGGAATATTAAAAATACTGTTAGTATATGCGTAAGAATATAATTTAAATGATGATTTTATTGATTCGCGCGCGTACAGTAAAATGTCGCTAAATCAGCCCAGACATGAAATCGATATTCATCAGCTGAAAAAAGTCTTTAAAATAAATTGCATTGTCGGTTAAAATAGTATACTAATAGAAAGCGTCTACCGAAAGATTACCTTTTAGTAAGTTGTAAATTCTCTCAAGTATTGATGACTATACGTGCATTTTATTATTGGTTATACATCAAAAATGCAAAATTAAAGGATTGAGACCTGAATTCTTTTTGCTATCCTGGTGCGGTTTCGATAAAAATTTATGACATCGTACATTGAGATTCTGATTACGAGAGGAGATCAGAGGGAAAAATAAGAATCGATTAAGGAGGATGAGGTAAATTTATACATCAAGGAACAATGGAAAGTAAGAGCCGAGATAAGGAAGCGGAAAATGGGATCGACTTGAGAGCGCAAAAAGAAAACAGTTTGAGAATGAGATCTGGAATATCTTCGGAAAATAATAAGACGTTTTCTAAAGAGGATATCGTTCGTTTGTATTCTCAAGCCTCAAAACGATCCTGAAGCGTCTGCGGTCTGGAAAAGAATAAAGGTCGATTGCAGGTTGAAAGGAAAACCGCACTCTCCCCGTTACAAAACAAATGCGACGAATAAAGGCGATGCCAAAAAAAAAATTAACAATCTACTGAACGGAAAATATATTTCCATGGAAATGAACATTGAAGAAACAAAACCAGAGGTCTTCCCCGTGAAAAGTTGAAAAGTGCATATAAAATGGAATATGTATGTACATGAACCCATAATAATCCTGCGGGAAACCTGTCACTCTTCCTAAATAAGCATCAGTACTTGTTGAGTTCGTACGAAACGCCTTCCAATGGTGTACCTACACAAAAAGTTCGATACAATATTTAATTCGAAATTTCTTTTCAGTCCCTAAGTTTTATTTTAAATTTTCAAACTACTTTTCTATGTGCAGGTTCACTGAATATATTATTATTAGGCCAATTAAAGACCATGCCACGAATTTCTTATTATTATATGCTTGATGGGTTTCGAGCTCGTAAATGTACTTGTTGTTCCTCATTTTTTTTTTGAACGGCAGCATCGGTATATTTGACAGAATTACTTTATAATTTTAAACCTTAGTTTGGTTTGTAAGTTGGGATAAAAATTAGGCGTCTATATAGCAGATTTACCGTACCGGGGAAAAAGAGGTTGAACGAAAGGTATATTGCGGCGACGAATTCCTCGATAGGAAACATTTTCGTTCGCTTTCCTCGTCCCGGCGAAATTCTTTTATTGCGACTACGGCAGAAGGGGCCGATCGATGCTTTTTTCGGCCTCCTCGTTCCGAGGAAGTCGACGCTTTCATTTTACGATAGGGTTTTGCGTTACAATGAGTTTTACATCGTTCGTAAGTCCAGGAAAAAGCCGGAAAACGAAAAGTATACGAAGGTAAATGCCAATAAGGAATTTTCATATATTTTTCAAGAGACGGTACGTCAAATGAACGTGAATAAGAAAGAGAGAGAAAGCAAACGACGAAAAGTATAGGAGAAAAAGGCATTTTTGTAAATGACAGGATATAAACGTACTTTCTATACGCGAAGCTACGTAAAATCTGTGGTTAGGGTATGACCAAAATGCCAAAGTAGTACCTATTTTATGGCAAATTTGGTAGGGTACCGACTTAACAAAAATTCAACCTCCCCAATACATCGACTTACCAAACACTCGTCTGTAGGCTCAATTCTATGGTCGCTTTTCGGTAAAATTGTCCATGCAATCGGAAGATTGAATACGCTATATATAAGGATATATTTCATTTACACATTTCATCTATACAAAAACAATATGATCAAAATCTTAGCGAATAATATAGTAATCGTTCGTATTAAACTATTTTCTTTCGAGAAAATATCAATGAATAAGTATAATAGCAAAACTATTTGTAATATAGTTAATATTTATCGACAGTGTTACAAATTTATTTAAAAAATTTTTCCATTTCTTTTGAAAGACATGAAATCTGAAGGGAGAGTTTTTTCACACAAGCGTCAGGAAGAGTGGAAAGCTGCGTTTCAACGATAACACGATTACCATCGAGGTGGACTGTTGTAAAAGCAACGTTTTTTTTCCTAATTTTTAATAGAGTTTTACGTACAGAAGCTTTTACGTGACAATTTTTCATTCCCAAAATATAATAAGAAAATACAAAAATTAGTTTTGTTCCAATAAATCTACATTTTTTTTTCTTCTTTTTGTTAAACTTCATGAAATAAATATTCGGAGAAAATGACCTGTCTGCCAATTTAAAGCCATTTCTGCAGAATGAAGGAAATGATTCAATTACCAAAGTGCACTCGTGGTGATTCGATAAACAGGCCAATTATTTTACAACCCTCGCAGGACTAACATCATTTTTGGTGTTTACATCATTCTGGAAGGGAAGACAATGAAAGTATATCCATAACTCTATAAGTGCTGAGCGTAAAATCAAATAACTTCCTATATCAATGTAGTCCAACAAATTTTAACGAATAAACATTTATTCTTGTAAATTTTTATAAATTTATTTGACGGTGTATAACGCTGCATTCATAAAAACTTCCGAGAAGGATTAATTTCCCCCTCAATCCTTTTTATTTTCTCTGATTTGCGAGATGATTCTATTTTTGGACAAATCTGTTTAACGTGGATAAGCGAGACAAGGAAAAAGATATGATGTTGGACGTTGAATTTGGAGGAGAGAAAACACTCTCCGGGGTCTCAATTCCTGGTTAGAATCGCGGGAGCCCGCAGGGGTACGCCACGACAAGCTCCTAGGCAACCCCTCACGCAAAATCAACTCGCAACCCTCGTGATCCCCTGCGCGGCGAGACAAGCCGTCTTTCTTTCTCTCTCGCTCTCTCTCTCTCTCTCTTTCTCTTTGAATTCGGCAGCGATACACGAGAATAGACGCGAACGTACGTTCCACACGGACGCGAGGGCAAACACGTCAAAAGTGCACACACGTCATTCCCGTCGTTATCCTGCCATGATTTTTTTCTACGATCAGAATAAAAAGCGTTTTTCTGTGCCAAGCACGACGAAAATGCCTTCAACACTTCCGAAAAAAATGTTCCAAATTTTTTCAAAAATAGCAAGAACGAATGTCTATAGCAAAGCTTCGGAATTTACTATATGTGCGAGGATATATATACATACATGAATGGTTTCAACAGAGATAAAAAAAATAGTAATATAATCAAATATAAAAAGAGCATAAAATAGACAAATTCTGTGACATTTCTGCAAGTATAAAACGAATTTAGGCACGCATCTATAGGCACACATTGTTCGAGTGTGCATTCTGTTCTTCAGGATGAGGGTGATTTTTCTTTGTTCTCGAAAAAGTAACATCGAAGGGTATCGGGAAGGAACGTGGGGGGTTTTTTGGGGGGTGATACAGAGAGTCTGGAATTGGGTAAGCCAAAGTTACAGGCCATCAAGAGTTCAGGAATATTACATACAGCGAAAGGATCGATCAGGGAGACGGATAAGACGCGAAAGTTGAACGTTTGGGGTGCGTAACGCTATTATCCGGTACATACGGGGGTGCAACCCATATGGAATGTACTCGCGTGGCCGTTGTGCCCATATTAAAAAAAAGAGAGCCAACAGCACGGTCAGAGCCTGGAAATTATCGAACTAGATCCAAAGGGGATGAAAAAAATCACCCCCGAGTCTTCTTTCCGTCATAATACTCTTCATTCTCTCTTTCTCTCTCGAACTTTCAATCCCTTCGACTACCATCGTCCTCCATTATTTTCACCACCCCATTATTTATTTTTCAAAGCCAACCCGACCTCGCTATTTCCCAGTGTAAACTTACCCCTTGATTCAGCCTTTACGATATTCACTCGTCGTTTGTCCTGTCGTTCTATCAAAATGACGTATTTTTTATACACACGTATCAGAGAGAAGTCGGTTATTTTTGAAATTTTTCGTTTTTAAGAAAATATTGTTTCTCCATTTTTTTGAATGTTAAAACATTTGTTAATGTGAAAATATTGGGCATTAAGATCATCAAAATATGTACGCATCAAAAATATATGGAAATAAAAGTATATTGATGCTGGAGAAGGGAAGAAGTGAAAGTTTCAAAAGGAGCATCTGAGAAAAATGTACGAGGGCTACCGTCAGTTCAGAGTGGCATAAATATTCGTATACTTTCTAATCCCTTGGAAGTATCCTCGTAGCCTAGTGACCCAAAACCCCAAGACACCGGTTGGCAGGCGCACTCCCGGGATAATATTCTTGTGTAAAACTCGCCATTTCTCCCTTCCACTCAACTCGTGCCTCTTGTATTACATTTACTAAAAAAAAGTTGCAGTTTTTTTGAACACACTTTTTCTTCAGTACAACTGGCTCAATTAAACATATACAGCTATCGAATATTACAATTTTCATCATAATTACGACGTTAATTAAATTTACATTACTAAATTCAATATACGAAATTCGTCGATGCATTTGATATTGAGCTCACCTCCGCGAAATATCGTAAAATTAATTTTAATTAACGCAACCCATTGAAATATATTCTTTGCTTACAAAATTTTAATAATTGCATCAGAATTCATCAAACTAGGTATACCGTCGATCGTTTTCCATCATGAATTCTGAAGGAAGAACTTTCCAATTTCCTGTTAATTTTTTTTTCCTATTACGGTGAAATGCAGTGAGAAGTATACATGCAATTTCCTGTCAATTTTCTGGCGAATGGAAAACTTGTTCCTATTCGAAAATGTTGCTACATTTGTAAAAATTGTAAATTAAAAATCTAGATTGAAGGGTGTGAGCAACAAAAATTTGAATAATTTATGATTTTAGCAGAGAGAGAGAGAGAGAGAGTGGAGGAAAAAGAAGAAAAAGGTTTTGGTGTGTGAAAGTTGCGATGGTTATGGGTCACTGGGCTAACAGTAACGAAGGGCTCAGTCACGCTTTTCTCGCTCAGACATTTCTCGAGGATGAGGTAAACTCGAGAGTAAATAAAACGAATATTTATAATGTTTCTAGGCTCGTAGCAAAGTTTTTCCCTCCTTGTTTCGACGTCATTTAACCGGCACACGATTTTACCACTTTATGTGGATTGTCGTTAAATTGCAGGGCAGAGGCTATTTTGGCTGAAGAGAAAAAGCAACGGTGGCTCGTTCAGTCGTATAACTTTTGCTCACCGTTCGGGCCACAAGTTTTCCAACCAATGCAGCCCTTCGAATTTTTCTTTATTTTGCCCAATAACCTCCCTCCACATTTTTTTCTTCCTTTCTCCGTCATTGCGTATCATTCTGACACAAGAATCGTAAAATCGAAATCTTTTGTATTTCGACTTTCGGAAGGCATTCCTCTTCGTTATTTTCTCGAAAATTATGGGTGTACGCGGAAGCTGGAAAGGACGTGGAAATTTTTATTCTTTTTTCATCACTCTCTCGCGATAATCTTCAATATTTTTTCGTTTCCAGATAATTATTTGAAATTACTTCGCAAGCAATTTTCATCCAATCCCTGTTGATGCATGCATCGAAAAACTTTATTTCCGTATGAGAAATTAGATATTCTTGGTGAATATTATATTTTTTTTTTTAGAAACGAAAAGTGTACTTTATTTTTGTTATATATTTTGCGGTAAAATAAAAAAAACATATTCGTAAATTTTTGAAATGGATTTTAATGGATATTTTTCAATTTTTCAGCCTGAGAGGAAAAAGGAGGAAATGCATCGTCATCTGAATTTTCGCGTGACGAGAATAGTAGCTCTCACAGGCAAAGTATTTGGAAAAAGTTTACGACACGCGCGCCTTACCTCTCTATCTTCTCACTGGTCCTCTGAGTGTGTTTTGATTTGTGACGAGGCGTACGCCGCCACCACGGTCCCCGCTTGTTCTCTGTCGCCATTACGGAACATTCGAACTCATCCTCTGTTCGTAAACGACCCTTCGGCTCCTCTCGAGCTCCTTCCACACTCCCGTTCAACTTTCTTCTTTTATATTGCATCGTTTTCTCTCGATACATCCACTTACCCAGTTTTCTCTCAAATGCAGTGCAATGGACCACGCTGAACGTTTCATTTCAACATTCCTTATACGGCGCGTGCTTCGAAATGCTCCCAAATTTTTTATTCCAAAGCTTAAAAATAACAAAAAATATACCCCGTGAAATAATAATTATTAAACGAAAAGATATATGTATGTATATATATATATACAATTCGATGTAAAATGATTAGTCTCCCAGTGGGAGTTGAAACAACTTACCAAATTTGGAATAGGAAGAAAATTCCATCGTTTGGCAGTTCGTTCGAATGCATCCATTTTTATTTTACTCTCTTTCTGTGTTTTCTCTCAAGAGGAAAATTCTCTCAGCTATTTTCTTTGTGCGAGTTGCGTGAAAGTTTTCGGAAATTGCACGCGCCGTCGGATTGTACGTCCGTTGAGGCCGTTTATTGCCAAGGAGGAACGCGTGCGCGCTAGCTAGTGGGGAAACTTGCTCGCTCGGTTCGCGTTCGCTCGCAGTCGAGCCATAAGACTGCCGTAAATCACACGAAGTTTGCGTCAACTGCCGAGCTTCAAAATCTTTTCTGGGTCACTTTGGCAATCTCTGGAAACAAAAATTTAAAATTCATTTTTTCCATCATTTTCTAAATACAGAGTAACTTTTGAGAAAGACACTATCACGAAGATAAAAACAAACAAATAAAGCTTTTTTCATGTAAAATATTTTGTAAGTATCATATTAATATTTTTTAATGATATTCATATATCTTTTGTATTGATCGTTTTATAAATAATAACGAGACGAGAAAATAATTTGTGGGAGTTTTTTTTACATAACGCGCAAGCTGATGAAGTTTCAAAAAATCTGAGTGAGAAAAATAGTCCTGAGGGGATGGGAGAGCGAGTGGAGGGCATTGGGACACGCGCTGTTAATCTTAAGTGAAAGTTGTCTCCGGCTGGTTGTCAGTCGGAGGGTAGGCGCGTGCCTTTTCCTCCCCCATCAATGCGTTTGGCGGCCTTGAGAGCATTTTTCCAAAAGTATCCCGGAAGATGAAACGAAGGAAAACAATGGCTAAATACGGTACCGATTGCGACAACTTTATAAACGAGAAAAAGGTCTCTCTCGTGACTCTTGTCCCTTTTTTCGCCTCGGACCTTCCGTTCGCGCATGTTATGATTTACGATCTTTTTCTCGGGGGCAAACGCTCTTCTCATGGATTCATTTGCTTCTGTTACCATTTCTCTCGTTTTATGTCAAACAAAAAAAAACGCGCCGGACACAAAACAAAAACAAGTCTTAGTTACACCGTCAACATCCGATTATAATCGTGAGCCAAAATATTTTGGAACAAAATATATGTCCGGCAAATTTACAAACTTTTGGAAACATCAAAATACCAATTGTTTTCATCTAATGAAAATGTACTTGAATAAGAACTGAAAAAATCGAAAGAAAATTGTATGTTACATGCATGAGTCAAAATATTTGGAAAAATATATTTTAGTCACATTTTCAAAATTCGGATACGGCATCTCCGATTTTTCTCTTTTCTTCGAATGCTTGAACGAAAACATTGGACAATATGCCACAGAATAGTATAGAACGTAACGTGAAAGAAAATATGCCGTAACCAAGACGTTCTCGTAAAGAGAAGAATGAAGGGAGAAAAAATCGTGAATTCTCCCACGCCTTACGAGTCACACAGGTAGTGGGCGAGGAAAAGTTTAGAAAATTTTTTTGGGGACAACAAGTAATTGAGACGTCTCAGCCGCGCGATATAGGAAAAGGGCGACGGCGATGCGAAAAAAGATTTTCGTAATATTACACTGGGAATACAATTTATAAAGGAATCTCCGCCTTTACACTCTCATGAAGGAAGTCTTGAATTTTTCTCTATATAGATACCAATTTTACCTTCCGGCGCATTCATCGCGCGATAGGAAATAAAATAAACGTGTGCCAGAAAGAAAATTTTACAGAACAAAGCATACCTCATGTGAAATAAACATGGATCAAATTTATAACAAGGAATGACGGAAAAAAAGTTCATTTGAAAAATAATTCGTTCATTATAATAATCCTATATTTGATTTTTTTTCAAGTTATTTTCAACTTCAGAGTTTGTTTAAAGTCACACTCTCTCGCCATTAGCTTGATACACTTTTTTATCTGGCCATCACAGATTTTTCTGTTCCTTACCGATCGCGATACGAAGAAAAGAGAGAGTGTTGTGAGAATAAAATGTTGACCAGTGACAAGGATCCTGCACTTGTTTTGTATCCCAGCCGCGAGCGAGTTCGGTGAAGAGTCTCGTAGTATTTACACACAACCAAAATTCCCATGCCGTTCACGCGTGTTTTTGAATGAAAACAGATTCTTTCATTGCGGGCGTAACGCCTCCTTTTTGTTTACATTTTTTTCCCTCACTTTGCACATCTTATTTTTACTCGAGCCTTTTCTTCCTCTTCACGTTTCTATTCTACTTCACTAATTTTCTATCAGAAGTGAAACATTGTGTCGAGTATATTTATATACGGTTCGACTAAAAGAGCGTATGAAATAAATATGAATAATTTCCAGGACATTGACTACCGTTTACAATGGGCGTACCCGGAAAATCCAAGGATAAAAAACGTCCTCTTTTTTCTCGAAGATATATTTTTTCCAACATCTTTCAATCCATCAATTTTCCCTCTCTCTCTCTCTCTTTCTCTCTTTAGTCTCGATTCACGATTTTTTTCATTTATCCATTCTCACTGTCCGTAGATTTTCTCGTGCGCGTGAGGGCGTCGATGAATGAAAAAAGACAAGGATGGCCATTGTAGGAGTTTGGCCAATGCGGGAAGGCGGGTCCCCGGAGTGTTTGGCCCTGTTTGCGTCTTTCACGGGTTCTTTCTTTATTTCGAATTTTCTTTCCCCTGAAATCCTCTCGATATAAATGTCCTCGCGGATTCGGAATATCTCAATTCAGAATTCTCTGATTTATGTCTAGTCACTTTGTTGTATATACATATACGTACATACATAGATACTGCGAGCGCTTGGACATTCTGATGGCATGCATTTCGCAGGTTATTCAAAAGATTTCCATTATACATTCACTAACTTGACGTGATTACTCAATATACTAGAGAGTGTTTCCCATCTTTCTCGATCTATAATTTTTCATTTTTAAATATCAATTGCAAATTTGGTATTCACCAACTAATTCACCCAAGATAATTTTAGTGTAATCCAAAAATATAGATATTTTATCTAAATAATCGCTTATAAAAATTGCAAAATCCTATCGTGAATCTTGGCAACAATCCTGATTATTATAATTCAGTCTCAATTTTTAATCAAGCTTTCTAAATTTTATTCGATCTCGCACTTTTCATTTCATTATATTTACACATTTACTCTCGCCAGGTTTGACTGAAAAAATTGAAATCTTTTCGAGAATATATATATTTACTGTTGCTTCGAGGCGATAAAATTGAATGAATTTTTTGTCGACTTTCACACCATCAGTAATATATTATTTCTCCTTACGATCTTGTCAACATATCGTATATACATCAGGACGGCTCAATTTCTTCCCCGAAGTAAACTGTACAGGTCACACGGAGAAAAATAAGAAAGAGTCGGAAGGGAGAGAAGACTCATTGTACGGGCAACACCTGTGGTTTTGAAAAGAAAAACTTGAGCGATGGAATAAAAGAAATCGAAATATTTTCTCTCGCTCTTTCACACTTCTCCGTATTTTTTTCCTCCTTCTCGTGATCTTGTTCGTCTCCCCGAGTGATTCCGTAAACTTATTGCAGCAACGATTTCTCGTTTTTCCGCCCACGCATTTGGATTTTATATTCCCGAGGCGATTCTTCTCTCTTTTTCTCGATTCTTGATGCATGGGAATTCGAGCTTGCATGGGAAAGGAAGTGACGACGAGGACAAGTGTCCGCGAGGAGATGCACAGCGTGAAGAAAAAAATGTACAATGGTGTAGGAAATGGTCAAGAAAGAAAATCCATTATCTGCGATGAAAATTTATACGCGTACACAAATATTGCGAGAGAGCGCGAAAGCGATGCACGGCGTGTATATCCATTTTATTGTCCACAGCGCCCTGGTGGCCGGTGTTTTTTCTCAATCGAAAAACGAGCGGCTCGAGTCCCGAACAAATCGCTACTGGAAAACGCATTCACGAAGAAAACAGAAACAAATTATTCGTCTGTCATCCGAGGAAATATTTTTTTTTGTGAATGCATGAGAATACTACTCTCCCTTTTCGCGTCTCGAGACTTGACTGATCGCGTCATATTGTGCGACAAATTACTGGGGGTCTCATTCTACCATCAGAATTCTTTTATTCTCTTGAAAAATATCAAAATTGATTTTTATCCTCTATTTGAGAATTTTATACGATTTTTTGAGATTTAAAGCTACTCCTCGTTACCGTAAATAACGAAAGAACGATTCATTTTCGAAATTTCTTCACTAGCGGCAATTTGTTGCGCTAGTCGTAAAACAAGAGCTTTTTTTATCTTTTTTCCCCCCTTCGTCTACATATATATCGTTTGCGCTCGCTTTCAGTTCTCCGAGTTTACAATCACTCTAATTCTAGATTTATTCCTCCCACGCCTACGCGATGGTTATTTTCGTGATGAGATATATGAATCCACCGCGAGAATGCCGCAACTCGAATAATTTTGAGAATCTTCATTTTTCGAGAAAGAAACACGTACGCAGACCGGTGTCGTTTCTCAACGAAATTTTCAACATATACGTATTATAGGAATACATCTGAGAACAATTCGACTTAAGGGTTTCCACCGCAATGACCGTCTCGAGGTTGCCAAGAGCTCGGTTCATCGTTTAAAAAAATACAAATTCGAGGAACAATGCCCGTTAAAAGTTAACGTTCGCAACGGGGTTTCGTTCATCGGGGTTCTGTGTTGTTGAGCAGAGCGAGAATATTTGGTATATTGCAGAATATGGCGCTGACTTCTGATGGCTTTCCATCTCTCTCCCTCACGCTGCCTCATCTTTCTATGTATATATACTTATATATCGTCTCTCTCTCTCTCTTTCTTTTACCAACTTTTTCATCTGTCGTTCGAGAAGATTTTTCGTCTCGCCTCATTATAGGTGCCAGTTGCTCCCCGCAGAACTAGCCTCCAAAATCGCAGGGGGTCTTCGAGCGCTCCAGATCCCCGATAGCTTTTCCGTGCCCGAAAGCGTTTTCTGGTTTTCGAAAAAACAGGAGAAAAGGCGACTCGCTGGCGCGACAGTTGCTTCCGGACAGGAAGAATCTGGAACGAGAAACAAGCGGATTATCATCTGTCGAATAAATTTTTTCAACCGTCTGGCTTGCGTCAATGCTGGTTCGAAGAAACTGGGCTGACTGTTTTCCTCTAGTTTCGAAATCTACAAGCTGACGAGAGATCGATGATTTTGACTGCTGGAGACAGAATAGACTGGGAATTGTCATCTGTCGGTATTTTGTGTATTTTTTTGAGTCGAAAAATTTGTCGACATTTCCCGTTTCTCGTCGATGACAGTAAAACTGACAAGTATATACTTATTCTTTGACTTTAACGTCTGGAAAGATAAAATAACTGAAATTTTCATCCCCATCAATATATTTCATTTTGATAAGAATAAAAACGACAATGCACACGTGTGGCTGAGAGGCAATATCACTTTGAAAATAATTTTGAAAAATAATTTTTGGTCAAAACCTTGAGACGACCCCATTTTTTCCCTAATCGGACGTCAAATTTGTCTCAATTTGCGTCAGAATTTTGACAGATCTCGAAAATTCTAATATTTATCCGCAATGGTGGCTACAAGCGAGGTGGAAGCATGACGGAGGACCGTCAGAGATCAACAATAGAAAAGTGGAGAAAAAAGTGAGCGGAGAAAGGTAGAGAGGAGAGAGCGCGCAGGAACATTTTCGGTGGAACGAGAGAGGAAAAACGATTACGGGAGTCAGGGAGGTCACACGCGCGCCTTCTCCAAAAGTTTTCCCCAATTTTCGTCGAACAGTGCGCGGATTCGTTCCGGCTTTAATGCGTTTATGGTTGGGTCACTTTTGTACGGATCACGGTTCAAACGAGACAGCATCACGGCTGCGAAAACGGGCATAAAGGACGAAAAATATATATCTCTATGCTGTCGCCTATACATATACATCATATATACATACACATATATATGTATATCTGTATTGAAATGTTTGGAGCGATTCGTGCGAGCTTCACGCTCCATTCAATGTCACACACAGATTTTCGGGCTCTCCTCGTGCCCTTTTTCATCCCTAATGTGCTCAGAACGCCTAAAGACTCTGTTTTCTCCCGGATCCTCGCAGAGCTTGACCCTCCCGTCGACCCGAAATCGTTCCCCTTGTTATGACTTACTTTTCACGTCTCCCGACCCCGATTTATCGATTTTCTTGTCAGGCTTTTCCAAACGATCGATCGATTCCTCAATTCGTTATATCACATCTAAAAATTTAAGAAAAGCAGCTTCATTTCACATCAATCCAATCCGTCCTCTTGATTGCAGTTTTTTTTTAATTTTCAATATTCAAAGTGCAACTATACTGAATTATCTAAAAATGGAAATAATTGATAAAAATAAATTTGTGTTCTTCTGATGGTATTTATATCGTTTACCGGTGTTTTTTGGGAGTTTCTATAGAAAATCCAGGCCGAGAGGATGTACATTCCATATAGGGGCGATCAAAAGGATCACACGCCGAATAGAAATGATTCGGTAGCGATCGGGGAGTAAAAATGGCAAGAGGAGGGAAAGTGAGTTGGGAAATACGTTCAAAAAGCGATTCGGTCGAATCTTGTACACGAGGAAAAGGGGTTCGAGGGAGTGCCGGGCTCTTTCTCGAGCTCGAGAAGAGCGTAGGGGCGAAAAAAAGGCAGCGAGGTCGCTCGGTGACTCAGGCTCGCGTATAACCACGGATTCGCCCGGTACTTTATGGGCAATCTATGGTGATGGAGATGATAGGCAAGGAGATATACGTAAACTTGATTCTACCGGATCTCTTCCGCCGATCCGATATTGCAAGAATATAAAGAGTCTTCGTGTGCGGGCGGAATAAGGCTGAGATGGAACGTGGAAGAAAGGAACGTTATTCTCACTTTCTGTTCTCTCTCTCTCTCTTGGTCTCTCTTTCGATTTTTCCCCCAATAGCTTAACGTACGGCAGGATTTACTGAAAAAGATAGGGGTGAGAGCGAGAGATAAGAAAAAGAAGACGCTGTAAAATAAAAGGGAGCGAGGGAGAGAAAATGCCTTACCGAAATATATATATGTCACACTAGATAGAACTTTTCTCGCGTGACACCTAACCTCCGCGATCAGAGATTCTCAATTTTTCAAAATCTTAAAAAATCCTCAAAACTCGAAAAACTCAATTTCGATGGTTGCTACGAAAAAAAAAACAAAGAAAAAACGAAACGAGCGATAAAAGATGATTGCGAACGACAAAAAAATCGTCGGAACATGGATCAAGCGAAAGAGGATGACATCAGAGAGTGAAAGAATTTTTTTCACGTTGAGAGAAAATGTAAGAAAAAAGGTGAACACGAATTTCAGAGCGATGTACTCGGTGTGGAGAAAAGAGTAGCAGGAAGCGCGAGGACAAAAGTGTACGAGACGAAAGCCACGAGAGAGAAAAAAAAGAGATTAAGAGAGAGTAGTAGGTATACATGCATGCATGTGCATGGAAGAGGGCGGGGGAGATGAGGAGAGGGGCATGAAGGGCGGGTTGAAAAAAGGGAGAGGAAGAGGGTTGGAAGAAAGATGCGGTATGCTAAAACTAACGAAACAGAATATGGGAAGGCTGTGACACTCTGGCACAGAATCAGATAACATTTTGTTTCAGACGATATGGAGCGGGAACGCCCGGAGGCCCGGAGTATCGAAACGATCCTCCGGGCGCTTCCTCTCGAAGGGTTAACGCGCCAAGTGCGCCCGGGACGTCTACGTAGTTATCTCACCGCCCGAGGCGATACACCTCTTCTTTTTTTATTCTAAAGAACTATAGCCATGCGGAGCACGCGGTGTAGAGAGAACGAAAAAAAGAAAAGCGCGCCTATAGGAGGATAGGAAAAGCGAGTTGATACAATACCCTCTCCCGGATCCCGAGTGAAAACCCAACCGCTATACCACCAACCAACCCCCAATCTTCCCTCCGCGAACTTTGCTCGCACTTTATCTTCCTTTTTGTGTTCTATTATCTTTTATTTTTTTCCTCCCTCCAATTTTTTCTCTTTCTCTCTATCCCTCTCTCGCTCTCCCTCAGCTCCTCTTCAAGTCAAGATTCCATCAGTAAATAATTCACTATACTTTTTAAAGTGGAACTCGTTTGATGAATTTACTCTTTAATCACATATATTTCATTCAGTATACACACATTTTGAATCGTATCTACAATGGATATTTCAAAGTAATTTAATTTTTTTCAAATTATTATCATTTGTATTTTCGCTTCTCTCATCACTATTTCTCTTTTTTCCTATACTTTCTCCTTCTCCTCCTCCTTCTTCTCTTCCATTGAATATATTTTTTTCACGTTTATTTTCCCTCTGCCCTCTCTCTCTCTCTCTCTCTCTCTCTCTCTCTCTCTCTCTCTCTCGGTCGTATAACGGGGGGTCTAAGCGAGCGCGGAAACGTTTTTCCTCGCGCGAGGAAAGCGAGAAGCGTTCCCTGGCTTTTCAGAAGCCAATAACCACCACCGCCGCTACCGCCACCACTGTGGCATCATCTCCTGCTTCAACCCTCTCTCGCCCCCGCGGATCGGGTTCACCTCGAACGCGAGCATTCAAACGAACGATGGAGCGAAGGATAAAGAGACCAGGAGTCGACCTCTTTCGTCCTCTATACTTTTTACCTCTCCTATCCTCGTTTCCTCTTTCTCCACGATTTTTACAAAATTACATACAAACGGGCTTTTTCAACTCTTTAAACTCTTGACGAAAGATGCATGGAATTGTGAACCATTTCATGTTACATTAAATTGCAAAATGGGAACAATTCGGTATCGAACTTTTTGTACATATTTTTGCTGCACGAATAGGTACATTTTTACAGACGTATTGTTGAGAATAAGTAATAATATTTTATAATTTTTTTTCTATCACTCTTCAATGGATTGAACACCGTAAATGAAGTTTTTCGTCAATTTTTTATTCTCCTGCATACCGTATCTTTTGACTTATTTGTTAGACAGTTGAATCGATTGAGAATGACCCATGCTCCGTCTATATAACCGTGTCTCGGCTTTCTCGTAGCTTCCGGTGCGCCGGTTGCCTCATCTCTCGCCGCGTTCGTTTATTCGCTCTTTTACGCGCGCGATAGCTCTGCATCTTTTCCTCTCGCTCGAAGCCCACTTGATCCCCGGTCTCGTTCACCCTTTAATTTTCTGTTTGTTGGAAGTGAAGAGGCGGAGGAGGAGGAGGAGGAGGAGAAAGAGTTCGTGTCTCTCTGCACGGTGGACTTTTCTCCCCTGCGCTTTCCTCCTGCACCCCTTTCCTCGCTCTTTTCCGTTCGCTCGCTCTTCATCCTCGTCCTCTGCTTCCCCCTCCTCGATCCTCACACTCGAGCGAAGCTTCCTGCGGGCAGATATCGGCTTCCCAATAACCTGACCGAATGCGTATAGAAAAGCACACCCGCAAAGCTTTCCGTTTTTGCTCTTGCACTGCTGTACTATGTATGTATTCCGTTGCCTGCTGCCTGCTCTCTATTCTTCCTCCTCCTCCTTCTCTTCTTCTTCTTTTCGCCCAAAAGTTTCCGAATTCACAGCCTGCCATCACAGTTACCCACAGAGAGTGATTATACTGTATATTGAAACTGTCAAAGTCTGCGGATCTATTTTTATCAATTATTTATCACGCTTTTATCATTTCCAATTTTCATTCGAACGATGTATTTCGTATAAATTATACATTTTTTCCAGTTCATTTTTATTATTTTGCATCAACTTTTACATATATGTATTAGTTAATTGAATATTCATTGCTATATTTAATATTTTCATTATAATTAACCAAACAAGTTTAAATATATATATATACATATGTGTTACTTTCCGTGCTGGAGTTTGCTTTCCCATCATCGATCATGGAAAAAAATGCTTGCGATTATTGAAAATGAATGGAGGATATTCTTATACGTATACTTAGAAGCGACAACGATGGCCACAATGATGCAGAGTTTCACAGAAAATCTTGCCACAGGGGGTGTCCTCTGAGAGGAAAACCATAAACGAATAATCGTCAACACGAGATCGCACGGAGTCCCGTCTCTTCTTTCCTCCCTTTGGCGTAACTAACCTGTTGATTTGGATCTCTTCGCCTGAGAAGTCTGGAGTCGATTTGGAAGACGGATGGAACCGGAAACTGAGGATCCAAGGTTTCAGGCAACATGGAAAATCGACGGGGGACAAAGCGACGACGTTTTTCTACGCATGCAGAAACGACCAAGTTTTTCAAGCCCCCTCGGGTGTTACGTTTTACCCTGTGGCGGTTTCTCGCAGCGAAAAAGATTTAGATGACCGCGCGACCACTTTGTGACAAAACGCAAACGCTTTCTCCCTTTCCGATCTCTTTAAAACGTCTTCTTTGACTTTTTTTTCGAGCACGACCCTCGTGAAGTCCTTGCAACAAGGGTTAAACGACTTTCCATGCTTCCCGCGAGAGGGATATAGCCCTTATTTCCTAGAAGCAGAAAAAAAATTCGCAAAAAACTTGAGTTAATTTCTATTAATTCGAAAATTCTACGAGATACTCTCATCTCGCTTTACCCACCAAAACCTTTGATCGATTTTTTTCTTAGACATCAAGCGTATAGAAAATATGTAGTCAAAAATCCTATAATAAATACATCAGAGAATCTAACACGAGCACCATATCATCTACATTGTCAAAAAATTCGATCGAAAAATTGAATAGATACAGCCGGAGACGTATACGATTTTTTTCGACCGAGAATTTTTCCCAAAACTTGCTATGACCAAAACATTTCCGCGATAGAACCGAAAAACGGTGGGAAGGGGATGATGAGTTTTGCTCCCTCGATATCTCGTTCGTGCGACGAAATTTGTAAAATTATACGTCAAAGTGTAACAAGCGTGATATTTGACTAAAACAGACCTCCCAAAAAAATAGAAGCTTTCCTGCGTTCATTTTTATTTTTTTGTATTTTTTTTTATACGGACGTTGGCTGTCCCCCTCTCTCTACCGCGTCTCGACCGGATTCACATCGAGAAATACGAGCACGTATACAAAAATTTGTATGAAGCTTCGATACACGTCTGCACACACGCGCGTACGTTACCAACAAAAATTCATTGATCAAACATTTTTTTACAGGCCATCGACTCATCCACTCGCTCGGCACTCTCGCCCCCTCGCACCTCCCTCACTTTTACTACCCTTCGCTTCCGTTCCAAAGCGTTTCGAATTTTCTCTCTTTTTTCGTTTTCGGTCTCTTCCTCGCTCTCATTTTTTTCTCTCCCTCGCTCTCTTCCTCTCGTACCGTGGTTCTTTTTTCCCCGCTCTCCCTCGCGCTGTTCGTTTTTCTTCGTGAACCCAATTGACTAGCTTGATCGGTAGACCCGCGTTACCGTTCATCGGTCCACTGATGAAACATACACACCGGAGAATCTGATTTTTCTCCTCTCCATATATTTTTTTTCGTGTTTTATTTTTTTCTTCGTTTTTTCGCTGTTCATGTCACGCTGCTACCTGATTCCCGCAAAGTATACGCGTACACTTTGTCAGCTTGACGACTCTCCACCTTTATTCCCCTCTCTATTATGCAATGTTACCGATTGCGTGTACGTTGTTTTCTGCGTGTTGAAATTTTCAGATGCTCTGTCATATTTTGTTGCTCGATATGAATTAATTCGCGAGGTCATACATATTTTTCACATTTCGATATCGCCGATTGAAAATTAGATTTGTAGTCTTTTGATCATACATTTTTGCGATGGATCTGACTCACTTAGACATCTTACTTTTACATAAAATTGAGTGAATTATATTTAGTTGGAGAAAGCAGGCTCTAAATTTTGAATTGAATTTCGCTCTTCTATATATTTTAATAGCATATATGCTTCGTATTTTGAGGTTATACATATTTTATATACTACATTGTCATACATAATAGTGAGAGACAGAATTGAAGAGCCAGAAAATAAATAAAGGGAAGCAAAGATTTCGATTCAAGTTCGAGGTCGTTTTGTGTTGGCATATATACATTGTGTCGCAAGAGACGGAGAGAGAGAGAGAGAGAGAGAGAGAGAGAGAGAGATAGAGATTTACAGATAGAGGAACGTGCGAAAAGGGTTTGTCGACGAATCGCGAAGGCGTGCTGGCTTCGGGTAATAATAGACCAATAAAGAGTTATTTCGTTAATTTGAGGGCACTGTGGAGTCGCTGCGGGGCGTGCGGAACCCATCTCTGCCACTTCGCAATCCTTTTGCCTCGATTTTCAGAGAAAGAAAGAACGCGGGTGAGGTTATAGGAGGAAAGCGAGAGAGAATAAAGGTCAGGACACTTTGAAATTTAGAGTGAGCAGACTCTCTCGACCCTCGCACTTCGTATTAGAAACACTTTCGTTGCACAGGCTTTTATTGTTCCGTTTCTTATACACGAATTTTCTCTCGATATTTGGACTGGAGGGATGCCCTCGTCGATGAAAGATGAAATTTCGTGTCGCGCGCCATGAGGGATTCCAACCTCGTTGACTGTCAAATTCTCCTACTCTCTCTCCAATCATAAATAACTCAAATCGACGCTGAACCAGTTATGCACTCCTCCTCAACGGGGTTAATTGAGGTCGCCTCGTCAAAATGCAACGAGTTGAGCTACCATGCACAAATTTGTATTACAAACGTAATTTGACCTCCGAAGGACGTAAATCGCACTTTCTATTTTACTCGGCGCACCATTACTGCCATTTATGCGAATTCAGTCCGAGCCCGTTACAAAAAGGGTTGACAAATTTACGGTTATTGGCACGGACGATTCTCGACGATATTTTTTGACCAAACAAGAAACACCGTCTATATACCTCCATAGACTCGAGTTAAGTACAGTTACGGAAACGTTAACTGTAAAGTCTTGCGAATATTGTACCGTTGTATATTCTCTCAATCTCGCGCCTATTTTGTTCTCACATTTCTACTGTTCGCATAAGTAATGTTAATTGAAATTTTTTTCTTTTCGTTTGCCTTCTGTAAGTAAAATATTCGGTAAAATCAAGTAAAAAAATGTCAATTGATATTTTTGTCAAAAAATATTTTTTCAAATACTGATTTGTAAATATAAAGCCGAGACAAAATATTTTTTCATTCCTCGATCCCTTTGCGCGTTACTGAATGTTGAATAATTTATGACGGCACGCTCAAAACGGTATTTTTTGTAAATTTTATCTCGAGGCACGAAAAGTTTTTGCTTTATAGGCCATGTTTTTACCCACTTTTTCTTTAGGTTATTTTTCTCGACTTGCTTTTCCTTCCTTCGAGTGCAGTTTTTCGAAATTTTTTAACGGTTCCTCGGTGAGAATCCTTTCGTGAAGAACGGGAAAAAAGAGGAAGTTTCCGGGTAAATCCCTTTTGGGGGAAAAGGGTAGGAAAAGGGCTCTTTACTAGCGGTTCTTTATGAATTTATATTTAGACGCGTACTCACTGTCCGGCACAACCCGTTATTTTTTTCTTCACCCCCATCGTTCTGACACTTTAGGGTTATATGACTCTGACTTTCTGCTCTTTTTCACGTTTTTTTTACTGTCCGTAGACTGCACTCATCGTTTACCAGCTTTCTCTCTCTCTTTCTCTCCCATCTATCCAAAGATATTCGACAAATTAACTTTATTACCATCGAAAGGCTTAGCGGTATAAAGTCAACTTTTACTTTTTTCCTTCCCTTTGCAGTCAACTGGCCCCTTTTGTCTTTTTTTCGAAAATTTTTTAAACCCGACCGTCTCGAAAGTTTTTACGATTTGACTTCTTCATCGCTTCTTGACTGTTTTTTTCTTCGAAAAAAAGGTAAAAAGCATCGATGCGCGGACCCGTGGCTTCAAAATAGTAAAATTTTTCAATATTTACCGTTGTTACCATGCACTTTACCTTTTTGGGTCAACGTAAAAAGTCATTCTTTTTTACCGTTTCATCCTTTTTTTTGTTACTGGACATGAATTATTTTACAAGATTTTTTTTTTCCGGAAAAATGTGTGTCATTTTTTTTATTTCTCTGCAAAAATGTTCACCTCCGACGAAAAAGTCGAAAAAAAAACTCCTCAGAGTTTCTCCAAAAATTCATTCCTCGAACCGTACCAAACGTTAAAATTTCAGGCTATATTTTGAAAATGGCAACGACAAAGAAGAGAATATATTTTGTCTCGGTGGGGGTTTAAATTTCGTGTCGAAAATTTTTACGAGTACGACCACTTTGGCGAGAGAATTCTGAGCTATATAAGACAACTTGACGATGACCCAGTTTTGCGGCAGAGGTCTCTCTCGTTTGAGCAAAAAAAAAAATAGAAAAAAAATCAAAGATTTTTATGTTTTTACGGAGAGACGGCGAGGGCTATGAAAAAGAGAGCAAATCTGGAAAAAAGAGAGTACAATGGCGAGGATCATAAAGTTTGGTGTAGAAAAATACGAGAAACGGTATCGCACTTTTTGGGTTCCCGTTTTTCGTCATTCAAGGGCCTCCCCGAATGGCCCGTGCCGAAAGAAAAAGCAAGAGCGAGAGCATTCGTAATACACTAATCCCGTAAAACCTAACGATGGTCGAACTATTTTAAATAACGGTATCGTATATTTTTATAGATTTTTTTGCTCGCACTTCATCATCATTTTTTTGCGGTACTTCCGGATTTGGAGAAACCAAAACGTTTCTTTAGTGCCTCGTAACAAAGACTTCCCGTTTTCTTTTCCTTTTTTGCCCTCGAATCTCCAAGTTTTTCCCTCCCCGGACTAATTCCCAAAACCAAAACAGGTCAGCTTCGTGTTTTTTCTACCATCAAAAGGTGCATTCTCGTAGAATCTGGAACATTTTTTATTTTCCTGTTGCCCGCCTTTTTACCGCGTCGTAAAACACGACGGAAAATAATTACGTCCTTGCTGTAAATAAATGAAAAAGCTCGTCGAATTTTTTCCCGGCGAAAAAAGAAACAAGTTTTAGGGACTAGTCCCGATATTTATTCTTACGTGTGGACTTTCGGTTTCTTCTTTCCTCTCTTATTTTTTTTTTGCCAAAAACTTCTCGAACAATTACTCCAATAAAAAAGAGACATTTCATTTTTTCCAAAAACTTTCTCCGGAGGCAAATAAATTCTCGCTTCGAGGAAACGTCTTTGCTATATGTATAGGTATATCGGGAAAAGAAAAAATAAATGAAAGTTTGAAATTTTGCTTCAGAGCGAAACACATCAGAGCACGGAGAAATAGCAATATTTTCCGAAGCTTTTTCGTTGAGGTAAAAATAAAAAAAAGTTTGAGAGATAAAAACAAATAATGCGATGTCATGCTTGCAGGTGAAATTCGTGAGAGGTTGGAGAACGCGAAATTGGATAGTTCGAGAGGGCGAGAACGAAAAAAAAGGAGAAATGAGAAAAAAAGCGCCGATGAATACAGGTATGACAAAAAAGAAGGAAGATGAAAAAAGGCGGAAAGTGCGAAGCCCGGCGATGGGATTCATAGTCGTGATGAGCAGAAAAAGAAAAAAGAAACACTGAGGACGGTGTCACAGACACAAAGCGAGAGGTTAATACTTTCGCGCGAAAGAGCGATGAGCAGCCTGGTCGCTCGCACTGACCGGTGTGACAAAAAAGGAAGGGCGGGCGCGATGTAACGGAGCGTGTGCGCGAGTGCATGGCTTCATTCGACGTTAATATCAAGTTGGCTCGATTTTCCGAAATGGGAAATACTAATTACGAACTCGGCGAAAATAAGGAACGTTGGAAAAAAATGTACAATATATATGATGAAAAATTCCAATTTTTCTTTCGAATTAAATCTCGGTTCCAAAAAAAACGCGCGTCTACATATATACCACTGACGAGTCGCTTATTTCTCTCGTTCTCCGGGATCTAGCTCCGTCTGAAATCTCTTTTCAGGCTCGAAAATATAAAAAGGAAATGTTCGCACACCCTCTTTGGTCCCCCGTTCCAAATGGAAGTGACAGAGAGGGAGAGGGAGAGTGCAATTTCCGAGGGGTCAGCGTGAAGGGAGTCTCTCACGCGCACGTTCCTCCCATATTCCGCAAATTTAGGCTAAACGAGGTGAAGCCTGCAAAATTTTCGTCTCTCGTCGATGCGAGTTCATCCCTCTCTCGCCCCAAGCAACCCCTTCGCTACTGAAAGAGAGTGCGGATCTCGACTAATTTCAATACTTATTCCTTTTTCCTCCTTCCTCTCGCTCTCGCTCTCGCTTCACCATAAGCACACCGTGCTCTTTCGCTTTCTCAATTGATAGACTTTGCGTTTTGCCCCTTCAAAATTGCATCCACGTACTACCGGCGGTCTCTCCATTATTATCTCGAACAGAATTTGTTGCTGCGAAAACGTGTTAGAAATTTTCAACTTTTCATAAAAAACCACACGTAAAATATGTAATATCAAAACTCGGAAAATTGATCTGAAAGTAACATCATCACAGTATGTAAGTGCGTGTACATTATATTATTATGCATACAATATGTCAGTGGAAGTCTCACCTTTTATAGATTTTATGCGCATGAAAATGAAAAAAAAAAATTTTTTTTAAATTTATGTTGTGACAAATAGAGATACTTATATTTTTATGGCCCTTGAATAAAAAAGTGAAAGCACATATAATTTTGATAGCGACGATCGAATTGCAGTCTCGTTCGCAACACGCTCGTCCTCGTTCTTCTCGACTGTTTTTTGCATCCCCTTTCAGCCACTTTCGCCGTGCGGGCTTCCCAGGCAGAGAGCTCGCAGTTTCGAGTCTGGCATCGACACGATCGCGCTACTCGGTGTAACCATTCCTAAAGAGCTTAAACATCCCCCCCCCCCCCGGGATCCTCGCTCTCTCCCTCATTCTGAACGAACTTTTTTGTCCCCTGATTCAAGCCCTGTAAAAATCTCTCCACCGCATACCCAAACTGTGATAACGCGTTTTGCCGCCTCTCTCGTTAAAATATTTTCACCTCTCTTCATTACGCTTTATTCACGAATAGGAATTCCGAAACATCGAAACGAAAGTGTGAACGAATGTAGAAAAAAAAATCAAAAGGATTGAGGTTCAAAATTGAACTTTTTTCGAATCTTTAAAAAGTTTTCATTGCGCGGTTCATAAATAATATGAAAACCAGGTGAATAAAAAGAGCTTTATACTTCCATGACCGCGACTAAACGATCCCGCACGATGGATCGGTTCTCCACTTTATTTTTTACGTACATTTATTTATATAAATGTTGACAATGGATTGGGAATCGTGACATCGTTTAGAAGAGGAGAAGAAAATATACATATAAAGAAAGAGAGAAAGAGAGAGAGACACCCCGTGGTTTGCCGCGGGCAGGGCCCTATGGATTTTCCATCTCTATCGTGCGTTCGAAATCCTGGGCATATGGGACACACCCGTGACGTGACATCTTCATTACGTACTAAACCATCAGAAGTATAGTAGGACCCTCGTGGGACCACGAATCTTCCCTCGGACTCCCCGCCGCGCCGGTTCGATTCACCGCGCGCGCTCCACTGTTGAAATCGATTAGACGCTTCTTTTTTTCTGAGGCCCAATTTCCGAGCTCGCAACTTTTTGACTCTCGCGATGTAATCAGATTATATAGTTCATAAATATCGAAAAAAAGAATATACATTTCAATTAGGTAATTAAAAGAGAACTGATTTACAGCCGATGAATACACATATATGTAATATGCTAGAAATTTTATTAAAAAATGTTTAATTTTACAAAAAAAAAGAGAGGATGTCCAAGAATCATAGGCATAAAGAAAAGCAACTTTTTTAAATAAATCTTGAATTCCTATATTATAATAGAGTGCGGAATAAAATAAACGGTAAAGTATATGCGCCGCGGAAAAATAAAGATGTCAAATTGTGCAATAGAACGCGTGACAAATTTTGGTTTGCGATAATTTATTTGTTTGGAGGTATAATCTCGAGTTAAAAGTGCAACCGGTTTCCCTGCGGAACATTTGGCGGACCGGATTGGAGGTATAGTCACGACGATCATTCGGTCACGGTGGCGGCAGGTTTGTAAGGGAGCGACGTTTCGAAGTCAGCAGCGGAAAGTCCGGGCGTACGCGCACAGTGAAAAGGGTGCAACTGGAGGATGAAAAGAGGGTTCGAATCACGGGGATAAAGAGAAAGAGGGAGGGAAAGTTCTATGCGGTACCTTGGTGGCCACGCTCGCGGTCCTGGTATTTCGTAACGAGGTCCAGCCTTTATGGCTCGTAAAGATACGTGCCGCCCAGTATACGTGCGCGCTCCCTGAGACCTTTATGCGACGCGATAGCCTCAACGAACAGAAAAGCTTTTTCCCCTCGACGTTGGCCACTCCGGATTTTCTCTCTCCCTTTCTCTCTTTTTCTCTACATACACATCTTTTCTCTGCTATTGCACCCTTTGAAACTTCGAGAGAAAGATAAAGATATAATAAAGAGAGAGCGAGAGATATAAAAAGAGAGAACGACGGCTTGACCGAATCCATCCTCTTCAGATCCCCGAAGTACTTCATACGAAATTTATACGTGCCGTTCTTTAGACTCGAATAAGAGGGGTCCAAGTTTTAACGTTCAACGACACTTTCCTCTATATACCGCCCCGATTCTCCTAGATCCATGTGCATCACGTCAAACGACGCTACTTTATTTTTCTGACTTTTCAGGGATTTTCCTCTGTCACGATTGGACGTGATTTTATGTCAATTTTATTTATTTCCTGTTTAGAGTTGATCTCGAGATTTTTTAATTTTATTATCCCGTCCGGAAGCCTGAAACAAAATAGGAATATTTTTTTTGATGCTGCGCGCTGTGTTTTTTGTTATAATATATACTACATATAAATAATTTGAGAACGATTTTTCGAGCGATCATTCCCAACGCCGTAAAATCTCATGAATATTCCTAAACATGCGCGATCGTGCATGACCACCAAGAGGCCAGATTACGCTCGTGCCCGCATCAGTCTTCGAAACTTCTTATCCAACTATACAATCAGGTCTGTGAGATATCAGATCGAGAAAAAAGAATTTAATTGTACGACAAATAAAAAGATAACATCTTTTGAAGACGATATGTGAAAATGGAGCATTATTGTTGCTATATAAATTGTATATGAAAAAAATAAGTACGTCTTTTTTTGGAAAAAACACGAGGGGTGGTCTTTGAATGCAGAAAGATCATAGTGCCAAAATATTATTGAGGCCCGTGAACAAGATACGAGGAAGTCGGTGCGGTTCGATGAAAAACCTCATTTTTCATTTTCATGATTTTTTCTTCTTTCATATAAAAATACGGGATTCTTTTTTTTCCTCGGAGGAAAGAGAGCGAAAAATAGAGATGGAAAGAGAGAAAGGAGAGAGGAGAAAAAAAATTTGGTGATGACGTTGGAGGACCCTTTTAAAAATCGAAAAAAGAAAGATTGTATATATGTCTTTTTCACGGTGGCTCCGATTCCCCAAAGGTTTTTCTCTTCTCATCTTTCTCCCCGCGGCCCATTCGCGTGCGCAGAACCGTGACATTATATTTATGTTGTCACCCTGCGATCCGCGTCGGGCCAAAGATTCCTCGGGCACACGTGCATGCGCTACCTCAGCATTGAGAATGAGAAAAGAAAAGAAATAATGAAAAGGAGAAGTCTCGTTTTGCCCGAGGTGACGGAGTGAGTTCGTATCGCATAATGGATGAAAAGCTGTCTTTTTTTTTATATTTATACTCTCCTATTCCTGATCAGGGGGGTCCGAGCCCCCTTATTCTGTCAGCAAACATCGCGCATCGCTGCGCTCAAAAATTACGTGCTCGCGTCTCGAGATCGGCCACTTTTCAAATTTTCTTTCACTCGAGACTCTCCTCTTCTCTCTCCCTTTTCTTTTTTCCTCCTCTTCTTCTTTTTCGTATTTGGATCTCGTGTTTGGCTACTGTTTGGGTTTCCAGGCGGTCTTGGCCTCCTGAAAAGATGCTGAAGAAGTCGTCATCACTCTCGTCGTTGAAATACATATATATGTATGTATAGACTTTGAGGCTCGTAAATGAATATCAAAAGCGAAAAAATGCTCCCGTGGGACCCAGCTTATTATTATCATCTTCCGTAGAAGCCCTTTGATGGGCCTCTGCCTCGGGGATAGATATACATGATCGTTGACAAACTAAAATATTTATTATTCGCTCCATTCAAATGAATAATACTTGAACATGCTGATGGAATGGAATGTATTTTTCGCACAAAAATTTTCCAAGTTCTTAATCTCACCTGGAGGCTATTTTTTTAATAATCGTTATTTATTTTATTTACCGCTTCCACTTTTTTTATATACCCCGAAAATGAAATATCGAAAAATCAGGAAAAAACAGAGTAAGATCGATTCCACTACAGCATTCACAGGGTATAAATCACGAGGCCGTGAAAAGTGTGAAATAAGAGACGAAAATAAAATACGTGTGTTATGTATATGGGAAAAAGAGAGGAACGAGTGACACGAAATACGCGTGTAAGAACACGGTGAACTCTTTTTGTCACGTGAAATGCTCGGGAGAAACGTGTCATTACTCGATGTTCTATTATTAACTGGCAGTGTGTGTTCTCTCGAGAAAGACAGAAAACAGAGAGAAAAAGCGTCGATGAAGGGATGTAAAAAATTAGTAGTCTCTGTGGAACCGGAGAAAATTCATCATTGTAATACTTTTCTTTCATCGATTGAAAAACCAAATAAATTAATCGAAACAATTATATATCTCAATGTGTTTTGTGTTTGTTTTGCTTATTTTCATTCCGAATTAGCTTCTCACTTAGATGTATGTATATCTATTGTGTTATTTCTCTCTATCTCTTTTTGCATAACAATTAAATTGTTTTGTATTTCTTTGAATATTTTTCTTTAAAGGTTAATAATTTTTTTCATACTATTTCATATTATTTATAATCACTCTTCAATAATTTTGTTGAAATATTTTTTAGCTTAAAGTAAAAATGTTTTTGAACGCATGTGTAATTTTTCTCGACAAAAATTACTCGGTGGTGTCGTTATGTGGCACGGTTACACCGACGAGTGGAACGCGTGCCATCAGTCTCAATTCTCGTTCCCTCCTCGTATACGCGTAACGAAACGTGTGTCTCCTCCGAGAGGAACGACGTGAATGATCGTTGTAAACAGCTGCGACACGATCACGATAGCAGAAGGAAGAAAATAGATGATTAAGACAATTTTCCAGACATTTGCTCTCACTCAATCTTTTTTCACTTCGATGTTAAATCAGTGTGTACACTCTCATCAAGTTTCTCTTTTTATTAAAATATGTAAATGCATATATTCATTTGATTTTGTGGACTTTTTGCATTATCTGATGAATGTCCATAAATGCATACACCTTTTGATATACATATTTGTTCTAAACAATCTCGTATTTGTCTTCTTATTGTTTTATTGTTTATTTACATTATCTTTTCTCTTCAGTGCTGTTGTTTTAAATCTGAGAGTACATTTTATCAGCCATTCCTCACATTCGAGTTTGTCGCCTGGGTTTCGTCGTATCGTATTCATCTTTTTCCTCACTCCTTTTCCTCGTTTACCGTAAACAGAACCAGAGGGTGCGAGAGAGAATTTTCGTTGATTGATCACACTACGCCTCGTAAGTTCTCGTGTGTCCAAACACACAGGCTCTTCGTTGCTAGATATAACGAAGAGGGAAAAAAAGTGAAAAAAGGCGATGGAGGATCGCACCGAAAAAAGGACAGGAGCTAATAAATTCGTTCCCTCCCGACATGACGTCGAATCGATTTACGCTTTGGAAGAAGAAACTGGCCTTACTCTTTTTTCAATCGTCGCTTTTTGTCCCCCGACTTTTCCCGATTCTAAAAAAGATCAAATACTTTGTCCCTAAAAATCATCGATCTCGTAAAACTTTCATGTTTCTTCGTCGATTATTTTTAAAATTATAAAAAATCGCTCGAAGATTTCTTATTTTTATGAAAAAAAATAAATAAATAAATAAAAAAAATGTGAAAAACTGGGTGAAAACATAAAAAAATATAACCACAGTGGTTCGGATGAAGAAAAACCCACAGCAAAAGTATGAAAAGTGTTCCATGTAAAAAAAATGCAGAAATAAAAGGTGAAAGAAGTTAAAAAACGAGTCGAGTGAAAAAATTTTAGAAAAAAATGTTGTCGTCTGGTGAATTTTAATAATCGTTCGAAAGTATCAATAATTATGTTCTTATTGGTGAAAATGATGGTTTAAAAAAAATCCAAATATTCGTTGACTTTGTCATCAGGTCGAAAAACTTTTTTTTTTGAATTTTTTTCTCCCTAATTGGCCTAGGTAAAAATTCGATGTGATGGGAAGAAGAGGAAAAACGTGTGTTTCCGAGTCAGATTTTATGATCGCTGTAAAGGGGACCCGCAGAGTCTATCGTGCCTCATTTCGGAAGAAAGAACCCTTCGGACACGTTCGAGTTTTTCCAGACCCAAGATATTTCCTTTTTTCCTGGCAAAACCTTAGAATCCATAAAAATTAATATATCGCGAGTAAACCACCGCAGCTTCGCCACCATTGTCATTCCCATTTTTTCACTCCAGAGTCCCTTTTTTCTTTTCTTTTCATCCCTCACTCTCGGTAGGCCGATTTTTTTTCATAGGCAAAAAAAATCAAACCTCAAACGGTAAAAGATACAATTGTCAGAAAACTCAAGCTTCCGCCTTTTTCCCCGGAGTGCACGGAAAAAAGTCCAGCGAAAAAAAAAATCCTTTTTTCTCGACAACGCCGTGAAAAATGCGAAATCCCTCGAACCCTTCACCATTTTCTTTGCTCCCACATTTTTTTCGCCAAAAAATGGATCTTCGAAGAAAAAATTATTGCTTGTAAATTGTTAAATGGTCGAGCAGTATTTCATTCTACGTTACCGCCTTTCAGGAGAGAAGAAAAAACAAATGTCGTCGGTCATATATTCGTCACAATATTTTATTATCCGATAAAAAATGATAAGACAATTATTCATTTTTGTGGATAGATAAGCAGTATAACATTTCTTTTCATCAGTGTAAAACGTGATCATATCCTGTTCTCTCGATGGGAAAAACGTTTCGTCTTCGATGGACAAGAAAAGACGGAATTAGGGCTGCGAGCCCTTGAACTGACAATGGATCGAGAATTTTTTTCCACGCATTGAGTGTATATTTTTACCGGATCGCATTACCATCGAGATAACAATGGCAAATGAAAGCTTTGACGGTAGTCCTCTTGATTTTTATCTTCCTATACTGATTCCGGTCTGGCGTGCGTTGAAATGGATGTCATTATGGCAAAAGAGCCGCCACCGCTTGAGATTGAACAAGATTTTTCAAACGATTATCAAAAATTATTTGCAATACTCTTATGTTTTTAATTCTTCCACTTTCATACAATTGAATTAACATAAAAATACGGATTAAGATAATCAAAATTGAAAATATATTTGAAAGTTAGAGTAAAAATAAGTAATAATCACATCAATGTATAATGAACGACTATAAAGATTAACGATTGAAAAGATAATATAGCTTTTGCTGTTACAATAATTATCAAAGATGAGACTAAAATTGAAATTTTTTTCCCAGTAACGTTTTGATGTGCTGTCTACCTACCTTGGATGGAAATCATAAATGGAAAAAGCGGGACTGTGTCATCTGCGGTAATTTCAAGGAACCTTCGGAGACGAAAATAACTTTCTGGCCGGGGGTTATCGACCGCCAGTTTCTGTACGAAAATCCTCTCTAGGGTAAATTCTCCCATCCGTCGGTATTTGTTCTGCAGGATGTTATCCTCACTGGCAAAGAGTAAAGAAAATTCCTGCAATTTTAAGGTAACTTACCTTGAAAGGTACTATAACCCAACTTGAGGATATTGAGAACCCTGCAAAATTTACTGCCGGTAAGAAAGAACTTTGCCTTTTCTCAAGCGAGTATACGTTTCATATTTTTTAATTTCGAATTTACAAAGTATGGATAAAACAAAAGAAATCAATTTTTATAATAATCATAACTATCATAAGCAAATCAATGCGCGATCAAATTTGAAAATAATTTGTCGAAATTTAAATTGAAATTGTACATTTTTCAAAGCTATATAATCTTGAATGTTCCCACATGGCTATTCAAGAAATATACATCAGCATTAACCGTTGCAAATTAATGAAGTAACATATAATACAAATGTCCTAGATTTGAAGATTTGAAAATTTGAAAAGAGAAAAAAGTTGAAGAAAAAATGAGGGTGGAGAAAATAAAATATCTTTTGATGTTAATTATCCTTCGGTATTGCTGATATAATGAACTAGTGAACCCGAATATCGGATCAACCGCTCTAAACAGCAGTGTCTGTTAACGTTGGAATTTCAATTCCGAAACGTCCCAGCAGGACTGCATTATATACCACGATAACCGAAGCAACGGAGCTTTGGTGATTTGAACAGAGGGTGTATTGCAGGGGTGGATTGTCAAGCTTATTAACGGTCTCGGTGAAATGGTGCGCAGAGAGAGAGAGAGAGAGAGAGCCAGAGATATACAAAGAGAGATGATGACCGCTTTCTGTAATATACTATACACATATCTACGAGCGACTGAGGTCAATGAAGAGATTGCAAGCCTGTTTTTCATATTGTTTCAAGCAAGCTCTCGCATATTTAATTTTTCCGCTTTTTAAACCCTTCTTCATAAAATAATAAAAAAGGAGAAGTACACAACTCGTCCTTTGGGAGCTAATCCTGGAGACAAGTTTGCTGTTTAAAAAAAGGAAATACTCGAAAACGTTTGTTCTCATCAATTAATACTTGAGATATTTTCATTTGTTAAATGAATCTGTATTGTTGATCATCATTTACATATTGTTAATGATTTATTGGTCCTGAGCCCGCATATTGCATTCCGTTTCATTCAAAATCTATAACGAAATGGCAATTATTTCCTTTTCAAATCGTATTCCATATTATAAAATTGTATTTCTCTCGTACATCATGAAAAATGTACGTCGTGTTGGGAATTGAACATTACTTGTACGAACCAAAATTCGACTTTTAGATGTTAATAAAAAATAAAGGGATTGAAAAAATGATATTTCGAACATTAAATGTTTACTCAAGTATAAAATCACACGTCTTACAGGTGACTCTTATTATTGCATCGTATATACCAAGAGGGTGAAATTCACCCTCGCAGACTGGAAAAAAATCATCCGCCTGTGGGAGTTTCAACGTTAAACCGCACACGGTAAATTCCTCTTCTTCTTTCAGCGATTATCCACAAATGGGCAAAAGGGGATCAACATATGCAAACGAACCGGAGAATGATCATGATAATTCTCATAATACTTTTGTCTTTTTTTTGTTTTTATATGTATTTTTGTTTTCTCATTCGTGCTCTCTCGCGGATCTCATCCGTTCCGAGCTCCGGACAAAAAACTTTTCGGCTTTTATCGCGTGCTGGGGAAGCCCGTAGGATTATTAAGTGCACGCGCGGGCGCGCGAGAGCTCATCGCGAGGAAATAAAAGAGGGAAAACGCGAGAGAAACGGAAACGGGCCCGTACGAGCACCCGCGTTTGAATCGCCGTTGCGGCCAGATTATTTGTCCGGTTCCCACACATGGGGACAAAACTGAATCCTAGGGACAACACACACATTTTACACATGCTTACGCCCCAGCACGCGAAAGCTCGTGGTTATTTTGCTTAAAGCCAATTGTGCGCTCTTTTCATCTTTCCACTTCGTTCCGGCCAATTTTTTTCTCCTATATACTCCCTCTCTCATTTCTCCCCCTCGCTCGCTCTGTACTTTTATTTTCGTTTTTCACTCTATTTTCTATTTTCTCCCTGAAAATTTGGTATTTCTCACCTAATGCGTAATTTTTCATTCGCGAGCATTTGTATCCAGCACGAATCAGCTGAAATTCAAAAATAAGTTTCATGTTTCTCTTTTTATGTCTATATATATATCAATGAATCGCACTACCAAATATTTCACTCTTTCACGTTTTGTTTGAGAAACCCATTTCTCATCTTTGATATTAAAATATCATCTATTCTATTGTATACGAATATAATATTTGATTTGTAGCTATTTTTCTGTTTTTCGCGCATCAAAATCCTGGTGCCAATAAACGAATTTTACTAAGAATAATTGCGGCTTTGCTTCCAGAGGCGATAAACTATAGCGGTGCGCGGGCTAAAGCGCGATAAGGAAATATTATAGTGGAGGAACGAGTAAAATACATGAATGGTATAGGAGGAACCGAACATCGATCGTTGCAAAAAACCCCAATCTGGCCATTTTTTTGGCGGAGATAATAAGTTTTTTCTGTACAAATATTATCAAAAAATAATTTAAATCTGCGATTTTATAAATTCGAGATCTCCTTGTAACAGCTGGATAAGAGTAAAAAGAAAGAAAATCGATGGGAATTATACTTATTAGAGGAAGAAATATAGCACGACAAAAGAGTGTGTAGAAAAATAATGAACGGAAGATAAAATTGGTAACAAATGAAGGTAGAGATAAACAGAAGATATATATGTGAATAATGATTGACCCCGGAGTGTCGAAGGGTTAATGACGCGTACTTTGGACTGGTTTGCCCGAATGAGTTAAACCGCATGGGCGCGCTCGTTTCGTCTTTCCTTTAACCTCTTCTCAACCGACCACTCCAGGCGACCATCAGGTATTTCCACTTTGGCAAACCACGAAAGCTGCTCCAAAACGGTAGCGAGTTCCGTACCGTGTAGACGCGATGATCCCTCGAACAAAATCGTACAATCTTAAATGTATACAATTTATCAATAGAGGTCGATGACTCCACTTCTTAAGCCTCGGTATCCCAAAAATTCACATAATTCATGTCGAAAGGTTAAATTCGAATCAGTCATTATTTATTATTCGAGTATTTGGCATCACAGTTTTGTTGTTCTCTTTTCAACGCACGGATGAAAATGTGCAAAATGATAAATATTTCTCCACGCAACATGAAAATATCAAAACGATTTAAAAAAATGATTTATTTTGAATTAAATTTGAAGGAGAAATTGAGAAAAGCGTGATGGAGGATCCAAGAAAAAAGATCGCGCATCGAGAGGGAGGCCGTAAAGAGGCAAAGGCCCCGTAAGGACCAGAGGAAAGAGGAAGAGGAGGAGGTGGGCGTTAGTTCGAGGTTGTGCAGAGCCCCACCACGCATATTCAAGCTCCGCCTCTAGAAGTTGGAAGTGACGTCACAGGCCAGACACTTGTTACGCCTTGCGAATGCGGTGGCGGCGGCAAACTTCGTCACCGCGCCTTTTCGTTCTCTCTCTTATTCGTTTCTCGCTCTTTTTCCCCTCTCTCTCTCTCGCTCCGTCAGCGTCGTTTTGCTGCCTGGAACCGATAAAGACGATTCACTCTCTTGTTATATATACGTGGGCAGATGAGAACATTAGTAAATCTCTGAATTAGAATAATATTCGTTTTTAATCACTATTCAAAAATCAAAATTTTTTTAAAACTCAATAATAATTACATTGTTTCATGCAAAATGATTCTTTTGTATTATTTGATAAAAATATTATTATGTAAAAATTATATTCGCATACTTTTTTTAAATATGTATTGTACTCTTTTTGTTCGAAATACGTGGTGAGATAAAAAATAGTAAAATTTCTCAAGACCCGGAGACGTAGAAAACTTTGAGTCAGAGCGCGATAGGATTTTTAATTCCTCGAAATTGAGTCTGTTTGGTAAATGGAAAAGAGAAATAAAAATAAAACTAATATAATTAGATCGTGGGGAATTTGAGCGATTTCTGGTCAAGCATGGCTCACGCGTCGTGATTAGGCCGTATCGTATATAGTTAGCGCGTCGAAAGATTGGACCACCGTGAGAAACTCCTGATAAAACGGACGCGTGAGAGCGAAATGAGCCTTTTCTCATTCCGCGAATTTTTGCTATTTTTTATCGTGGACGGAATCGAACGTCATGAAAAAAAAAAAAAAAGATTTTCTACGATTGGAAAAAAGTCCCCAAAATTGGAACATTAAATAATAAAAAACATGATGGATTCTACGCCAAATGAATATTGAGTTTTACTTCAAAAATAGTAAACTTCTTCCACCTTAATTAAATTAGACATTATAGAGTGTGCATGTTACACACTGACCAGAATGAAATCAAGCAAAATTTCAAAAAATTTTCATGTCTAAAAGCTTATTGCATATTGCAGAGATGATCTGGATTAGATGAAGAAAAGAATTTTACTACGGATCCGGAAGTGTAAAATGGGATGAAAAATGGAGAGGGTCAACGAGGAGGAGGGGAGAGGAATCTCGCTCTCAAAAGATAGAGAGAAAGAGAGGGCGTACGTCGAAGATGGACAAGAGCGAAGAGAGAAGGCCGTTTGGTCAGCGCGTGTGCGTGTTCCCGTTCACGATGATTTCGCGAGGCTAAGTGTGCCTCTGTGTGTGTGTGTGTGTGAGAGAGCTAGAGTCCAATGAGTTCTGGCGTGCTGGTTGGCTTCCGCGGAACACGCGGCCGTAAAACTTGGCGCGGCATTACGTCGCGCGCCGTCGTCCGCGACAGACTGGCACAACGGTTCGCGCTTGGCCGTCTCCGCAATAGAAACTTTCTCGCTGTCAAACGCTTTCTGTCACACAACTTATTCAACAATCAACAATTTCGTTTCATTAAAAATCAATAGTATTTATAAAACAAAAAACATTTTCTTTTTTTAACCGTCACAATTTTTTTTCCTCATCATAAAATTAAAATTTCCAGTGAAGTGTAACGAGAAACAATTTTATTTTTAATCGAAAGGAGAATCAGTGAAAGAAGACCTTTGTGAAAATGTATTAAGAATAGTGAAGTTCAACATGAAACGAAGAAGATGTGAACTCCTTTTGCTCCCTGAGATAATCGGACTTGTTTGACTTGACATATGTGCATGGATAAAAGTCTTGATCTTGCAACTGTAAAAAATTGACAATGTGCAGTTTCAATTTCTGTCACATCGTTTGATGTATTAGATATAGCAGTTGAAAAAAAACAGACAAAGAATATACATGAAAAAATAAAATAAAACGCCACGACGATGACGATTTTTGTACAATTAGTTTAATAAAATGAAAACGAAAAATTCTTGGCGAGGAAGAGGAAGTGAGAATTGATATTTCGATAGAGTTCGAGAAATAAAATATTTTGTGGGAAAAAATTTTCAATAAAAATTAGCAAAGACATTGACGTGAGTGTGAAGAAGAAAAAAAAAGTAAATAAAGGTTTTTAGCCGGACAATCGGTGCAATCGGTTGCACTCGGTGCGGGGAATTGGTCGATGGGATGCATCTTCCGGTGGACTCAGTGGGCTGCGGCGAGAATTATGGTTGCGTCGGTTCGCATCACGATAACACGGCCGGTCTCGTGGTAACTTCTTCGCTGACGCCTCATCGCGGGGGCGTCCTAGAGCCAAGATATACGACGGAAGAGCAGAACGACGAGAGGCCTGGAGCTGTCGCTGGTGGCGCCGGATTTAACAGCGTCCCCGGTACAGGATCCGGTGAGATGAGCGAAGGCGCTGCCGTCGGCGAGCTCTGGTGGACCGAGAGACTCGTCGGCGAGGCCCAGGCCGAACATCCTGGTGAACTTGTCCGTACAGGTAATTATATTATGCTTTTCTCCTCTGTTTTTTTTAATTCATAAAATAAGTGGATTTTTCCATTTTCATATTCCATTATGTATCCCATGACCGTTGCTTTTTTTCATATATAAATAGTTATTGTTCATTTTCAGGTTCACCCTATTTTCTTTGTAGTCAGTTGCCGACGCACTGGCGTTCGAACAAGACCCTACCCGTGGCTTTCAAAGTCGTTGCACTCGGGGAAGTTGGAGATGGCACTCTGGTTACCGTAAGAGCCGGAAATGACGAGAACTGTTGCGCCGAGTTGAGAAACTCGACTGCCCTGATGAAAAATCAGGTCGCTAAATTCAATGACCTGAGGTTCGTCGGAAGAAGCGGACGCGGTTAGTCAATCAACTTATATGATTTCATAAAACCAACATCCCCCCGGCGGACAACAATTCTTAACATATCATGTCTTGATAATGAATAATGATCGATAGATGTACCAATTTATTCGGCTCTGAAAAATGCGTGAAAACTCATTTTGAACAATTTTAATATTGAAGCACGAATTGAAAAAAATGAATTATTTATCAGAAGAAATTTTTCAAGTAACGAAATATATTTTGTTTCTCGTGGATCGATGAGACAAGAAAATATTTTTTCACTTTTACGGTTAAACAAACTTTTGTATTCATAATAATACAAGAATAAGCAAAAGTTTCAAATCAAGCACTTTTCGCATTGATAAATCAATTTGACATGAAATTAAGGACAAGTGAATTGGGAACCGTATTTGGGGATTAAGAGAGAGCCGAGAGGGAGTGCATACCGAAAGCGCATTATCGTAACGACAACGATGGTAATAATCGTCGTTACAATTTTACACAAATCCCGTCGCTTCTGAACAAGGCAATATCTCTTCATCTCTCTTTGTCTCGTAGTTGGCATCGTCGATCGCAACATCCGCGAATTTCCGTTCCCGTTGGCCCCAGAGTCATTACTCGACGTCGGTCGCGAGTTGCACCCTGCTTGCAGCTTCCCTCCCGTCTGGCCTTTCCGGCCGGAGAACGACCGAACGTTCTGCCCGAAACGACTAACCGTCAATTAATAGAAATCGTTCATAACTACCTAAAAACTTTATCCGAAAAACTTATTCGTCTCAAATAATAATAGAAATGAAATCAAAATTTGAAAGTAAAAGAGCTTAAAAAGCAGGTTCTTCGGGACACTTTCAAATTACCTCAAGTTTTCCAAGTTATTTCTCTGAAATAATAATATTTAGGGATCGAAACAAATTTCGCTAATCTAAAATTGAAGCAACTGATGGTGTGAGACATTGAATTAGATATGCGTATATTCAAAAACGGATTCAAAAAATTAATGAATGAAATAATCTCGTAATAAATTTTCCTACGAATGGATGTTTTATATTTTATTTAACAATATTCAAATTTATCTTCTCTCTTTCCGAATTTGGGACAAATAGACCAGAAGCTCGGTCGAGAGAGGGTGAAACGCGTTGCACCTCGAAATCTCGGGGGAGGAAAAGGGCATGCATGCATACACATACACATACACATCAAGCACACATACATTATATACATATAGGTATAAATGAGGAATGGAATAGAAAATGGAAATAGATGCGAGAAAGTAAATGGGATCGAGGACGAGAGAGCGGAAGGAAGAGGGGCGAAAATCGCGTTGTTCACGATTCCTATACGCACTTGGTTGGGTTATAGATTGACCGGTTCGCGAACACGGCGAGGCTTCGCTCGCGCAATAGCGTCATCTATCTTTCAAGCGGTTTCGTCATTTCGCGAGAGCACCCCTTTCGAACGTACATGGATTTTGGATAAGGGTTAAAATCTCGTGCTTTTTTGCGGCCTGCGACGAAACAGGTGCCCAGAATCCAACATTTCCCTCTCGCTAAATATGTTTTCCTCAATTCAACAGCCTTCATCATTGTATACTTTTTATATGTTTAATGAATGGATTTTTTTAACAATTTTTCTTTCAACTTGATATCGATCTAAATGATTTTTTAAATTAATGATTTTGTTCAAACTTGCATTAATAAAATCTAGTACCGTTTTGTACTAAAAAAAAAATTCTTTCGATGATTATATACTGACAATTGCCTTTATCCACAAAAGGCAGACTTCACAATGTTCATCCAGAATGGATAAAAAATAAAAACGTCTCCTTTAGCTCGTCAGAAGAGACGTATACATGTCGTGACACTTTTCTCGATTCCGGACGGGAGTCATCTGTATGATTGTTGTCATAGTGGATAAATCGAAAAGCTCAATCTCCACGCAGCCTCGGGATTCCTTTTAATCTATATATTCGTTTCACGTGGCGGTGTTCGCTCAGACAGTTTATTAATTTGATTGGTCCACTTCAAACTCTGCGCGATGGACAAAATATCCTGCTCGAAATTCTGACAAAAACGTGGAGGGGGAGGAGGGCGAGGGATCATCGGGTTACCACACCGTTAAAGGCAAAACGATTTCATTCCGCACACATACACACAGACACGTTATATATACCTATTCGTTCCGTTTGCTATTAGATTTGAAAAAAGAAATCAAAAACCCGTACACACTCGAAACGAAACAACATATACACGCTGTACACTTCATACACACATCAACTCATCTCGATAAATTGAAAAAAAATATCCGATATCCGCTGACCCTACGATTTTTTTCCCATGGTCTTAACGTGCAAACATTCGGATAACCATAGGCGTTTCCATCATCAAAACATTCCATTTCCGATATTACGGATCTTGGAAAAATGTTTTAAAAAAAATTGATTTCGTTATCTCTTTTTTTACCTCGTTTTTTGATTGGAGGCACTTTTTATTGCCTTCGAAAACAGGTGTCATGCAATTTCAAAAATTGGTCGATTCCATACTTCTATATTTACTCAATTTTGCATTCGGATGTGCAAGATTTAATAACGAAGAATACGGAAAAAGCCGTTAATTTATTTCCATTTATATTTGTTTTATTTTATTTTCATGATGAGAAAGTGAAAAAAGTACACCGATTTGGAGTTTGGATGAAAGAGAGCAGCTACCACAATTCGCTATACACACGAATATTAAAAAATGATGATTTCGAAATTTTAACGAAATTCGTTTGACGTTCGGAGACGGCAAAATGTTTTGATTGCGGGGCTAATATTGGACTGCTGTGATAAGCAGATCGAGGGAGAGAGGTTCTGAGCGATTTTAATACATCGAGAGCGTAGACTGGCTAAACGTAGGTCATAGCAATCATAGTTTGTGATGACAGGGAGGACAATGACGCTCAAATGTATACGAGTCTGGAAAAAAGGTATACAGATATATCCGGATGAAGGACCGTCGAGCCAATAATACGCGCGCGAGTCGAGAAACGCGCGTGGCTCTTCGTTGAACGGGCCTGTCCATTTCTCGTGCATCCACAACAGAATCATCCGGCGATAGTTCTGTAAATGCAGGAGTTCGAGATAGAGAAAGATACGAAGCGAGAATGAGCGAGAGAAGAAGAAGAAGAGAGATAGGGAGAGGGAGGGAGGAAAACGAGAGAGTTCCCTGTCTCTGCAGATGACCGTTCCCATCATCGAGTATTAACCGCAGATCCCGGGGACACGGAGGGTAACGGAGGAGCCTGAGAGGATGAGAATGAAGGGAGGAAAGAGAGAGAGAGAGAGCGAACGCGCGGCATTATTAGCCCCAAATGTGATGGACCTGCGCTCTCGTTCTCGATGTACCTTTCTACATATCCCGCTCTCTCTCGCTCTCTTTCTCTTCGTCCTCCTCCCTCTTTCTCGATCCGTTCGACACTCTGTCCCGATGCACTCCTGGACTCACGAAATCTCCTACCCCGTTGAGAGCCTACTCACACCCCATTCTTTTTTTCACTTTTCGCACAAACCGAGACGTGCAAATCGATCCGGAGGCTTCAATTTACGACAGGCTCCTTTTTTCGCACCAACCTCTAATGCACACTTGGCAAAGAACCCTGCTTTCGTCAATTCTCTTTAAATTCTTCTGTCGATCTGAACATTTTTTTTCATCGGGGACGAACGTTCCTTTGTTCGTTTTTTGAATAAATCATTGTCAGTATCATATGTGTGGATATGTTTTCGTGTTTCATTTTTCTATTTCACGATTTGGATGAATCATCGAAAAACATTATTTTTAATATAAATACACGTCTCAAACTTTGATCCAATATACATGCATATATAATATTCAGGCTCTGCATTCTTCTCGCTTTATTTTTTTATCATCAGGGTTGTGTGGACGATTGGCACTTTGATGTTCAGAGCAGACAACCGAGCGAGGGTTGGACAGCACGAGTGGAGATTGGTGTGTTGTTGAATTTCTGTCTGTGGTGTATATGCGGCGAAAAGGACATGATTGAAACGATGATGATAACATGAGAACGAGATGACCGACGTTCTCGCACCGATAAAAAAGCGGGAGAGCCATTGGCCACTGAAACCTTCATTCTGCGAACAAATACAGAGAAATTTAACAAATAATAGAGCGCATATACGAATGAGAATGAGGGGGAGACACAGATGGGAGATGAGGAGAGAAGAGAAAGATGCAGAGGAAAAGAGGGGATCGCGAATGGAATGGATTGGAAAATCGAGCACGAAACGTTTCAGAATTTTGTTGGCTTGACGTTTTGGGACCTGCCGGATCTACCTGGCTGACGGTAACAGCAGAAATGTACTGGTTCTCTTATTTGGATGCGAGCGTGTTCGGGAGGAAACGCAACGATCGCGTCCACAGCACACGTTGCGTTCAGTCAGTTGCAGTCCCCGCGGGGGGTCTCCGTGCGCGTTTACGCCACGACGACCGGCCGAGTGAATGACCAAGCGCGACACTGTGCGGTGTTTGATGCAGGTTATCATGTTGACAGACATACGGAGAAAGGGGAACGATTCACCGACGCTCCCGACAATTATAAATCGTTGACGTTTAACAGTCGAAAACGATGAATCCATTGTGCGTAGCCTCTCTCTATATATACTCCTCGCATTCTCCACGGATCGCTCACCGATCGCGGATACTTGCGACCCTCGACGGGAAAAAAAAATTATTTTACATTTTTACATTCGACAATTCATCAATATATGTATCATCCGCGACCGATGAACTGCATGCATGTACAATATATTTAAAATAAGTGCCAGTTAATATTTGCAATTATTAGAGATGAATTTTTCGGATCCGGTATGATTGGAAAATAAAAAAACATTGATAAATGTTCATTGCGTTCGGCTTTGAACGATTCGTTTCGGTCATAAAAGAGAAATTTCAAATCGGATTCTGAAGTTGAAAAAATTTTGATAGGACACCGAAACTTCTGTCTAGTTCCTACTTTATCGCGATTCGGCGATAGGTCATCGAAGGGCAAGGGAGCCGCGAAGGTGGAGGCAGGCGTTTAGCACCCCATAAGTCTAACGTCGGACAGCCCCATAGAAAGGTTTCGCAAACTTTTCGTCTCCGGAGCATAAAAATCCGAGACTTCTCACATGCCCAGCAGCCTGGGATGCACCGCGGGAAAAAAAAAAAGAAGGAAACGAGAACGAGAGAGGAAGAATCGTCCGTGGCTCGGAAGGCGGCGCGTGAATTACCAAAGCCGTATTAGCGAGCGACTGACTCCGTTTAAGAACCCGGTAGTTAATCTCTCCGACGGACGTTTATGGAGAAGGAATTAATATACCCAGACCCACAACCTTCGACGATGATATACGCACACGACTGCTCCACCCTCTTATTCTAGTGACTATTTCTTCTCACCCCGTACTTCATTCTTCGAGCTCGCATATCTCTTTCCTTCGCAATTCCCAAAATCCCTTGAATCCCTCTACTAATTTAATCGCAATCGTTGCATTACCTATCGACACATTTCAAATTGAAGATTTAAAAAAATTATGGAATTGATTACGGCGGATAAAGAGAAATTGACTGATTAATATCTGTTGGGATAAAAAATCTTTGATGTGTGGAAGAGAAAATAAATTCTGGTATAGAAATTGATAGGGGGTACGAGAGTGTGTGATAAAATTTTTGTATTCTATTTCGCTACCGGAGTGAAACAGAGTTTTACATTTCGAGGGAACCACATTGGGTGATTGACGACCCATTAAGCCGCAAAAGCAATTTATCGCGGCGTTACGTGATGCGACGAGGAGGCGCGACATTTCTTTGGAAAACATTTACAAAATCTTTTCTGAGACGCTGTAAAATAACACACACCGGATTAAAATAATTTGTACGCTTTTATCAAAAAAACATCCACAGCACCCAACAGAGACACTCATATATTTAATCAAAATTATCAATTAACGTTATCAATAAAATATATGATATAAAAAATAATAACAAAGATAATTTTTTTGCAGGTAAAAGTTTCAGCATCACGATCACGGTCTCGACGACGCCGCCGCAAGTTGCCACTTATACCAGAGCGATAAAAGTGACGGTCGACGGACCGAGGGAGCCGCGATCAAAGACCAGTGAGTGAATGTCAATATTAATGAAAAATTTATCGGTCTCTGAATTAAATTTCAAAAATCATGAAAAAAAATGATTCATTTTCAAAAACCGAGTTGATCGTCAAAAGCATGGTTAATCAATGTATATTATGTTTTAAAAAATTCGACAAGTGCGAAGTTAGTACAACAGTTTGCGAAACGACGGACAAGCGCGAGGCTAAGTGCGATCGCGAGGCGGGTCTCGGTAGAAAATTTGCCGATAATTCACGCAAAGTCACTATGCGGTAATGGGAGTCATTACGGAGCAGATGGCGCGCGATGATGCAGTGGTCCCGACGCGGGGCACGTGTGCGTGTTCGTTCAGACTCGTGTTTTACGCTCATATCTGCATCGTGGCGTGAAAGAGCTAGAGACTGAGGGAAGCAGGAGAGATGAGAGAGAGAGGAACGAGACCAAGCCGGGGAAATGCCGACTGCACACAAGTCGCTTTGTGCGCTCTCCAAAAATGATGAATCGCAACCCCCTTCGAATTTATTTTCTTCATCTGCGAAGATTTTAAAAGCTATTCAACTCGCAGAGAGTCACATGTTTTCGAGGTGAACCTATTTTTTCCTCTTGATTTTCACTTGGTGAACATTTTGAGCCCTGTGGATTAATATACATAACTATGAAACCTCTGTGTCATGCCGGCGATATCGCTCGAGACGTTAGTGACGTTACGTTTCGGCGAGTTATGAGCTCGACCAAAACCGGAATGCCGTGTCGTTATTTTGTAATAATTTTCGTATAATAATCGGAGGAATTATGGGAAAGGAAGAACGCGTAGAGGACGAGCTGTCGAGTGACGCCTGTGTGCATTGAATTAGCGACGGGCAGAGCGCGAAATAGGCCATATTGCATACAGGAGGCTCGCGAGGGCGAGACGCGAGGTAGCGTGCCAAAACTTTCACGCAAGCATTTGTAATAATGTATAATCGATGCAGCGACGTTACACGGATATAGAGGACTACTATGCTTAGGAATATACATATTTTTACCAAAAAGCGCACGCGTGTGCGACGAAACGCGTCCACAAGTTCTTTTCTCTTACTTTTCCTACGCGCTGACTCGATCCTGCTTGCACCGGCGAACACAATGAAACACGACTATACGCTGGCCTTTTATTCATTCTCTCGTATAACAATGAATAGACTATATCCTCCGAACACCTGCTGTCTCTCATTATTCCTCGGTATAATCACGAAACTTCCCGAGCTTTTTGTAATATCAATAACATTCGAATTGATGTTCACTTCCCGCTCTCCAGCAGTCGTCATCGATCGAAAATATTTTTCACCAATTCAAAACCAAAGCAATTAAGTTTCCACGACGATCTGACCTCCTATCGAGTATTCACAGACATTCACGAGAGTGGAAACATTTTTCTAGAGTGTGCTGTGCGTTGAAATTCTCAACTTTTTCAAAAGTTTGCCCAAGTACGAAAAATTAAAAAAAAAAGAAATAGAAGCTGGGGTGAAAATTTGGCCCGTTTGCTCACAGATACACGAGAGAAGGAAAAAGCCGCGCTACTTCCGTCGACCCTGCCACATTTTGATTAGATAGCGGGTATTTACGTCTCTCATTGCCGAAAATGTTTTGCTCGGAACGTAAAACGCACGAAATTTAACAATAAGAACAGTCGATATCTCGGCACCGTTTTCCTCCACACGAATCTGTTTTTCTACTCGTTCTGTCGAGATAACGAGATTTTCTGAAATATATTCTAATTTTTGTTTCCTCAAAAATGTCTTCCTCGGAAAAAATTAATTTCTCGGAATATATAATCTTCATCGGAGAAAAAAGCGAGAGAATGCATTCCGGAGAGTAAAATTCTAGAGAGTAAAGTTGGTGAAAGAGGAAGAGAAACGTACTGAAATTTAAAAAAATGCAAATAAAAATATGGGAAGAAGAATGAAAGAGAGGAGCGAGAGTAAAAATGAATGAACGATCGGACGGGGTTACCGGCAGCCGCAAGGGCTCTCTTCCGAAAGTGTGGCACGTTGGACGATCATGCTCCGGCCACGTTTGGAATTACGGACGGCGCTCGCACGTCCGGTACACGAGACGAAAAAGAGAGAGGCAAGCCTCAGTCGTGGGAGCCTCCTAAATTCTCCATCCCCCTCGCATCCTTCTCTCACTCAACCACGATCTCGCAAATTTACAAGAAAAAGTTCACCGTTCATTAATCAATAATATAGTTATAAAAATCCTGTTTTTTATTCCAAAAAATGTGTACGATTAATTTTCAAATTTCTTGGCAAAGATTGTAAAAATTAATTTCAAAAAGAGGACGAATGATTGAAACTATTTTGAAGAAATGTTGAATGAATTTTTTTGCAGGACAACAGCATCAGCAATTCCGTGCTCTCGGTCTCGGTCAGAGGCCTTTCCTCGATGCTCCGACGTCCTTTACGTCGCATCTCCGCGAGCTCGAATCTTATCGTCGAAACAAGCACCACCATAGTCATCACCACCATCACAATCAGAATCACCATAGTAATCAGAATGAGCCTAGCGACGGTCAAGCTCATCTGCAGCAACAGCAACAACAAAATGCAAACGGGAATGCTCCTGGAAACGGCTGCAACGACCCGCACAACGTTAACCCAGCTTCCGGAAATTCGCCGTCTTCGAGCACCCATCTCGGAAATACCGGCGGAACGACGCATCAGGATTGCTACAAGCACAGTCCGCAGCACGGGGGTGAGTGTATTAAGAAAAATTGAAAAAATGAACAAGTTTATCATCTATCGTGTGAAAGCGATTTTTATTTTGAAGAGGTAAGAAAATTTTATTGAAATCCCAGAATAGTAAATTTTGTTGTATGTACATAAAAATCCGAGTGTGATGATTCAAGTTTCTCGAGTTCGAAATTTGTTGGCTCGAGAGATCGAGGGTGTGGAACAGAGTCCACAGCTTGAAGAACGAGGGAGATCGGACGGTCCATCCAGTTTACCGCGCGAGAGGGTCGTTTTGCGAGGAGGTAATAGTTTCATACCTCGTTCCGGGCCTGAACCCTCTAATTCAGCGTAATAACGACATTCAACCTGACGTTGCCCGGTATCTTGTGCCAACGGTTGCTACGCGCTCTTTGCCTCTCCTCTGTTGGGAAATCTTCGGTCAATGGATGACTCCAACATCATTCTCGTGATTCGATAAATCGTCAGGAGAACTCTGTCTAAATTTCCAATGACGTTTTTCTCTTCAATTTTTGAGAATTTAGTCATTTCAATAAGTCTTCCAGAATCCATCGAAATTTATATTTCTATTTGGAAAAAATCTTCGATAAAAATCAGTCGTTGGTAAAAATAAATATAAGGTGTTTGATTTCTTAAAAACTGTCACTCTCGTCCGCTCTGATCACTATAGCTGGGTCACGCCCTGATCAAAGTCAAATAGACGCGCTCGTAACCCGCCTTCTCTCGCCATTCGCTATTTTTATTTTATTTTTTATTTCATTATTTTTTCATCGACAACGATGGCTCTTTGAAGCCAAGTTGCGGTTTTCATTCTGCTCACTGACACCTTATTTTCCCGCTCTTAACTCCACCCTGGCACGATCGCGAAAGTTGCAACAGCCCTTTCAATATTTGTAAAATTTCATTTTTTTATTTAAATGCTTACTGATCTCTTTTTTACCTTTATTTTCCAATTGTTTTTTTCATTTACACCGTTCTGAAAATTTCTAGTTTTAAAGATTTGCAATATTATTTGCAAATTTATTATTTTTTTCTTCTTCTTCTTCTTTTTTACTCGCTCGCACCCAATTTTTTATTCAACTGATGGCTATTTCTTTTATTTTCTTCTCTACTTTTCGATCTCTCTATTTTTTTCACGAAGCTCATTTCTACCAGTGCATCATTGTAAGAGCGGGTCTTTCTCCGATTCCGAGATGGGTTTGTATTCGCTCACGTCTCCACTGGCTCTTGTCCGTTCTGCGTAATACCAGGGATCGATCGAGAAACGATCGTTCGACGACGATCATCCGAATCCGTGTTGTTTTTACTTCTCGAGATTCTTGCGCTCTCCTTCGACCCTCTCTTTCTCTCTCTCTCTCTTTCTCTCTCGTTCCTTGTCCTTCCCGATTCACTCTCACGGACGGAGATCGTTCGGTCTCGCGATCGACAAATCGAAATATCGATCTCGATCATTATCCTCGCTCCTCGCGCCTCCTCCCCATTATAATTCGCTCGAAACGTATACGTTTCGACGATTGCTTCTGCGAAATCGTAAAAAACGAGCAAAATCTTCTTTCTGACGATATTTTTATTGTTAATACAAATTTTGGCGGCTTTTCCACACTGAGATCTCCCGAAAGGAAAAAAAGACAGATTTATATCGAAAAGTATACGTATAGAAAATCTTTGAAGATATACAGTTTCGTGGGAGATTCTCGTGTACGGAGTGAAATTTTTTCCAAATTTTCACCCAGAACGGAATTTTAATTCAACTACTCGAAAAAAAGTTGAGAATAAAAATCTCGAGGAAAAATTCTATTCGTATTTTTCACCATGAAGAAACATTGTCTCATCCCTATGTAATTTACACTTTTGCTACTTGAAACATCACGCGATTGGAATTTTCAAATTTTTTCCAATCTCAGAAAATCTATTTAATCAAAACAAAGCATAGGTACTTGTACTAAAATGTTGAAGAATGTGGAAAAAATATTTCATGAGAAATATTTTGGAGGCAAAATCTCGTCGACAAAGTGAGGATAAGCGTATAATGAGAGGAAGGAAGATAGGATGGATAAAAAGAATATTCGAAATAAGGGAAAAAGGTGGATAAAGAGAGGAGCGAGGAATATTCGCTGTCTTTCTATAATATAGCCGTGTCCGTATCTCGTTTTCCCTCGGAGAGTCTCCTCGGTGCTCATCTCGAGTCGTGATCGGGGTAATGAGACCTGGGACTGCCACTGTAAAGACGTAATGCATTCAGTAAATCAGCCAGCGAGCGAGCGAGCGAGCAGCCACCCAAACTCCCTTCCATGATGACGGACTTTAAAATCGAGTGAGCAGAGCCTAGCGATAGAATCACAAGAATGCAAATAACTCGGACGAAAAGAAGAATATTGTTAAAATTAGAAGAAAAATAATTTTAATTATCCAAAGCCAAAATGTTATACACTTGTCAATCACAGAATCTAACAGTGGTGAAAAAGTGATTAAGACAATCCGTTAAAAGGACTTTTACCGTAAAAAAAGATAAGAAAGAAATAATTGAATAAATTGCAAAAAAGCGAAAAAAAAGGTTTTAAAAAAAGGAAACGAGGAGAGATTTCGAGAGTCTGGAAAAAAGGGCGGTGGGCTCAAAGGAGAAAGAAAGTGTACGTTGTGGAGGAAAAGAAGGGTTAACAGACCTTAAGAAGGATGAAGAATACGAAGGATAGAAAAAGAGAATGAGGATGAGGTGGAGGAGGCAAGGCTACCGGCCTGTACCTCGCAGACGAACTCGAGAAATAAGAATAAGAGGAAGAGAATAAAATAAGAGTGCCAGAGAGGGGGTAAGGACTCTGATTATGGGGCGTCAAACAATCACACTGATTGTACATTCTGTGCGTGGGCTGAGACTGTACTTTTCTTTTTTCTCTCTGTCTCTTTCTCTGCATTCGACCTCCGCCTAGCGGATAGAAGAGCTCGCGGGGTAAAAAGGATCAAAATACATGCATCCTTATTACGGAATTTTTACCCTAAAAAATATGGAAATGCGTGATGAAAAATGGACAGAAGAAAACAACATACAAATTTTCAGAGTGATGTGAAATAATTTTAGACAATGTTATGCTTATCAAAGAATCAGATATCATCAATGAAGAAATCGAAGATGATGTGGATGTGTTTGAAACAAAAAATTATTTGCCAATTACAAATAACAAAAGCGTATGTAAAACGAGTTTGAAAACAATAGAGAGGTTTTCGCAGTCGCCAAAAATTTGCGTCGACGGTAAGGAGGATTGAAGATTGGCCCGCTCATTGCGATAGATGGAAAGAGCGAGAGAGGGTAAAAGAGAGATAAAAGCTTGAAGGGAATGGAAAGAGAATAGAACGAGGGAGAGGATCGTGCCTCTTTACCTGTTTACCAAGATGCGGCTACTTATCCTCATCCCAAGCTTCTAAAATGACGAGGTGTTCTTTACCACTAGCGTAAACTCAGCTGGAGTCAGATCTTTCCTCTCTCTCTCTCTCTCTCTCGCTCTGTCTCACTCATCCCCACAGCGCTTCGACGAATATTCGCGTCTGCCCGTGCACGCGGAAAGTTCACTCGTGTTGGGTGGTGGTCACGTTTACTACCAGCCTTTTTCAACACAACAATCTAACCGGCGGGCCCAAGCGCGGATGCACTTTTATCCGTGCATGCTCCGACCGATGCGATCATCCTTTCAACGTTTTCCCACGTGCGCCTTTCAGACGGCCATCCAAGCTTCAATAACGTCAGCGAAATGCATCGTTCTTTCGACTATATAACGCCTCTTAACTTCCTCTCATACTAATTTTTATTTGTTCATTTGTTGTTCCTCATATGAAATATCAATTTCTTGAAAAATGTGACCGCGACAAAGCATCGACAATCCTGCTCATAACATATCTTTTCGAACAAAGAAATCAATATTATAAAAGAGCGACATCATTTTTCTTCTATATATATATATTTTCTCAAATGTCGGGAATTTCTTTCTACATAAATTCTTTTCTACTCTGATGGTATTCCGACAGTGTATAATCCTTTTCTTTTAATTCTCACAATATTCTCATCTTTGCTTGTAGGATGGAATCGTTGATCTTCTTCTGTTTTCATGTGTTAAGTTATTAACACGTGTTCATAGATTTTGGACGATATGATAGGGGTCGTATAAGTTATTATTCTCTGTAACGATGTTACAAGAGAGAAAGCCTGTACGTGACACTTTCCTAATTGCCTGCACCACCACGCCTTCGAGTCGAGTCAACGTTCCTATACCTCTTGTAAGAAAAGCAGGCAACCCTTATCCGACAACCCTCCAAGTCTGTGGCCAGCACTTTGAAATTTTCCCTCATTCCTGAACTCTCGCCAAAATCTTTCATCGTCTCTCGATCGTTAAAAATCGCAAACTCTGTTTTCATTATAAGACGAGCAAAAAATTATCGATGGACTAATTTTTAGTGCACACTCAAGAATATTTCATTAAACTATCTACCATTTCAGATATTGTTATGACCATTTTTAAAATAATCACAAAAGCGGATAACAAATTAATTTGAAGAATGGTTTCATTTTTTTCTTTTAGTATTAATAATTGAAACGAATCTTATCGCAAGTAGCTTTTATCACACGTATCCTGGCGCACAACATCCTTCGTATCCCCGTCGTATCCGTTCGTCACTCGGTGGCTTTGAAAGACTTAAGGAAACACGTTAGCGACCGCTTAGGCAGACCGCGATAACGGCCTCTCGCGTTCAGTTTTCTTTCTTCTTTCTATGGACAAACATTCGACGGAGCTATGCAAAAATCTTTTTCCAAAATAAAAATGTATTTATTTTCTTCTACTTCGAAAAAAAATTATTGTATACAATTTTGTCCGCATTTCTTTTATCGTAGAATTGGATTCATGTAAACAACTTTTTTTATATATATTCTCGATAGTGATATTTTTTCAATTACATTTTTCACGCAGTTTTTTTTTCAAAATAATCAAAATCCTGAACTTCCGACTCGACTGGCGCCTATGGAAAAGATTATAAGTCGTCCGCTATATTACTGAGATTATCGCAGCTTCCGTTTTCTAGCTGAGGCACATTGAAATCAAAAAAGGGCGATAGGGAGACTCAAAGAGACGAATTTTTAGGAGGTCGAGATTAGAACAGGCGCCACATATTTTCCATATATACGCACATCCGGTGAAATTTGAAAACGTTTCAGAAACAGATCGAGAAAGTTTCCTCATCTCTTTATTCCCACGGGCTCTTGTACAAAAAGTTCCAGGCCATTGGGCGCGCGAATCGCCCTTCGATTTTTCAATCCTTTATTTTCCTTTTACGATCGCTTCGTTTTTATTTAGCTCGTGTTTTTTCCACTTTTGATACTGCCGTGCAAGCGACATTTTAAAAATAGAAAAATATTTCAGAGTTAAAAAGTACGTATGGGAGGTGAAAGGAATTGACGTGCTGCCAAAGCAAGTCAAAAATCGTGAACAGAAAATTCTAAAGTATCATTTTTTCATGTGCAAGTGATATTTTACACGATACGCGTCGGAAAAAAGTTGTCATACGAAAATATATTTTTATGGTGGTTGAAGAAAAAACCGAAAAAAATGACAAAAGAAATCGAATTTGTCTTCTTCCGAGTCAATGACTTTTTACAATTGAAATATTTTTTTATTAAAAATGTATTCATGTAATAAACATATACATCAGTTTTAAAGCTGAAAAAAGTCATACGGTTCTAGCTTGAACAAGAGACAATCCAAAACAAATCCAGGTCACTACGAGCGGAAACGAAAAACAGTGACAAGAGGGAAAAAACTATTGAGGAATTAAGACGTGAAAGCGATTAATCAATGAAGGTCCCGATGCTTGGAGTCATCCTACCAAAACAATCTCGAGTCTGGTGCAGGCGAGCTGGGAGAAAAAAAGAGTGAGAAAAAAGCATACAAGAAGTGACCACCTGTTAAGAAATCGTTCATTCATTCTGTCGCTTGGCCTCCAGGAACTCTTTTACAGGTTTCACACTAACTCGTATTCTAATTGAATGAGAAATCAACAATTTGCTAATTTCCAAAAAAAAATCCAAAATTGATTGAAGAAGATCCTAAAAGAATCTGAATTCGGTAATGGCTTCGCTAGTACGTTAATTAATAAAAAAAACTGAAAAAAGACTTTGAGGCTATGAAATTGATAATAATCGAAGCGATAAAACGACAAAACCTCATAAATCCTTCGAATGAATTGAGCCCTTAGAGATAATCGTCTCACGCGAGGTTAATTTCCTCTTCGGGGAAGGGCTTACGATTAAAATCGTTTTATAATACGATAAGAGGCATCTTTTGCAAAAAACGAGACGAAGAGAGCGAAAAAAGAGAATGATAAAAATAAACAAAAAGAGAGATAAAGTGAGACAGAGGGAGAGAGAAAGATCGGGAGTTGGAAGCAGGTGGGTTTCTTGTAACAGTAAATCGTTTCTTCCGATCGTTATTTCTTCTTCGGCGAAGGTGCGTATAGTAGGCGGCCAAAGTGATTCCGGAGGGCGCACATACGGCCACGGAAAAACATAATGTGCCGCTGGATGGAACGAAAAATTAAGGGGCAAGCAAGACGGATGCAAGAATGAGAAGATTCGTGTGCTTCCTCGAGCGTGGATCACGTAACTGCCTCCATCCCCGTTTCATCGCCACGACCTTGTTGCTTTTTGCCTCTTCTTCGTTATCTTTCTTCTCTCTCTCTCTCTTCTTTTTTACTCGTTTTATTCATTTTTTCTTCCATCTTTTTTATTCTATTCTTATATTCTCGTTTCTTCAGCCTTCTTTTCTGCCTCTTCTCCTTTCTCTATCGACATCAGCTTCGTTCATTCTTCGATGATGATCGCCGTACCTACCTCTCGACTCGACACGCACCAAGCAATGTTTCTTCTCGAGCTTACAACTCTTAAGGCACCCCCCCTCCGCCCTTCCTTCTACGCTCACTCTTCTTTCATTCCTTTTCTTATTTTTCGATGCTTCTTTCAATTACTCCATTTTTCACGAAACACGAAATTTGTAATTTATTGACAATAATTTTCATTTTCATTCAATTTTTTTGCACACAGTAATTCCACTCAATTTCCCTTTATAATTTTCAATCGTACGTTTTGTAAAAATTTTTCCATTATGCTTTTATTACACCATAATATTATTGTTATCTTTTAAACGTTTATTTTTGTGCATACATACATTTTTGCTTTTAAACACTTGAATCGATATATGTTAAATAAAAAAATGAAGAATTTTCAAGTTGATAATCTCAAATCATAATACTAATTTTAACTGGCAGGGAACATCTCGCGTGAGTTGCCCGTAAGTAATCGTAACACGAAACTTATGAATGAAAAGACTCGCGCCCTTCGTCATCACGATCATGGACCATGACCCGGACCTTTCTTCCCGAGCGATCGCTCGTCCGGAAAAAACACGTGACGGGATGATCTCTCTACAATAAAAATAAAATTACAATAGTAGAGAAAATTCAAGAACGGATCTTGAAAATATGCAGCCAGTCTATACAGGTTTCGCGACGCGAAAAATCGAGATCGTACGTGCGTGCGAAAAATTTGCGTTGCTTGAAAATGAAATAAAATAAATTTTAAAAAATACCGCAGAGATATTGGAGAGAAAAAAAATGAAGATTTTGCGATACCCAGTGGAGATTGATCGAAATTGCGCTGATGGCTGGTGGATGAATCGCGCGAGCGGCTGAGAAAAGGAGCAGTCAGGAAAGCGTTTCACTGCGCGATAAAACAATAACGGGACTTTTATAAAAGGATTTTTCTGTCACCTGTGAGCCGTGACACTCGCGAGAAGACTTCTACGATATTCTTTTTATCCTCATTTTCTTTTTTCTCACTTTTTCCCTTTTTTCTGACACCGCGAGCATTTCTCGACGCTTTCTTGCTAACTTAATTGATCGGTTCCCAAGTGGAAATCGAGTTTAATTTCCTTTTGCTTCTGTCATGTTGAAAAAAAATGCAAACGGTTCGATTGTAAAAAATCCCTGAAAAATATATTGCGTACAAAAACATTGTTCCACATTGGGAATCGTTTTCGAAAATGATGTTGACGTCGCATAATTTACAAAACTCGAAAATTAACATTTCACAGAATATTTTTGAACGCACGAAATGAATTAAAACCTTTGCAATGTTGTAACCCTGGAAATTGTAAGAAAAAATATAGTAAATAAAAATTTCAATCGTAAGAAGAGTGTCGAAGGGTCGTAAGTCTCGTGTTAGCCGACAATTATGGTCGAGTCTCGAGAGTAAAGACGCGCGATGAGTCCATTGAGGAACACCGAGGATGAGAAAAAAATCGTGAAGAATCTCGGGAGAATCTTTCATTCATAAGATTCTGGAATGGTCTTCATTCATGCCACGTATGTACGTTTCGGTGATCAACAAATATCGTACGCGGGAAAAGAAGGAGAAAGAGTTACGCAAAAAAATTATAATAACATACATATATGTATATAAAAAATAATAAAAACAAGTTCCCCGGACATTCGCGTGAGCATTACCGAATCCATTGTAATTTTAATTTTTTTTACGCTAAACGAGACTTTGTACGCGATCACGAACCAAGAATGAACATTTTTGATTTTTGAGATGAATGGTGCTGAGACGAAAAATATATCATTCGTGTCCTTTTTTCGCGATATTCGAAGGCTCGCGATTTTTTCAGCTCTCGACGAGTGCGAATTTTGGTCAACGGAAACAACGATAGAGAAAAGATTATGGGGAGGAAGAGATGTTGTGAAAAGATGGAGAGGAGACAACAAGGGACAGGATGCGACGTAATTGAGCGTCGGGCAATTAGCGGTTGACCAGCTCTTCGATACATCTCCTTTTTCTTCGTTTTCTTATTCTTCTTTCTCCTCCGTTGGCATCCCCCCCCCCTTATTTTTTCTCTCGGCACTCCGTCCACTGCGTCTTTCGATCCTTTTCCAAAAATACGATCGATCGCCACAGTTCCCACGAGATTTTGAATTCACAGGCGTCAATTTTGAATCATGCAGAAAAATTATCGGAAGACTAGTGTATACTAATTGCAAGAAAGATATTCTCTCGAAACAAACGATAGTGAATTCATCAGTAGCGTTTATCGCAACATGGTATACAATAATTAAAGAAACAGTCAGAACCTCACTGTTCGATTCTCAAACTTCGAATTGATCACACTATCTCATGAAATATGTAATAATATTTTACTCATTGCATGCAACCAGAATGATGAGATCGGAAAATTGAGAAATTAATTTCTGAATTTGCATCTATGTTTTGTACGCTTCTTTCAACCTTGTACGCGAGACAACTCCGATGCTCGATTTTCAATTCTTTCCGTTATTTTTCGATGTATAATTTAATCCTCGATATTCGCGAACGGTAAAGTAACACTATCCTCGAGACAGGATACTTATATAAGATGAAATTGTTGATGGTAAGCGATACGAGCGGGATGCGAGGGACGTTCTCCGTGAATTTCCTGGGCTGGGATGTCGCTTCGTTTGTTTGTGTGGTATATATAACTCATGCATATAAGACTTCTCTCGATACAGCGAGCTCTTATTCCTTTTCTTATTCTTCTTCTCTTCATCTTCTTCTCTGTCCTGATTTATAATTTTTTCCCTTTTTTCTCTCCCTTGTCTCTTTTCGCCACTAATACGAACTCTGGAAACTTTTCAAACCTTCCTTTTGTGCTCTCGTATTTTATTTTGATATTTTTATTCTTTTATTCGTTATACATCGCTTTTTTATTTATTTGATTTTTTTCCTTATGTGTATAAACTTAATAAAAAGCTATCTCTATATAATATCGAGACGGCGTATCGATGCCATGCAATATCGACTTACACGTTACACGATCGAGCGCGCATCTATCTCGGTGGGAACAGTGAAGCCCCATCCACGACTGAAACTCCCTTCATTATTTTATATTTTTATACGCATTCATATACAAACTCACATTATTTTCTTCAGAGACACCTCACTTTTTAATTTTATTTTTTTTTCACTTTTTTTCAACCCGAGGTCTTCACTTTCGTAACGTTGCATTTTTTCGATTTCCAAGTGTTCATACGGATTTCTCACGAATTGTTCCACTTTGACGCAGTGGAATTATTTTTTGCGAAATACATGAAGTATTTTTTTTTCATTTGTTTTATTGAGGAGTATTAAAAAATGCATAAACTCGAATTTAAAAAAGAGGAATACAATTTATTTGATTAAGTAGATGACTTGCTCTACGATAGCGAGGCCATTTCGGCCGAGAGCGAACGAGGTAAAGGACTGTGCACCAAAACCGCCTTGCTGTGGTTTCACACCCGCAAGGATCGGTAGTAAACAGCTTATGGTTCCGGAGCTCCTTTGGTCAGGACTCTCGTGACTCTTCAACTTCCTTCTCTCTCACTTTCTCTCTTTCTCTTGGTCATCAACGGAAAAAGATCGAGGATCCTTCCGATTCATTCAGTCGGACGTTGCTCTTCCTGGAATCCTCGAGAGTCTCGAAAAAATTAAGAAATCTCAAAAATATTGCTACAGTAGAGATTTAGAGAGTAGTTTTTTTTAAATTTACTATATTTTTGCAAAATACAAAATCGGCCGAGCAACCGCGACTCTCTATACGGTAATATTGAAGAACAAAATTTTGAAAAAAATACTTGCTGAGTTTATTATCAAATATATCTCGGTAAGTATTTTTTTGGAAATTTTATTCTTCAATATTATCGTACTCATACATTTATAAATTCTTCGGTATATCTTTTTCAATCATTTCAATTATTATTTAGCGGATTTATCATGTTACGACAATCTTTTTACTATTTACCATAACACTGTGAAAAAAGATGTACTTGCCTCCTTTTTTACACCATCTTGATGGTGTTTTTGCGAGTAGGTATTTAAATAACACGTATAAAATAAAAATGTTTTGTTATGTTGATTCGTATGATTTTCTATGCAAATTTTGAAAAAAAAATCATCTCGAATTTCGGCACATATGTTTTTAAACCCTTTTTTACTATTTTCGCCCTTTCCATTATTCCTTCTGAAGTTTCTTGTCCGACAGATGGTCTGCAATTTTTTCGACTCCTTTCGCCTTCTCGTTTTTATTATATTTTTGTCTTTCATAGATTTCGAGGATTTCTTCCTCTCCGATTTTTGTGCTCCGATAATTCCTGACAAATACAATGCCCACTTTCGGTAATCACGCCCGAAGCGAGCGCGCCGTCGCAGAGAAAAGAAAGTGGAACGAAGAACAGAGAAAAGAATATAAGAGGCAAAAAAATAAGAGAAAAAGAAAATAAGAGAAAAAATAAGAAAAAAGAATTAAAAATGGAAAAAAAACGTCTCATAGTCTTCCCCGAGGCGGTCTTCTTTGACTCCTTTTTACCCAGGCCCTTGCGCCTCGGGAGAACTCGCTGACCTCGACCTTCCGACAGTTTTAGTTACTACTATTTGCAACTTTGTCGAAGAACTCTGAATGAGTCTCTCCCTCTTTCTCTCTCGGATCGGGATCGTTCAATAGTATACACATAAGTGATTTCCTCGTACCGACCGTCCTCCTCTTATTCCTCTCTCCTTCCTCCTCATCCCCTTGTTTCCTTTTTCTTCTAAAAAAACTGCAATGCCTGGACGAGCACGCAATCGCGAAGCATGATAATTTTCTTATAAACCCGGATTATTCACGATAAGTTGTTTAATACAATTTTTTCTCGATTAAAACGATCCCAATTTTTTATCTCTATTAAAACAATTCTCATTTTTTCCTCGAATATAATCATGGACAATTTTTTTTCCTCCATTGAAGTTGATTATTAGTAAAACTTTCCTTATACTGACAACCGTTTGAGATATAAGCACTTATAAAATTGATAAAAAAAATTAATAACGAAGTATTTGAAGTGTTCTCAGTAAAAATAAAAGTGCAAAAATATAAACGACGAGCGAATAGAATGATTTAAAATTCTATTTATCGTGCATAACTTGTCAATTACGGAGGGGAATTGATGGAAAAATCGTAAACGGAATATCCGAGAGGAAAAGAAGAAAGGAGATAGAGATGATGGAGAGAGAAAGAGAGAAAAGTGGAAAAAATGGAAAGATTCTTGCAAATGATAAGTTTTGCAACGAGAAAACTCGTCTCCCTTGGTACATTGAGGAGATGATTACGAAATTCCGCAAATTGGAATATTTCACGTCGCGGATATAATTTAGAACGCATCTAAATGTTGGGCTATAGAGGCACGAAAAAAAGATACGCAATACCGAGTTCACCGGGAGTTCAGCTCTCTCGCACCTGGGCGAGAAATCGCGTGGAGAAAGAGAGAGGAAAAATGGAAAAGAGCGAGAGAGGAGAATTCAGCGAATGAACGAGTGATGAGCTGGTAGAACGCACAAGGATTTCTTCTTTTTTTCCTCGCCCGCCTCCACCGACGACTCCACCGCCGCGTTCTCTCTGTCAGCATGAGGAATAAACGCTCGCCTGACCCGAGTCTCGAAATTATACTCATCGCTTCAACTATTCCCAACATCTCAACATTTATCCCTCAATTATGCCCGAGATTTTCCCAACTTACGGGAAAAATCGACTATTTTTTTCGAAATGCCAACATTTTTCCAACTTGTTCAGCATATCATATACATTGTGTATTTATAACGATAACGATATTGGATTCTTCGATCTTAAAAAGCGAATTCTTTAACTGTATAAAAAAGAACTCTTCAAAATTTAATCATCATCAGATCAGAGACTCGTGAAAATTAACCCAAAAATGATGAATCAAGACTAAATTCTTACGATTAGTCAAAATAAACAAGAGCATAGATGAGCGATTGATAAAAATAGAATAAAAATATCGCGGTTTGTCGATATTGAACGAACATAATTGGATAAAAAATGAAACGATAGATAACGATAATCGCGGAAAAAGATTGTTTGCGGGTTCTGTGGAAGTGTGAGAAGCGTGCGTGGGAAATTTAACGGGTAAGATCGATTCGTGAACGCATAGCGTTACATCCGGTGCGTCGAGAGCGACATGGCCCGAGGCCAAATCGCTCGCCTTCGTTAATATTCACGAAACACACGTGGTATCGGTGAGTCGTCGCTCGCAGCCGAGCTTTCCTTCTCTCTCACTCTTCCTCCGAATGAGTAACTCCGAGCCGCGTTAAAAACTTTGACGCTCGATTCCCGTCATTCCATAATCTTGCACGATTAATTGTGCTGGTGAATCACACTCGAAACTGAAATATCCTACGAATTGTCTTCGCACGAGTCTACTGCTCGTAACTTCCTCGTTGCGTTATTTTTCAGAACAAACATTGACTCGAATTCCTGGCAGAAAATGACAATTTCCCGTTTTTCAAAAATTCGAAAAGTTCAAACTTGTTCTGCATATAATTAGCGTTATATAGGATGAAAACCGTATCGCATTGAAAATTATACTTATCTGCATGCAATTTAACATTGGTACCTTTTTTTGAATCGTTGTTTTACAGTGAAAAACATTGTTTACATACAGCTTGAAAAAAAAATTAACGAAATTGTCACGATAATGTGAGTGTGCTGATGCTTCTAATCAAAAGCAAACAGGAGTAGGACTCGACTAATTTGTCTCCTGGTTATTCCGAGTTGATGAAACATATACGTGGAATCACGGCATGCCTCGGGTTTCCAGGCTCATTCCTTCTTTATCTCTCACTCTGGTAACGAGCGCACGTATCGTCGCACGTACCGGCAAAGATTGCGAAATGAGCCTGCATGTCGCCGGCGTACACACACTTGTTTACCTCGTGAAATTCATTTACCCAGAGGCTATCACTCGCCATGTCATTGGTAATTCCCGTTTTCCAGACCCCGTTATTTAAATAAATAAATCGCATTTTTATCCTGAAATTTCCTTTTTTAAATATAATAATTACAAAAAAAACAATAAAAAATCTATTTCAACAGTGAATGGCAATTTATAATTATTTGAATTATGGAATATTTAAAAAAAATTGTACTCTCTGTTAAATATCTTTTACTTTTGAGTTTTTTAAACTCTGCAGCAAGTTTGTTTTTTCAGGACAGTGTGGAGAAATAGCGTTTTGTTCTAAAAAAATTGATTGTTTTCGCGGTATTTGTGAATTTCAGATTCGACAGCTGCGAGCACAGGTGAATGGACTTATCCCTCAACGGCACCTTCTTATCCAGCCCCGTCGGGAAGCGACGCCGGGTCATACTCACCGATACCAGGAGGTGCTTTTTCCTATCCCGGTGAGGCATTGTCCCATCATCCGACCACGGAGCCGGTACCCCTATCCTCGGGTAAGTCCGCTCAGTCGCAATCTCATCGGAATACAAAGCGCTTCGAATGATTCATCCAAGATCCATCGATTAATCGATCGTGCAATTTTTCAATTTCATTAAAACAATCTATTTACGATCCTTTTAATCCAAATTTTCACTCAGAGTCCTTCAAAAAACAATTTAACAAATTTAATAAAGAGGTACATTTATTTTTGACAGTTTTACCCTCGGAAGCACAGCATCACGACGCTTACACTCCAAACTGTGTCTCAATGTATCCGAGCCATGGAGCATCCGGAGGAAGCTCATCAACAACAACTTTGCCACTCCTCCCAGGTAAACCGACCACGGATTCGGAGCTCTTCGGTGGCGTAGGAGGAAACGCGAGTCCTGGTTATCATTACGGTTCCTGGACGCCAGGGCCCTCGACGCCAGTGCCCGTCGCTTCTCATAATTACAATCCGAATTATCAGGGATATTACAACAATCCTAGCCAGAACTACATAAGTCCAACCCCGATGGTTCTTTATCCTCAGCTCTACAGCACCGTCAATCAGAATCAGATTCACCTTCATCTGCACGGTGATCTCAGCGAAGATCAAGTCACTATTGCGAGTGGAAATTTAACGATCAGCGGTAACAGACTCGAAATTGGCGTCATGGGGGAGGAAAACGAACAGAGTAGAAATGACGTCTGGCGGCCATATTGAAAAAAATCATAGAAATAAAGTATTGAGGTTACAAATTATCGCGAAATAATTTTTCAATTTGATTCCACGCGACAGTTTTGAATAACGGGTTCAAACGTTTCGTACCCTGAATCTAACAGTTCCAATCTGATGGCAATCCGATTTTTAATATTTTAAATGTGACAATTAAAATCTGACAGCTCATGCTTTTTATACTTTCAGTGAGAAAATTTGCCTCTGACATGTCATATAAAATTTTCGTTAATTTTCATTCCCACTCCGCTTTATGTGTAAGGCAATATTATTTTGTTCATCCATATCCCTGAAATGATTTCACAAATTTTTCGTGAAAAAAGAACAGAGAAATGTTTTCAATGTAACATTCGAGTGACTTTCGTGTAAACGTTGTAAAAAGTGTACGAGAAGGAGGGACGTGACGTCGCTTCTCGACTGACGGTCGATTTGTAAATATTCAAATATTTTCTGTTAAATAAAAAAATATTATGAAGATAATGAGCTTAAAAAATATATATCATGTACATTTTCTTAATTTATAAACATTTCTTTTTTTCAATATAAAAATGCTTAATTACGTTGAAATTTGTTTGTTTCGTCCATAAACCTTGATTACTACCGTTGACATGTTTACGAAAATTGTCACCGCAAAGAAAACCGGAAGGAATCTCGTTCCAGTTGCGGTCGAACTAGCAATACATTTTTCGAAAATTTTTCTTTTATTTTTATGTATATTTTTCTATTTTTTGAACTATTGATAAAAATGTAAGTTCAAATTTAAATTTCACCGAGAGATTAATTGTTTCCGCGTATAGACTAACGTTGAATTTCACCTGTACAGAAAAACGAATAAATAATAAAAAAAAAACTTCCAAATAAATAAAAAAGAACAGGACAGTTTCTTTCTCTCGACGAACGACTGTGTCGAGACGCGAGAAGTTTAGAAAGGCAAGTGGTTTGAAAAAGGAATATACGAGGGATGAGAAAAAAAATGGTCGAGCGTGTCGCTCGTAAGCTAAGATTCTTTACGAGGCAACGTGCACGGAGGATGACTCGTGAAGTTCGCGACGACCAGGGTTGACCGCAGACGTGAACTTATGTTCATCATATACTCGAAACTACCCGCTCGTGTATACATGTATTTATAATCTTAAAGTCTCATTATTCCTGCTTTCCCCTCTATTTCCTATCCCAACTATTTTTCACGACTTTTTCCCTTTTTTATTTTCTCTTTTACCTTCATTTTCTCTCTCTCTCTCTCCCTCACTTTTTCTCCTCTTTATTTTTTAATATCTTTTTCTTTTCCTCGTCGCATGTACTTTTTATCTCGTCTCTGCTTCACCCTGTCTTTCGTTACGATCCATTACGAACCATCTTTCAACCCTTGACGATCTTTCGGCTCCGAGAACATTTTACAGAATTCTCCTCTGTCAGCTCTGGTCGAGAGACATCATGCAGGAAGGAATATACGATGACACTCGTCCCGGTGGGAGTCATAGACGGGGACTTGGGAACAATGAAGAGAAGCGATAATAAATTCGAAATAATGAAGGAAAGATTAGTTCATTTCGATGATATTCATTTTTCTTTTTGTAATTCATCAGTAGCAGAGAGTATTGTACACAGTATTGTTCGACAGGCTCAAAATTAACTAGCCTTACAATAAATCCGGAAAATCTACTTCCATTTCGCAGAGTTACACGGACGACGCATTCAAAAAATAATTATTTATAATACAATTTCGTGTACACGCTCAGCATTTTTTTATTCGTACGCGATTACGTAATACTTGATTTCGAACATCCGACGATGCTGAAAATGAGAAAGAGAAGAGCAATCCGGCGATCTAGAAAAAGGAAGAGAGTTCCAAACTCCCTCGTTATTCTCTGCCATTTTTTGTACTGCCTTCCCACGTTTATTTCTTTGTTTGAATATTCATATTTTTAGACTCAATTTAAAATCCTCGTTTAAAAATGATTTTTGAGCTTCTAATCGCTCGTTAATCCGTAAATGACGACGATTCGATGGAAGATTGTTGCCAACTTTTGCTTGAGCAACGGATCGATCGCGTATTTTGTTAGGGTTCGAATTCCTCCGACGAGAACTGGTAGAAGAAGAGCAAGTTTTTCGTCCTAGAAAAGATGGAAAACATTTTTTGGTAACTCTGAGCTAGAATGTACGATTGTGAGAACATATTTTGGAGTTCCCAGGTATAAATAGAATTCAGAGTACATAATATGAAAAAAATGCAATTTTTACCGGCAATGCAATCGCCCACTCAAGTGCAACGTTCAGAGTCTCTGCCCAGGCTTTTCTATGAGCTTCGCTGTCCTTCCCAACGGAATTTCTACTCTGGGACTCGATCTGCTGATTGAGAACTCTGTGTTCGTCGTTCACGGCCTCCTCCTGAACATCGCGGAGAAACGGATTCGTTCTGAATCCCCGTTTCGTGCGTTCGTAATCTTTCAAAAGTTCCTCAACATTGTCGATATCCGTCGAAACTTGTTGAGAAAATTCATCAGAATTCCCGATCCTGAGCATTCTCGAAAAATTGGGCGTACTTCGAGTCGAGTGAACATTTTCTTCGCGATCGTAGCTGAGAGCGTGATTCAACAATCGGGAGCAAGTTCTGTCGAGTAGGAAATTTTCCGTTGAGAAATTTGTAGCTTGCATCTCGGAAAGAACGGAAGAAGCCCCGGATCGAATATTTTCTGTGAATTTGAGTCTCGATAAATTATTTCCCCCGAACTTGAGCCTTGACAAATTTTTATCCACCCTCAAGTCGTAAATTTCACTGCTCGAGGAAAAGTGACGATTTATTCGTGAACAAGCGACTTGGGATAGATTTCCCGTCGTCGATTTTTCGTCGATGAGAGACTCACTGTGAGAAAAGTTGGTCCCGAGCTTTTCAGATTTTCGGTCGATCGCGAGATCGCTCGATCTTTGCAGATCCATTAATGATCTCGATCTCAATACTCTGTATTCATCCGAATCGTCCAAGTCGTCCTTCGCGATGAAAAATCTCAAAGAGTCTCGACGCGAGAGCAATAAACGGTCGTTATTTCGTCGTGTCTTCTCCGAAGAAAAAACTTTTCTTATTTCCGCGTCGTCCTCGATCGTTTCTCGACTGTACGGCCGAGCGTCCTCGACGTTGCTCTTGTCCAGAGAGTCAATACTCGTTCGTATTGGCTCCGGAGACTCATAACTCGCGATTCCATCCTCGCGTGACGTTCTTCCCGAGTCACAAATAATTTTCTTCGTCTCGGAAAAACCGAGCCGCGAAGGCGGACGGGAGGAATTTTCCTCAATCTCTGACTCTGACTCCGGACCCGAGTCGGTAGAATATTCAGCTCCGAAGTCATAAAAACTTTGCGAAGAGTTTACGAGAGCGTAGCCTCGAGTTTCCGGGCTCGAAATTATCTTTTCGTCCACAATCTTTTGCTCAAAAGTTTTCTTCAGATTACTTTGACAAGAATTTTCCATCGGAGAGTCGTCAATCGTAATCTCGGGAAAATCGTCAGGCTGCCCAATGAGAAGGAAAATCTTTTTTTCCGAAAAAATGTCAACCATGCAGTGTTTTCCATCGCGATCGAGAACAACGTCGACATAATTTGCGCAAAGATCATCAAAAGTATTTTTCAATTCTTTCAAATACTTGGAACATTTCATTCCCTTCGCAGAGCCGTCTTTTGAATTGAGAATTTTTTTGATCGAATCCATGTCAATTTTACTCTCGAGAATTTTCTCGAGACATAGCTCAAGGAGCGCGACCACTTTTATGCTCAACGCGACGCAGCTCTGCCTGTAAAGATTCGCGGGTTGCTCGAGGCTCGCGACTTTCTGGAGGAGAAATTTGAGACCTGGTCGGGCGTCGAAGTCCAACGAAGCCGTGGACGAGAGATCAAGCGCTGCGAGAAAAATTTCAACGTGACGTGACGACAGACGAGATATGTTATCGGGCTTTGAGGAATTTTTCATCGTCGGGGAATTTGGTTTCAGGATTCCTTGGCTCAAGCTGCAAAAAATGATTTTTTCATTATTTTTCACACAATTTCATATTTTCAATCATTGTCCATATAATTTGTTTTTTTACGTTTATATTTCTTTGGTACCTCGTTTTGAGAGGATCCATTCCATGAAGCAAAACACTGGCGATACATTGTAGAAGCATCTGGTGAACGAGAATCCGAACGACGAGGGATTCCAGATGAATTTTCGTCGCGAACTGATCCGGATTTAAGTTGCCAGCGATCGAAGGTGGATACAAAAGGAAGACGTACGATCTGTCGTCACTTACGGATTTGAGCTCGTCTGTGCGTTGCTCCGCGAGTAAAAAAACCTAAGGAAACAAGAGAAGAAGAGTCTCTGAAATAATTTTTTACTAAATCCCATTCATGTTCATCATTTAAAGATTTTTTATTGATAGTTAAAAAAAAGTGTTGAACCAATCAATGCCGAGAACCTATTTTCTTCACAAAAACCAGCACTCGAGGCTTTTATTATTTGAAAAAATGTAAATTATTCATTTCGGCGTTAATGGGTCTCAGCATCGAGATTTTGATGAATGAATATTTTACACTGCATTTACTATGATTGGGACGATGGGAGGACATCAAAAAATCGAATTACACACTTTTCGGGGAACCAACGAGTCGAGTTGTTTATCAAGATTTTATGTGGCGATAGTTCTCCAATCTGTTTCATACACATTTATATATTACATTACAAAAACATTATTTATGTTAGTATTATAATAAATTTGTGCGCACTACTAAAGCTGCAGCTTCTATGATGAAAAAATTCTAGATTATTCGTGGATTAACTTTTGAATCGTATTAATTCAAACATTTCGCATTAGATCAATTCGAAATTTTCTAGCCATGGACCCAAGCCATGGATTTTAATAGTGATATTAACAATTCTGATTATGATACAGATACAACGTGCAATTGAATGTTCATTAGATTTCTAGGAAGGAAAAAATCAAGTGTAAAACTAAATCGATCGTCAAGCGATGGAGACCTCGAGAAATTTCTTTTATTTAGCATTTTTATTTATATCCACATTTAATTTACTTCAAGTGTAGTTTGAATTGCTCTAATTATATAATGCAAAGGAAATTAAATTTTCGTAAAAAATTACGTTGATATTCAAAGTTTGTTTACGATGTAAAAAAATAAAATTGGTAAGAAAAATCTCTCTTGTTAAATGAAATTTCGCACTTGAGATCTCGAAAAAGTTAGCTCAGTCCGAGTTTGTAATTTTTTGGCCTCCGTCGCATCGGAAGAGTATAATCACGTAATGTGTACGCGATCTACCAGCGAGTGCATCGGTTAATCAAAAATAATGACAACAAGAAGAAAAATAAACGGTAAGGTGAAAAAAAATGTCAAATGAACGCACACAGTGATTCCGTGATGACTTTACTAAAAAAAAATGCGACTAATACGCCGAGAGGACTAATCACAAAATCATACCAAAATTCATACCAAAAAATAAATAAAATGTATGTGAAGGCTCATTCAGTGGTATCGAAAAAATGAACGGAAAATCTTTACGTAAAAAAATCACTTTTCAACGAGTGTGTCCAAAAAAGCCTAAAAATTAAATCGAATTTTTCATGAATAAGGAGCCATTAATATGTCAATTTTTTGAATCTTTCTTTTGGTTCACTCGTCTGAAATTAAAATCCATGACGTGAGTTACCGTGGATGGCTAGAGCCATTGGGGGCCAACCATAGTGTTCGACGTAGTAGTAGAGGTAGTAGTAGTAGTAGTAGTACTAGTAGTAGTAGTAGTAGAAGTAGTAGTAGTGTTAGTGTAATCGGGGGGTGTGGTGTGCTGCCTACAACCGACGGGGTAGGAAGTAGTGTGCTGGTCGAGCAGTGTCGTCTCAATGGTCATCGAATCCTCAAAAGGTGTCGTCGGCAGTGACGCCGCGTTTTGCCTCTTCACGGCAGTCAATACCTCGCGCAGCTGGCTCACCTGAGATCAATTCAGGTACAGCAGGCCAAGATAAAAGCACACAACCACACATTTTAATTTCACTCTACCATCACCAATCATCTAATCAATTATTTCGGCTATTTTTTAAATCTTGCAGAAGTTACATTTGAATAACCATCAAGCATTTAACAATTCGAAACTTCAAACATTTTAATATTTGCCTATTTGAGTATTTTTCGTATCACGATTATTTGGAATTTGGTTCTATCGGCAACTAGCCAAGTATATTCACGATCTTCGGGTTTTATATAATTCACGCATTTGATGATCCAAACATTTGAAAATTAAAAATCCATCATCTACGAATAGAGCTAGTGAAATATTTCTAACGATTTAACTAAAACATTTGATAAATCTTGATAACCTACAAAAATGGATTAATAAAATGTAGCATTACTATTATCGGCTATAAATACAATCGATGATGCGAATGATAATGATCCTGGTAAAAGTGAAAGCGATCCTGGGTAAATTTCTGTCGCCTATAATTGTCTCTAAGGTGTCCCCAATCGCAAAAAAATTGTGTCTCAAAATTTTCATATTCAATACGTTGACATGATATTTTTCACATTTGTACATTCTCACAGATTAAAAAATGTACAATTTACACAGGCTTAAAAAATAAACAGTTCGCACGTTCGTATTGATCTGACTAATCTTCTTGATGGTGGAAGTTAATAAATGTTCTTTTTTTTTGACTGACCTGGGCCGAGAGCTGTCGCAATCTTTCGGTCTCCTCGGGCGTGGCGTCCCGACGAGCCGCAACCTTGACCTGGGCAATGTCACCGTAAAAAGATTCCGATCTCGGGGAGAACGCCATCGTGAGCTGGTGAAGTTCCTGCAGGGAGTTTGAGCACGCACGATAACAGGCAACGCCGCACACTTCCCACTGTTCCGAAGTCAATATTGGTCCACTAGAGACCAAAACGTGCCTGAAAAAATTATTGGTAACAATATTTTTTGAGCTATTGTTTTGAGTCTGTTTTTTTTTCATAATTAAAAAAAAATTCTGCATTTCCAATATGAGATATTAGTGAATTTTCATTTTGATATTATTCTAAATTCATTTTCCTGTTTGGCAATTAAATATCGTGAAATGTTGAATAAATTGGTTCGATATTGTAAATTGAGCTGCGCCTAGGATTTCAAGCGCAGAATAGAACTCTTAGACGGCCAGTTAGTGATCTGTTTCGCTGTTTTCTGTGCTCGTTCGCTCTCTGACATGTTCGGTTGCATTAACGCGAGCGTATGCGTGCACGAAGAATTTTTTTTAAGGCCAACTTCGTAGGTAGAGTGTAACATCGATATCCCTCACGAGCGAGGATATAGAATTACCGTACGATGTGTGGGACCAGCGGAAGCGACCGTAGTTCGATCTTAAACTCGAAATGCGATCGAGAAGGCCGTAACCGATTTGTATATCACCCGAGTACAAGAGAGAATTAGATTTTTGCAATGAAAAAAATTCTAAACAAAGTCTAATTAAAATTTGTGATATAACAAAATATTTATATTTTATATAAAAATAAAATTCGATAAATCGTCCAGAGTTTAGAATTAAACAACAATATGTATAATAAAGTTTTTCAATAAGCTCTAACCTTTAGAATAAAATAAAATCGACACAAGCAATAACGCGTAAATCAATTTCATTTTTCTCAAATGAGATTCGTTTACAATGTTGTAAGGAATATAAATAGTGATTCTTCATTGATTTCATGGATTCGCCTCGTATGAAAAGAGACAAGATGGCATATTTTGTCGCGCTCGCCGTTCCTTCTCCCGTGTTCCTTTTTTTACGTGATACGGAATGCGTGCGAGGGTTGAGTGTGTATCGTTGACAGAGCTCAGTGCACTCGTGTAAGACGATAACGAAGCTTGACGGGCTGTCGGGATGGATAAAGTAGCCACCGAAATTCGACACCCGAAGTAAAACTTATAACACAGCCGGCAGCAAAAACTCAGCAGCACGGGAAAGAGCGATGCTCGCGTTCTATCTCCAAGTGTTTTAGCGCGCTTGACGACGCGAACTCAGATTTTTGCCAAAAAAATTAAAATTTAGCAAATAATGTTTTCACTCGACTCTTTTTAGATGAATGACTGAATGAATAAGAGTTTTTAAAAAAAATGTCCGTAATCGAGCAAATCGAGCACGCAATGAGAAAACGAAATGAAAAGTAATTAGGCGGATATTTCAAAGGAAAATAACATAAGACTGTCGTCTCACCTTATGCAAGCGCATCCAAGTCTTGCAATGCTCTCGTTCTGTTGCACGACGCATTCTGCCATAACAAGCAAAAGTTGTTTGATCATGAGGGTGGTGGGGGGGACCAATTTGTCGTTTCGGTTGATCTCGTTGCCCTGTAGATGCGTCAAATAGTCAACAACGAGATCCGTTGTCAATCCGCAGCATTGCTTGAAATTCGCAGCGAAATTCTCCCAGCCCCGAGTCATTTTTGAGGTTGTTCTCAGCCAGTTTTGCACCATGGGTAGAAGCAAGTGATTAATGCAGTAAAGTCCAAATTCTGGACCGGGAACGTTCAAAATGTCGCGTAGAAGATGGAAAAGCGTCTCGAGAGCGTGCGGCTGATATTTCCTCGGACAAATCATCGTCGCGCTGGCCAGACCCTCGATCAGGAGATACCAAACTCTCAAAATTCCACTGGGCTTGTCCATACTCTGAAGAGTTGTAGTTTCGGACTTGTCGATCCTGGAGAGCACGTCAAACGAGACTTCCGGCACGATTTCGCGAATGGAGTCAGGACTCTTGTCGACTTTTGTCAATTCCATGCTCGGAATTATCGGATCAACGTATTGGGGTATAGACGAGACTTGGATCCTTTGAGCCGAGTGGAAAATCGGACACGCCGGCATTCTGTACATCGAGGACAAAATGTCGCTGCAGTTTAGAAGATATTTCAGGCTCTCGAGGCAGAGACGCATTTTTCTCGACTCGGAGGAAAGGGAGGAATTCTCGCTCGTATTTCCGTCTTCCGGTATGACGGAAATGCTCTCCGGGTCGCCAGGACCTCTCACGTGGCGCAGGAGACACAATATGCAGTCGAGAGCCGCATTAGCGAACACCAGAGTATTGTCCGTCGATAAAAAGACCCGGAATACCTCCAGCAATGGCGCCGACTCCACGGTATCCGCGTTGCCGACCGAAGCTACGCGCAACGCGCCAAACAACGGACGCCAACCCGAACGAATTCCCGTTCTGTTAGTCTCGACGAACTCGCAGATGCAGCTCACAATCTGCTCATTTTTTTCATTTTAAGACTTTTATAACATCGTCGATCGATCGTTTCTTTCATTTTCAGCTTGGGGGAAACTTTTGAGCAAATAGATATTCATTTATACAATTATGCGCGAGTCTTTTCTAATATTTGCGTATTAGAGCTTTGCGCCTTTTTTTATTCAATTTTTTCCAAATTTTAGCATGGACCTTTTTCTGTTAAAATGTTTTTAAAAATATAAAAAATGATTTTAAAGCAAAATTTTCGCCCAAGCTCGGTCCATATTCTCGAGACTCGAGACTCTATGGTAGTCGTTTTTACCTGATCCTGGACATCGCTGTCGCACAGTTCAAGGCAGAGGAGATTCTCAAAGGGTTTGAAGAGCGCTTCGTTAAAATGAAAGTGCGGCAACTCGACCTGTTCGTTGAGCAAAGCCGCCATCGAGTCGTGAATGCACTGGACCGCTTTTTTCGATATTCCTCGGTCCTTGTGACACGCTGCCTCCATGAAATGGGGACCAAGGATGCTCCAAATCTGTATTAATTAAAAAAGCAAAAAGCGATCATGAAAAGTTGCTCTTGGATAAAAATTCGAACTTTACTACATATTTATATAAAATTATCTTCAGGATTTTTTTCAATGGAAAATATGTTGAAAACATTGCAGAACTTTTATTTTATTTTTAATGATCGCTCTAATTACCCTCATAACGTGGATCAAAGGTCTTCCACTTTTTACACATTTAAGCATAACTTCTCCAAGTCTCGAAAGCAAGAGAACGTTGAGCTCATCATCTCGAGGTTTGCTTCGTCGCCACCAAAATTTTGTGCTCTCCTTCGATCGACTATCATTCGACTTGAAAAGCTGATCCTTGCTCGCTTTGCACAGAGCAGCGAGAAACGAGCACAGAGCGCGTAAATTTAATTTCAGTGCCGCGTTCTCGAACAATCTGTCGACTTCTTGGGATAAAACGCAAATTATTTTCGCCGCATAGTCCGTTGGCAATATCCCATTGAATTGATTATCCGCGTTCGATTCTTGAATTATTTCCGGGACTGTATCCGCGCAAGAATTTTGACTATAAGGCGTTGAGAGAAAACTGTAGACATCGACGCTATAAAAAGATTTTTTGATTTATTCTGTATTGAAACGATTTTTTTTTTCTAATGTAATTTTCAATACTTACCAAGTCTCATCTTCGTCCATAATGTTAAAATTAAATCTCAATTTATCCTGGCTTCCCTTCGCCTCGCTACTCGATGTAGAATCTCGTTTTTCTCGTTTTTGATGAACCCTCGGCATTGTCGGATTTTGATTCTTCCCGAATATATCGTGCTCCAATTTGCTCACGTATAGACAGCAACTAAAAAATGGATACTCATTAGGTTAAAAGAACCAATTGAAAAATTTTAGGAAAATATAAGAGATCATGGAGCATAATTGTCACCTATAGTACGCATTTATATAATTATAAGATCGGATAAAAAATCGTACGTGAAAACGTGAGGCCAACAATCGCTCCCGTGACTTCCGAGTTCGAGTCCTCGTCCCAGCAAAACTTCCATGCTCAGAGCGTGCGAAGTGTGAATATTCGTGGCTTGATTTTGCAATTTCAATCTGAGCACATCCTTCGTTCGTCTCAGCTTGGAAATTGCTGGCTCCGTGCAAGCAGCTTTCGCGAGTAAAGCGAAAATCGATCCACAACGATTTTGCAATCCTACAAACGAAAATGTCAATTCAATGGTACGAAACCCAAACCAAAACTGTCCATCGATAAAAAATTGTGTAACGATTAAAATTTCGAGTAGTTTTGTTTTCGTTTATGTTATATTACTTTTGTTTTTGAGAAGTTATGAATATCTTAATTGTTAAGAAAATGGTAAAAATAATAAAAAATGAACCTAAAATATTGCTGAGAGTTGCAGCCTTGTGAAGTCCCTCGAGAGCAAGGACAACGGTATCCCTGACGCCTCGTCTCGCATTGTCTCGATTCAATATCCCTTTGTTCGAGTCTTCCTTGGCTGGATTGAGACCCGCGGTGAGAACTGTCATCATGCTCGCCCAGCAGCATGTCAAAACTCTTCGCGAGAGTTTCGCTCCGGCCTCCGCTTCCGGAGTTGGTTCGCTGCGAGACAATTGCGCTCTCTCCAGTCTCCGATAATCCGACAGCAATTGTCCGCCTCGTTGACTACCGCTGATACCATCGACATCTAAAAAGACAATATTTTCATTTAGAAAACTTGTAAATTATAAATGATTTTCATTTTTTCACAGTTTCACTGAAAATATTAATTTTTCATTTACCGACGAGAATATTAACCAACGCGCTATTTTCCGTTGAGCTGGGATTGTAGCCACACTTTTCGAGCAAATTGCAGGCTAGTATTTGCTGATATAGCTCGGATAGCCACGTCGCCGACAAATAAACAAGGACTCCAGAACCATGAACCTCTTCGACAAATTCTTCCTATAAAATGTTTAATCGACATCGTCAGCTTTTTTATTAAAAGCGCATTTTTTTCTTCCAATTAAAATTTAATTTTTTCCTGACCTCGCTTATGGGAACGTGACGCCCTTCATCCGAGTAATAATTCATTCTAATGAGCTTTAGATTCAGTAAAAGCGCAGCGTAAGTTGCGAGATAAATTCCGTCCGCGTTCATGATCGTAATTAAGGCACACGCGTCGACACTCGTCTCACCTTCGTCTTGCAATTTTTGTTGAGACGCAAAGACTCCTGAACGAAAAAAAAGTAATAAAATGAATTATCTCGGTTAGGTTTTTTCTCATGAGTTCAATTGCAAAATATGATTTTTTCTTATTTACCTTGACAATATTCGGAAGCGAAATTTTGCAGGGCTTCGTCAACCTCGATGTTGCTTCTGAGTGTCAGTACGATTGGTACGAGATCAGCTTTCAAGATTTTAACAAATTTCCTCGCGTTGTGACGCTCCACGTCGACGTTGCACTCCTCGGCGTCCTGGCGGCCGACGTGAAGGCACTTTGGCAATTTTTCGAGTCTCAAGCGTTCACGTTCGTTCTCAAGAGCGTAGTCGTTCTCATCTATACTGTTAACGTCTTCGTTAACGTCATCTGACTCGTTCTGAGGACCTTCCGTGTCCGTTGAATCCCCGTCCTCCGACGGACCGTGTCCCGAGGAATCCGATTCCGAACCGTTCCCTTTTTTCATCAATTCCAATTGCTCTCTGAACAAACAAAAAAATCCAATATCGCTCGATTATAATGTATGTTTTTTTATAAAAAACATCGTTTATCGAAAACTTGTTTTTTACCTGTAAGTTTTCGGTAACCGTGCCATGCTCTGATACGTCAGTGGACCTCGATAATCGCACGACTCCAGATCTTCGTAGAGACCATTTATCGTGCACGTATAACTGTGACTGATCGCTTTTCCCTCACAGAGCTCCTGGAGCGCCGACAGCATGGCGACTACACAGGACACGCTCGCATAAAGAATCGTTTGTCCTGCGGTCGTCGATTCTTCGATGGAATCCATAGCACTGAAAGGAAATGCACCAAAAAACGTTAAATACGAAAAAACGAAAAAGAATTCGAATTCAAGCGCCTAATTTGGATCGTTTTTTTATAAAGTTAAAAAATTACAGTCTCATGAGTGCCATGTCGCTCTGAGGTTGGCTCGTTTTCTCATCTTCGACCAAAAGAGGCCCAGCGAAATCCACCATTCGACTCGGACTTCGCAAAAGTTCGCGGAGCGCCTTCAACGACTCTAGTCTCTGTTGAGGCGGAGGATAGAGCAGCATTCTGTGAAATACGGACTCGAGGACGGGACGCAGGGGTCCAACGCATCCCACGAGCCTTACAAGTTCAGTTCCGATGCTAAAAACAAAAAATATTCTACAATCAAACCCGACTGAAAATACTAAAAAATTCTTGAAAACGTCAATTTTTTAAAGGACAATACCAGTAAACCGTTTTCGCCTGATGACTATCGAAGCTGAGAGTGGTTGCCAAATAACCGGAACCTCTTCCGACTTCCGCGTCTTTCCCCTCGCGCGACGTGAAGGTTTTGTCGACCCGCGGGGTGCCGAGGAAAGCTATCAAGGCTGGGCAGAATTTCTGCCACAGGAAAGTGGTGAAGTGTGCGTTCGTGTGAATCTTTTGTGGCAGAGAGGAAATCAGAGTGTGAAGACATTCTAGAAGGAAGACGACTGTGCTGCCGTTTCGAGCGTTGTTGGCACATCTTTTTCTAGAAAAATCAATCACTTGGAATAATAATGTGTCCAACAAAATATTAATGTGTTCAAAAATAGAAAAAAAAAAATAACGTCAATTCGAATTTATAGCTTCGTACTTTTGTGCCTCGTCTAATCGACTGCAAATATACTGAAGAATAGGTAGAGCCTCGTTGAAGCAGGAAACTCCTCTTTCACGTAAATTCTTGTTGCGCTTAGCGTTTTCGTCCATTTCCTGACATTCCTCGTCTGGAAGGAAAATATAGTTGTCGTTTGAGCGATCAAAACATTTTGCTTGAAAATTCAGAAATTATTCTTCATTTCTCCGATAAATATAATATCGTTTACCCAAAAATAGACAAAAGGATCTTAGAGTCTGACTCGTTGCCGCCTGAGCGGCCGTTCTAACAGCCTGATTTCCATTCTCAAAAGCCTCGCAACAGGTAGTCAATATTGCGATAATCAGACGTCCATTCATGGTCCAATAAGGAGAACAGGCAACTTGCAATAAAACCTTAAAAAATTGAAATAAAAAATAATTCAGTGCTATTTTAAACATAAAAGGGAGAGGTGAACTTTGCCTGAACCAGAGTGGAAGAAATTATTAAAATACTTTTAGCATTCCGGTCTGAGTATCGTCCGACTGTGAGAGGATTGAGCCCATCGCGTGCAGCATTTGGGCCGGTAGCCAGAGCGAGTCATCCTCAGGCTCGTAAGGTGACTGAAATCTGTCATCCCGGAGCATTTTCTGAAAATTCATCACATCTTTCAAGTAATAAAATTCACATAAAAACCAAATGAAATATTAGTGTTATTTTATTATTGATGAAAATGACAATAGATACAGTTCTGACATGATCGATGACAGTGACATTAATGCTCAACTCACTTGTAAGCCAGTTAGCCCGAACGCCACGAATTTGCTTCTTTTCGTCTCGAGCGCCAATTGAATCGTGTGAAGACATTTCGCTCGGAGCTCGTGCGGTGGATCTCGTAACAGACCTTGCTGTTTTTCTAGAAACTCTGAAAGTTTCTCCAAGTTAAATGTCGCAATTTTTTTTAAATAAAGAAAACGAAAAATTTTTTAAATATACCATCATCAATTATTCAAAAAATATTTACGAGAGTAAAATACAACAGGTTGAAAAATAAATCGACAGCGATGAGTTTCGATATAAAAATGAAGATGACATTTTTACGAGAAGGAAACTTAACCGGAAACGGCGGAAAGGTCAATCTGGCAGATGGCAAGTTTGAAAATAGAACGAACAGAATGTTAAATCGATAAAATTAAGGAGTTTCCGAACATGGAGAGTTAGGAGAGGAATGAGACGTTGACAACGATAAACAAAGTTTATTAGCTTTCAAATATACATATATCATCAAGAACTGAAACAGAAATCGAAGGTAAAAAATCGATAAAGGGTCAATCGGAAATTTCATAAAGATTTCATAAGAGACGTACACATGCATGTATTTTTTTCTTACCGTAAGCATCCTGCGAGGTTTTCCTCAAATTCGCGAGTTTCGCATTCTGTGATTCTTTGACGATTTGCAGAAGAAGATCCTCCATGATGCATTTCGCATCTGCGGGAGTAAGTTGAAGAGGGCTGTTGGAAAATTATGGCGACACACGCTTGTTGTTTGTTAAACCCCTAAAGCGCCCTAATCGATATTCGGCGCGCCGCGTGGAAATGCCGCGTCGATACTGGTACGAGCGTTGCACGAAGTTTCGAGCCTCGGGGACATTTTCTTATGTTTTTCTGTAGCTTCACGCACAAGATAAATTTTTCCGCCTTTTCCGCTATGATTATGAACAAAGTGTCAAGATCTATCGAAATGCGCTATGCGGAAAGCGCTTATGAATTGCGCTTATCGCCCTACTTTTATATTTATATCATTTTTCTAGGCAGAATTTTCAAAAAATATGTTGGAATGACGGAACTGTTGATTAAAATTCAATATTCGAGTAACTCACTTTTCCAAAAGGAAAGTTTCAAGCGAGATGTTTTTTTACAAATAAGTTTCCCCGTCGAAATAATTTTAACGACTGTCAGTTCCGCAGCCGGGTAACTCCGCTATGCGGTGAAAACGCTTTCGAGAACAGCAGCCGCCTCCTCTTCCTCCTCCTTTGCGCAAGTCTTTGAAAGCCCTGAGCGATAAGCGTCGCGTAGGAGGGGTAAAAATTGATTGTCGGAGCAGCACGTGGTTACAGTAACCAGGAAGGCTGACGTCATTCCGGATAACGATTCACCCCGCTAGGACATTTACGCCGCAGTTCGAGTGAAATCGATTCTGGAGCTCCGCAGAGGAAGACAGCTGTGACGAAAAAAAAGCTCAGTTGTATCTCTTCTTCGAATTCTCGTCGGGAGCTTTTGAACGATTTGAATTTGTGGTAAAAAATGTGTATCAAAACGAGCGAAGATAATGCGCGAAAACTTTGTCTTACCGATCGTCGGTAACCTTTGAACAAGCGACGAAGTTAGCTACTGATTGTGGCGCTAGATAACCTTACTGCGAGATTCCAGAAGCCGGAGAGACTCAGCTACAAAATTCATGCATCGAGCATCGAGTCTGCAAGGGGCAGTCGACGAGGCTGGACGCTGTGCACGTTCCAAAAAAAGTGTATGCAAAACTCCGGTGTATCACGTGGCGCAGGCTTTCCCGACATGGCGATCGGCCGGACGTACAAAAGACGCAAAGTCGTGCAAAAAGCTGAGAGAGATTTTTCGGAAATTTCATACAAAGCGGCAATCAACTGCCTCGGTGAGTCATGGGATTCAAACGGGGGATTCATTTTTTATCCAACTCGGATAACATTCCTCATACCCGAGCTTCACAAAAAAAATGTATTCTTTCTCGTTCCCACTCTTCCCCCGCCTCACTCCTCGTCACTATATCGATCTCATTGTGCGTTGCTCGGTGACAGCTATCGGCTTTGGGTTTCTACACCAGTGGCATGTATCGACGCTTTTCGAAAATGCTAGACACTTTTCGCATCTCTCGGAGATCGAGAGGGAAATGTCATTCAGAACGGAGATGGTAATGAACACTTCAATCATTCACTCTTGTATATTATATTTCATTTCGAAAAACCTTTTTTTCTTTTTTTTTTTGGTGTCGCGTAAATGCGATCGTACCCCGCATCGTGCGTAATTGATTTGTTTTTGTGTTATTATTGTCATTATTTAGAATACGCCATGGTGCATCTTTCATTTTGTTTCATTTTTTACTTCTTTCAGGGAATGTACTATTCGTATTACAAAAGGATAGCAAACTCGGACAGTTTCATTGACGGTCTAAAGAAAATAAATAATGACAATTTATCGGAGTACCCGAACGTCATCGACGCCGAAGCGAAATATAATCTTTTTCCCGAGGTTCGACAGCGAAATTATTTATTTCAGAAAATTATTTCAATTGTAGAAAAACTGTATTATTTTTTTTTTTTCAGGTGATGACAGGATTATTATATCATGCTGGGAAAACCTTGGGACTGATAACGAAGCAGCACTGTTGGCAGGTGAAATTATTTTCAAAAAAAAAGTACAAAATGTACGAAATACTTTTTTTTTATTATACGAAAAAATATCATTGATCACGGAAAAAATACGTTAATGCCACCGATGAATAAACATGAATTTTCGAAGAAAAAAATTTTTGATCAATAATCGTACGTTTATTATCCAGATAGAAAGAGGAGAAGGTCTCTCGCCTGTTACGAGCTGCGAGGGACTCGCGGTGCCAATATATTTTTACCTGGAAGTCGTTTGGTGTTTCGCGGGTTTGACAGGAATCGTGATTTTCCTCTACGGGACTCATCTGAGCGGCAGCGTCTACGGAGGTCTCATCGCGATTTTGTCTTTTTTTTACAATCACACGGAATGTACGAGAGTACAGTGGACACCGCCGCTTCGTGAGAGTTTTGCCTATCCGGCTTTGCTCTATCAGATGTATAGGATAACGACGATCGTCGACAAATATCAAACTAAAAGTGGCAAGGAACAGCTGGCTTGGCGAGAGATTCTCATAAATGGAAGATATCTGGTGAGTCACATTTTAATCTGAATTACAGTAAATTTAGGGAAAGTTTGGGGAATCTTGTATTAACAGAGATTTTTTATATTCCTAGGATCTTCTCGCGATAACAGCGATTAGTCTCCATAGTTGGCAATTTTCTCAATTCGTTTTGACAACTCAGCTGATAGCGCTGTCTATTCTCCAATGGTTCCAAATAATTCCACGAGACTTATATACGAAAATTTCAGTGCTACACGCCATACCTGTCGCCGTTATAATTTTTGCCACACGGAGCAATCTTTTGCTATGCTCATTGTACATGTGCTTCCTCATCGGTAGTAATTATAGCAATTTTATGAACAGTAGCTTGCAGGGATGGAGCAGTAGAAAAACTCTCTTATTTTGGCAAATAGCGGGTACAATTTGCACAACACTGGTACTGAAAAACATACTCGCCGCGTTCCACGACGATGATCGTCATATATTCAATCTTCTAATGTCAAAATTAAGTGGCTACAAGGATTTCCACACTCTCCTTTACACGTGTTCGCCAGAATTTGATTTTCTCCAGTATGAAACTTACGAAGCGATCATTAGCACACTCTTATTACCAACCGCGATATTAGCCGGCTTTCTCGCTCTCTACTATTGGTACAGAAATTATCAGACTGTCGGCTATCCCGATTGCGTTGAAGTCGCTGTCGCTTACAATGCTCTCCAAGCTGGAGCTTTTATTATTATGGCCTTTTTTATAATGAGACTGAAATTGTTCATGACTCCGCATCTGTGCATTATCGCCGGACTTGCCAGTAGCAAGCGATATCTAGACAAAGTTGGAATTAAGAGTGAGAGCACCAGAGCTGCTATTTTTGTTTTGCTCATAGCTAGCATGACGTACCATGGGACTCGCAGACTCGCGAAGGAATACGATTTTATTGGTGAGCTTGCATTTAAAAAAAAAATCTTCATTATGCAAAAGTAACAAAGTAAAACCTACTCTTTACTTTTCAGGAGAATATAGTAACGTTGAACAAGAAGAATTGTTTGAATGGATCAAATCTAGCACACCAAAGACTGCCGTATTTGCAGGCAAAATGTCTCTTATGGCCAATATAATGTTATCGACCGAGAGACCTATAGTCAATAATCCATATTACGAGAATAAAGAAATGAGGTTTGTCAAGTTAGATTTTAATAAAATTTCGAGTTGCGTATAAACTTTCTTGCGCTAATATCTCACGATTTTTTAGAGATCGGACACTGAAAGTTTATGAGATTTACAGCAGAAAGGATCCAGTCGCTGTTTACGACACTTTGCGAAAAATGCAAGTAGATTACGTCGTGTTGGAAGAAGGACTCTGCTACGGATTCGGCAACATGTACGTAATCTAATTTCCCTTGCAAATTTCGTGCCTAGTTTCATGTACCCACACTCCACTTTTTATGCACTAGGCCGACTGGTTGTCGAATGATCGATCTCTGGGACTTGATGGATAACGAGAAGAGCAAACGAGCGGGTAAGAGGCCACTCTGCCCGATCCTATTCAGAGGCAACTCTCATCCCTTCCGAAGAGTCTTTGATAATCGAAAATATGCCGTACTTCGTCTCGATTATTCGACATATGTCGAGCTCAAGCCGAGTACACCAGTCTTGTTTCAGTCTTGGTAGAAATTCAAGAATTTCAATAAAAATATTCTGTTTTTCCACGATTTGATTTTTATTTTATAACAATCTGCGTCGGAAGTCCTATCAGGAACTTCCTTTCATCGAGCAAAAATTAAAAAAAAATTTGAATCGTCCGGTAAATATTCGAAAATCCTTCAATTACCGACTAGAGCGAGAAAATTGAATTATTTGTTCCCCTTCTCGCCTCTACAGATTCATACAAAGTTCTTGATACATCCAATAGATGGTGCAACAAGCATTTTCCTTGGAGAATGCTTCCTTACCGACACATCAAAATAATCGTTCAGCTGCTTTACACACAGATCCGTTCTCTGTGTTTCACGTTTCTATGGTTGACATCGAAACGCCGACAGGACAGAGTCTACAGCAAAGGCCGACTAGGCGGAGCGTTATTTGGAATAATTTTATGTTCATTTCGTGATAATTAAAGAAAATTCCATTAATGCATTGGTATATAAATGAATTGATCTTGATTACATAATCATGGTAAGATTTTTTTCGATCTATAATCAAACAATTATAACCAATAACTTCGATGAAGCTTGTATACACGCGTCGTTCGCATATGCAATTGTCATGAAAATAAATAATATTAGATCAATGGATTTTCTTTATGTTTTATCGGGTATCTTATAATTAAAAAAACTTTTTCCTTATTTACTGATTGACATTAGGCGTCAAACGATGGCATTCCAACACCAACCCTAGCAGGATTTCCATCCCCAGGACCAAATCTTGCGTCAGGATTCATATCACCGATGCTTCCAGCAGCTCCATTTATACCTCCTCCAGTGATACCACCTGGACCTCCTGGGATCATGCCACCACAGTTTACTATTCCTCCTCCAGGATTTGGTTATCCAATTCCTGGGGCAACATCTAACGAGACTGGTGTCATAGGTACAAATTTCTATCTATGACTTTGGATGCCTAATCAAAATTACAAATTTATTCTCATGTTCGCTAGTGCAGTTATTTTCTTAAATATTATACATGCATGGAAATATCTTTAATTCATTAACCAATTATTTTTGGTACTTAGCGGCTGCTCCACAAATAACTGCAGCTAACGTTCCTCCACCAGCACCTCCCACTGGTGAGATAGCCCATGTCGACACGAGTGCAACAACGGAAACAAAAACGTGCGAATGGACAGAACACAAGGCTCCTGACGGTCGAACTTATTATTATAACGCGTCGACGAAGCAATCGCTCTGGGAAAAGCCTGATGAATTGAAAACGCCCAGCGAATTGCTGCTGTCGCAGTGCGCTTGGAAAGAATACAAATCGGAAAATGGAAAAGTATATTATCACAATGTAACGACGAAAGAATCGAGATGGACAATGCCGCCGGAACTCGAGGAACTCAAAAGTCGAATTATTGCGGAGGAGGCGGCTGCCGCAGCGGCCGTTGCCGTTGCCAGCGCTACAAACACGTAGGATGTTTCTGTTATTCGTTAATATTTACTTTCCTATTATTGTTATTTATTTATTTGTAATTTTGATCATGACAATTTTCTTAAAAAATTCAGGGATTGCTCAAAAGAAGACCAATTTATATTTTTAGTGGCTCAGCACCTGTATCGATACAACACTTATCTCCTAACCTGGGATCTTCAATTTCAACGATCGGAAATCAAGAAGTCAGTGGAAAATCGGCAATAGAGCAGGCGATGGCTGCAACTCTCGCTGCCATAAGTATTCCTACGCCGCCCATAAAACCCGATGAAGATAGCAACTCGACGAGAGGTTCCGCAAACGGAAGTAGAACCAGCACGCCTGAGCCGCGAATGCAGTTCAAAGACAAAAAAGAAGCGATCGAAGCCTTCAAAGAATTACTAAAAGAACGAGACGTGCCGTCTAACGCGACCTGGGAACAGGCAGTCAAAATGATTCAAAGTGATCCTCGATATCCATCTATGAAGAAATTAAACGAAAGAAAACAAGCGTTCAATGCCTACAAAACGCAACGACTGAAGGAGGAACGAGAACAGGAAAGACTCAGGTATTTATTTTTCTTTATTATTTTTCGTATAATGAAAAATACTATTACTTATTTCATTTGAATTTCAGGCTCAAAAAAGCTAAGGAAGATTTGGAGCAATTTCTTTTGGATAATGAAAGAATGACCAGTACGACGAAATACTACAAATGCGAGGAGATGTTCGGCACTCTGGAGGTCTGGCGCTCCGTTGGCGATTCCGATCGTCGAGACATATATGACGATGTAATTTTCAATCTGGCGAAACGCGAGAAAGAAGACGCGAAGCAGTTGAAAAAAAGAAATACAAAGCGACTCGCTCAGGTTTTGGATACCATGACTGACGTTAACTATCGTACAACCTGGCAAGAAGCTCAAGCCCTGTTGCTCCAGCACTCTTCGTTCGCCGAAGATGCCGATTTGCTAGAAATGGACAAAGAGGACGCGCTTCTCGTGTTTGAGAATCACATACGACAACTCGAGAAGGACGAAGAAGAGGAAAAAGATCGAGAAAAGAAACGACGAAAGAGACAGGAGCGAAAAAATCGTGATGGATTTATTGTAAGTTCCTTGAATTAATTCAAATTTCATGAAAAATTGAAAATTAACTGGGATCATTTTTTCAGAGCTTATTGGACGAATTGCATGAGCAAGGAAAATTGACTTCTATGTCATTATGGGTGGAATTGTACCCCATGCTTTCGGCGGATCTTCGGTTCTCCGCAATGCTTGGACAGCCGGGATCGACTCCTCTCGATCTTTTCAAATTCTATGTAGAGGATCTGAAGTCGCGATTCCACGACGAGAAAAAAATAATTCGGGAAATCTTGAAAGATAAAAATTTCGAGGTCCAAGTTAACACAAGTTTCGAGGAATTCGCCACGGTGGTTTGTGAAGATCGAAAATCTGCAACTCTGGATGCCGGCAACGTAAAACTGACTTACAATTTGTTGCTGGAGAAAGCTGAAGCTCGCGAGAAAGAAAGAGTCAAGGAAGAGACGCGTAAATTCAAAAAACTTGAAATGAGCTTTAAAAATTTGCTTAAAAATCTTGAAGTGGATTATCAAATGCCTTGGGAAGAGGCGAGAACCAAGATTGAGGAGGAACCCGATTTCGAAGCAATTACTCTTGAGAGTGAAAGAATTAGGATTTTCAAAGAATATCAGCACGAGCTCGAAGAAAGTTGCAGCCATCATCATATACGCAGCAAGAAAAAAAGAACAAAAAAGACGAAGAGAAAGTCTCGATCGCGTTCCCACAGCGTGAGTACATATTGTTCTTGCTCACAGAAAGTATTCAATGTCCAATAGGTGCCTCCATTATAAACATTTTTCATAATTAAATAATAATCCGTAGGAATCTGAAGGTAGTGAGAAAGAAATGAAAAAAAAACGACACAAATCGAGATCACCTAGCGTTCCCAGTAAATCGGAAAGTTCCGAGTCTGATTGTCGAAAATCGAAAAGAAAGAAGACTAAGAAAAAGCGAGGGCGTAGTCATTCGGTGAGATGAAAATCATCTGAAAGATCGGGTGATTATCTCTAATCAAATATTTAATTGAATTATTTTTTATAGCGATCACATTCGAGATTGCCGTCATCGGAAGACTCACCAGAACGACGAAAGAGAGAGGACAAACATCGAAGAGCTTCCGGTCACAGTGACGGCTCGGCGATCGACAATTGCGAGCAGCACGAGCTTTCGGAAGACGAGCTTGAAAAACAGAGGGATCAGCTCCTGCGAGAATTGCAAATGCAACAAGACGAAAATTGAAAAATAGGCGTGCCAATTGAATAATGGACAACATCCACTGACTTCGGTTACATATGCCTAATATTACGAATCAACAAATGATAGAAAAGAAAATAATTTATACAAGGAAAAACATTTTCGTAATGACGATCATGCTATTGAAAAAATGTTGCGCCCTGCGAAAAAAATAAAAATAAAATGTGGAGTTTAAGAACAACGAAGTTCCGATTCATTACGTTTTTCACTTTTTATTCGCTGTTTTGTTACACTAGAAATAATGAGATTACAAGGGGATATATATTATACGATCTTTTAATCATTTTTTCATCTTCCAAAAAGAACAGACGAATTGACGAGTAGACCGTATTGTATTTTATTTCATCTGTGTATTTATGTACAAGGATTACCGTCACTTTTCGTATCGGGAATTAAATTACATACTCTATTGGAATACCTGTGGTAGGAAACACCCTGATATCAAACACTACATAATACGAATGCACGCTGCGGAACAAATAAATGGATCGCCAATTTCTCGATCGTGAGGTCGACTAGTCAGGTGTCTTTTGTACTTTCATCGAATCGTCCCTCGCAACATGAAAGTCAACGAGAACGAGAGCGCTATTCGTAATTCAACCCTGGAAATTTCCTTCACAAAAGTTCGATAATTCTCGCGATTATCTTTTTTTCGTCCTGTGTGCATTTTATTCGTAGAATGTATATAAATCTATATATAGGTATATACACAGTATATATTCTCGTTGTTGAGTAAATCAACATCCGAATCATAGACATTAAAAATATTACGTATTTATAATACAATTTCGTGGAAGGTTCGTTACGAAAAGCTTTGGAACCAGTTCGACTATTTAGTAAGAATGCACGTGCATATTATTATTCTCGCACACAGCAGTTTTTAATTTTTTTTTTAACGCTTAGTATGCATGACACTGAAATTAACTAATTTTATTCATTTTTTTAAAATCCCAACTTTGCAACATTATTCAAAAATAACAGACAATTTTGATAATCCTCTCACCGTTTACTCTTGACACGCTTTCGTCGAAATCATGTATGACCTTTTTATCACTTTGGTACATTTATTTCCACTAGAACTATGTGTGAAAATAATATTGCAAAAATCCTAACAGACTGCTACAACGATTCGCGCAGCATAAAAGAATTTCCGACGATGATAGTAGCGGCGTATTGGACAAATCGTAACCTGTGAGCGATTAGATGACGTGTGGCTGATCGGGAATAAGCGATGTGAAAAAAGAGCTGAAGAATGTCCAAGTGAACGCCAGGGGACCTGGTCTATCGTTCTCTTCATTAAGATTCGTTCTCGTTTCTTCTTCTTGTTGCGCCTCTGGTGATATGATTGGCATTTCAGGGATTGGCTGAATTCGATTTATTATCTCTTCAGGGCGAACGACTGCATTTTGCCTCGCTTCGTTGTTATTCTCAACGACGCGAGGATTATTTTCTCCGAGAAATGCCCGCTGAACTCTGAAAAATCCACTCTGAATTCTGAAAATATAAAATAAATTAAGGAATATGAAACAAACTCAAAATGTCAATTAAAGAATAACACTCACAAATAAATAGCGAATCCAACAAACGTGACGATCAAAAATCGCGGTGGCGAGGAGTAGAAGTAAACGATGCTCGAAAGTACGATAATTCTCAAAAGCATGTCGAATATATCGAGCCAGTCGCGATTTCGGCCAGCACCTGCGGCCATCTCATCGGCAGGTGCTCTGTGAATATTCGCAACATCAGCATCTCCGATGACCCGCTGCTGACCCCCCAGCGCGTCCTGCACTCTACCAAACACAGGGTCTTGAGCCATCTCGTTCTCTTCAATATTATTATTATTATTATTGTTGTTGTTGTTGTTGAAAACTGTACTCGAATTATTATTATTCGGTACGTCGCTGGCACTTTCGTTCACATCAGGATGTTGCATGTAGAGCAAATCGCTCTCGACCTGCACTCCCTGGGAAGCTATTCTATGATTAAAATACAGAAAAAAATTAAACTTTACCAGGAAATCGGAAATTCAGCTTCACAAAGCTTTTTGATATTAATAATTTTGTTTGCAATAGAATTGTGGTCAAATCAATGAATTTACATTGTGAATATGAAAGAAAATTAAGACTTTGTCGTAGTATTACTCACATTTGCATGTACCGATTTAAATATCGAGTGTAAGCCTGCTGAACCCATGCCATTTGTTCACTTCTCAGTTGGCTGTAATATTGTTGAACCTGCGTTGGATGAACAGATTCGGATGGCACCAGAACGAACCTTGGAGGTTGATTCACAATGGGAGTTTCGTTTATGTGTCTTCTTCTCAGTGTAGAATCATCTGCTTGTTTTTTAGCACTAGTCACTTTGGCCTGATTCTGACAGACCAAGTGAATGACAAATGGACTGCCATCTTTAGAATATTCAGGATGGAGTACATCTTTCAGAACTACAGAGTCATTGAGCAGTTGGCCAAGAAATATAATCCTTTGTTGATCCCGTTTCTGTAGTATACACAAAGAAATATATTCATCTATACGCAGTAAATGTTTTAAGCAAATAATAATAAAAAGTAAGCTATTTATATAATGAATAAAAATGTGACAAAAATCATTGACAAATTTCTTACAGGTTTACTGGGATAAACTTCAGTGAGATGATCCTTGAGCCTTCCAATCGACCAGTCAAGAGTACACTCGACTGTCTGATCATCCATCTGTTGATCTGGCACCTTGATAAGTAAACTGACATTCGTTTCGCCATTACAATCTCTTGAATCCATGGTACAACAGTGTTATTTAATTTCCAATTTAAATTGTGTCACAAGACGATTTTTTTCCTCCTCAATTTTTATCTACAGAAATGCTGCCACTGAAACACAAATATCACATACATATAACACCCATTCGTTTTGAAAATTGGATTCCGTTCACCCAGGATGACGAATTTCCATTTACACACAAAGATGTTTCGTTATCTTCAGCAAACATTAACGTCCAAAATAGAGCTCGATCTATGTAATCCGAGTGGAAAATATTATGGATTAAACTCTCAATACCATAAGTATGCTATTACTATCTTTTTTACCACTTTCCTTACATTAATTTCATTATTCAAACCATACAATTTTGGAAGAATACACGATTCCGTAAATGCGACGAAATATGACAATTTTCAACAGGATCTGGAGTTAAGATACGCAATTGTAATACTTTGGTCGATAGTCGCGTCAACATCGTCCGTTCGCGATAACAGAGAAAAGTAGCTCGTGATCAGGAATAGTCCACGATAGAGGATTTTTTCGACATTACCTTCGAATCCGAGAGTTATTCTGTCCGAAGAAAAGATTCACAGGCTGCACCGAGAATATCTGGTAAAGCTAGACTCAAATTGACCAATTTGGTGAATGCGAACCAACGAGTTTCACTTTTCACTGCGACACTATTGAGTCCGAAGGAGTGTCGTTGCGCGTCGACAGTCGACAGTACCAACGGCAACGGTAAGAAAATATATATATTTACATGCACGGTGTATTTGGCGTGCCGCGATTGGTCCACTCATCAGCGCGGATGATAAAATGCGGTTCTCGCGTGATAAAACGTCATTGTATGAGAACTTCATGTAGTTTTTAGCACTGAATAATTTTACGAGCAAAACAATGAACAAATATGGTACTATTTTTTATGTAACAGAAAAATAATACGGATTGAATGAATTCAAAATAAAGAAACAAAAAATAAAGTATTTACTTCTGTGTATAATAATTACAATCAAATATTTCAAGGAGACTAATCCAATTTAGCTGCTTTTTTTAAAACTCCAATTTTTCGGAAGTTATCGATTTTTGATAACGCGAAATATGATTTCTGAGGATTACCAAACGTTCATTTGCAAAAAAAATTTATTTCCGACGTTATGACATATATGCATCACAACGGGGCCTGTACACGCTCCGCATCGTCGTGTGAGCCGAGGGATCTCACGTACACGCGTAGCGTTGTGTGAGTATCTCCACGTCCCGACCTTTGCGCCACGAGTAGCCGTTTTCCGCAATCATTTCGCTCGAGGGGTTTCGGGACGTTTTGGATATGCGGAGAACGATCCCATATATTTTTTATTTCTTACTTCGTGGTAAAACAAACAGATACGCTCCGCAAGTACAAGTCATGATAAACAACATGTTTGGAGAATCCTAAGGCATATAAAATTTTTTCAATGAAACGATAAACTCATTTTTAATAATTATCAGTACAAAAACCGAATCATAAATAAATTTAAAAAAACAATGCAGGTACGTTAAATCGTTAAAAAATCGTAGTATCCAAAAGCAACTGTACGCATTATGTTGACAAACTCTACAATATTTACTCGAGTACGAAAATAACTAAAAAACATTGCATTGATTAACAATATAGATTAACAATATGTCGACCGTGTACCCTACGTTACCGCGTCTCAGCGTTCGAGACAGCTTCGATGAGGACGATCTTAGCGACGTTGATGACGAAGTGTTTATAAGGGATGGAAAAAATGGGCTCAAAGTAGATGAGGATAGAGGTGTGAAGAGGCCCCTCATGGCACCGAGAAGAAAAGTGAAAATGAACAAAATGAGCAGTCAACAAAAATTACCATACAGAGCTCTATTGAAACCTTTCTGTTATGGGCTCTTAGCGCTCTTGGTTCTTCTTGGCCTTATCATAGCTTGTATATATACGGTCAATCTATTTCCCATACCTATTAATATTCTAAGGAAATGGATGTCTAGTCCTGACAAACCTCCAGTGAGAACTAGGATTGTTCCCTGTACCTCTCTTGCCAGTTCCATACTTTGGACTAGGACTTTTCCTAAATTTACTTCCGAAGCTCCACTCAGAAGTATTGATGTAAATGGGGATAAAATTGAAGATATAATTGTTGGATTTAGTACAGGTACGAATCATTTAAAATTTCGACTTTGTTTATAATTTTTATTTATTTTTTTATCATTGATCATAATTTATTTAATTTTTTTTGCTTTGCAGACTTTAATGTGAGAAGTCTTTTTATTTGAGATTGCACTGTCTTATGCACATGTGTTGTGTCCATTATCTAACGTGTATATGACAATATACGTATATGTGGTTAAGGTGAATCCATTTTTCCTTATTTCTACTTTATAATTTTTCATTGCATAGTTTTTTTATAATGCAATCAATAATTTCGTAATAATCATCGATTTTATGCATAAAAATGTATGTTCTTTTCTTTTCCATGGAAGGCTTAGACTCGGTAGACGCGTCGTCAAATTTGTGCGATTTGTACTTCAGTGGTCAAAAGCCTTGTCTGGGAGGTATTTTGGCACTGGACGGACAGAGCGGGGCGACGTTATGGACTCACTGGACGTCACACGCGATTTTCAATATAAATTGCGAGTTGGACATCACGAAGGACGAGGTAAAGGATTGTCTGATAACCGGAAGAGGTGGAATTTTACATACTGTGGATGGAAGCAACGGAACTCCCGTATGGAAATTCGAACTTGAACCGAGTTCGAATCCCGGTGGAAGTATCCTGGATCTTTATGACGCAACGTTCATGAATGACGTTGATGGAGACGACGTGGGCGATGTCATCGCAACCCATACTGTTCAATCCGGAGAACTGAGATTAAGCGAGATAATCGTAATTTCCGGAAAAAGTGGAAGTATCGTAAGACGTGTAAATTTTCCGAGAAAAGAAGAGCTTTTCATTGCTCCGAGACCTCTCGTTCATCCGGATGGAGAAACAATGCTCGTTCTCGTTTCCAGTACGCCTAAAAAATCTGGAGGAATTTACGTCATTTCGTACAACGAGTTGTTACATGGAAGTTTGGTAAATACACTGTAAAAAAATATCTATTTTTCTAAATGATGTAAACTGTTAAATAATGTTTCGATAGTTGAATCTGAACAATTTTCTCTGACAACATATAACTTGGAAAGAAAAAAATAGTTGCACATTATTTGATTAACAGACAATGTATAAAATGGTTACGTACCTAAAATTGTTGTCTAGCACTTTAATTTATTACGTGAAATAAGAACAATAATTCAAGTTCAAATTTTCAGCGCTTGCGGAGAGTATACTGGGGCGCAGGAAAGGGAATCATCCTGCCACCGATATTCACGGACATAACATCGGATGGCACCGAAGATATAATAATAGCCACGGTAAATGCGACGATAATCGCTTTCAACGGTCTGACTTTGAAGCAAATCTGGAATTACACTCTACCGAATTCGGAAATAATAAGCATTCCAATCCCTGGTTATTACAATGACGACGATATACCTGACTTTATGGTAAAACATCAGATAGGTCCAGGATATCCGTTATACTATTCCACTGTATCAACGGTACTCGACGGAAAAAATGGGACATCGATTTTGGAGAAACCAATCACGGACACAATGGGTGGACAGATGTCGGGGCTGTCGATAAGTGTCGACGGCGTTGGGAACGATTGGTTCCTTCATTGGTCCGCGAATTGTTTGGACCACGAAGATTCTCATGAAAAATATCAATTTCTCCAAGGACAGAGTTTGCTCTCGCAATTGCGCGCTGATGTTTGCAAACTACGTTTCAATACGAGTCTGGTAACCAGGCTTTGGGCACTGAGTCAGCACGTTGGACCTCCGGGACAGTCAATTTATTTTTCAGAAGACTGGAAAGCCGTCGAGTACAATAATTCTGTAGATCCGAGACTGGAGTCCGATAGATATTATAATGAAAATTTTGAAGACATTTTGAATGAGGGACTTCCACTCGTGTCCGAAAGGTCACCCAGAATTGAAAAAAATCATCACAAGTTGTCAAATTTCCGGCACAGCAACGACATCAAGGATACAGAGGAATCGACGAATTTTTACAAGATCTCTTCAGACGGGATCAAAGATTCAGATATTTACGACAATAATTCTCCACCACTAAACTATCAGATATATAAACAGCAAAAGGATTTGAATCTTGATACGAAATCGGATGGATGGCTCGACCCGAGCGATTGGCGCAATCAAGAAGACGAAAAACAATATGAAATGATATACGAGAACAACGATGAGCCGCCACAAATATTAGGATTGACCGATGTTCGAGAGCAGAGAAGTCAGCTCACGAGTCCCGAAGTCACGCTAGCCAACAAATCCGGAGAGAAGAAAAATCAGTTCGATCCCAATATGGATTACACAAACGGTGGTCGAAATTACGTCAAGTACCCTCCGCTTTCCAACCTGGATATTTCTTCGGATTCGGAATCGAAAGTCGACTCGAAGAAAAGAAAGAGACCAGGTTTACCCAATTGGCAAAAGGAAGCTACCGATTATCGAACGGAATTCGCAGAAGAAAATCAACGACGAAAACGTAGCGAGACTAAATCGACAAAGGGGATTCAACGTCAGCCACCAACAGGAATTTTATTACCCTCGATTTCACCATCTCTTGGAAAAACGTCGATAGATCTTGTCTTCTCAACTTACTGGCTTCCACCTTCAGAAGTCTCGTTGATCTTGCTTCAACGTGACTTAGACTGCCTAAAAAAGAAACGTGGAGATGAGAACCACGTTTATGAAGACGAAGAATTTGTAAGAGAATGTCTAGCGGAACGTGGGGTCGACTACAAACTCTTCCAAGAGAGCATGTCCCGAGAGAATGTTAAAATTCCACTGGGTCAGATGACCGTCTATCGATATAAGCTGGAATGCGTCTGTCCCGACGACATGCTGCCTGGCGAGGAGTGCAAAAATATTTCGCAACACCAGAGTTGGCCCTCCCACCTGGGAAAATCAGGAAATGGATTTTTTAGACCGCCCATAAAATGGCGCACCTGAAATCCTGATTCGAGACTCTAATTTCGATTTAAAGTGCCATACCCTGAGCGGAGTCAGATAAATGCGAAACATGTCGATAGAAAGTATTGAAAGAAAATTTATTCATTGTCGATACCGTTTTTCGTACTCCTGTTGTAACTCTGTGATTGAATAGAATGGAAGAAATCAAAAATTTCCCGAAAGAGTTCTAAAAAAATACATTAATTTTTTCCATGCTGTTAATATGAAATAGAGAACGTTAAAAAAATATGAAGATATTTTAAAAGGTTGAACGTATCTTTAAATTGAATGAAATACTGTATTGTGAAAAAAAAGAAAGAAGAAATTTGACACGTTCTAATTCAGGAACGAATCCTTCATGTGACACGTGTATGAATCTATAAATTTTGTATTTATTAATATACATAAGATATAATAGACATAAAATGCCAAAAGAGCTGACGCAGCCTAAAATAATTGAAATCATTTGCTTTCAACTACTGTTTTCATAAGCGTAGAACCTTGTCGACTTCCTCTAAAAGTTTTCTTGTGCTAAAAATATTAAAATATTGTTTGGACCATTTCAATAATAAATCTATTACTGTAAAATATATTTACTTGGTGTTAATTTCAATTTATTCATATTTATCTAATTCTCTTGGGTTAGAATGATTTCTTTTTTAATTTTAATGAATGCTATAGCAACCGACGTTTGGTCGATAAAATTTCACGTCCTCATAGATTACATCAAGAGATGTCATTGCTCGGGCCAGCATGCTAAAATTGAAAGAAAAAATGGACACTGACATCAAAACAGCGTCTATTATTATCAAATCGTGTCATCGACCGATCGAGGATTTGCAGCCAAAACCATGGAATTACGATCGGAAAAGCAGGTAAAAATTTCATCTCCGAAAAAAAATCGTTATATTATAAAACTAATTATAAAAAATATCGTCCCCAGCTGCAGAAGTCAAAGACTTTTACGTTCTGGCGGAGGAGATGGCGAGGAAATTTTGGAAAATCAAAAATATGAACCGACTGTCAAGTCCACAGGAACCCAGACGGATTATCGGGAAAGCGAAACGCAAACTGTACCCTGGGAAGCTCCCTATAAAATATCATCAAAATCATGTAAGTAAAAGTGTTTTTAACACGCTTTTTTTAATCATAAAAAATATTTTTACTTTCATTACTTCAAATTTTTTCTAGCTGGGGACCCAGAAATTTTGAGTCTAAGAAATTCGACCTGGGGGAATGGTCTCCCAGCTGGAATGCACGAGGTTCAAATCATCAAGAGAATGAGAATAAAAAGAGCTTGGATATCAGTTTTACCGCCAATGGACACTCCCTCGAATATCAAAATTTGCGACACAATTATTTCTGCGATTGAGGCCAACGAGTGGGCTTTTCGGGAGGCAGTAAGTCAATATTTTTATTTTTTAAACGTGTTAATTTCTATAATTTTTTTAACATTAGAGTATTAATTCATATATTATTTAGGAACTTCAATTTATAATGGACTCTCGAATAGAATTATTAGAAAGAATGAAGGAAGAGGAAACGAGGCTGAAAGAAGAAAAAGTTAAGCAGAGACTTAGAAGATACGCCAATCGTCTAGATCAGCAGAGGGAGAAGAAAATTCGCGAGATAAGAAGCAAATTTTCGAGAGAAATTCGAAAATTGAATAGGAAGCACCGCGGTACGAGTGCGAATTTCAGGACAAGTCGATCAAACATAATCGAACGGTACGCGAATCGAAGTTCGCAGTTGTACGCTCCACAAATGCGTTTTGGATTCAAGTCGGAATGTCGTCATGAAGTCTTGGATAAAACTTTGCTTTCGGAAGCATACGTGGGAGGTGAGATATTTTCTTTCAGTATTTTTCTTCTTTTTATTATTTTATTTAAAAAAAAATTATTTTATATTCCACTTTGTATTTTAGGTGAAATTCCCGTCGATGATTCTGACAAGTGGGTCCCAACTGATGAAGAATTGCATGATCTTAGACTGAGTCACCGACCGGAAGAATTGTGCGGCCGACGAACACGATGGACCGACGAGAAATTGAAAAAACTTCACATGGACTTGAAATCAATTAGATTGAACGAAGGAAAAACGAGGAAAGGCAAACCCGATCTCTTGAAACGTAAATTGAAGCTACCACCGTTGCCTGTGACGCCATTGAAAAAGAGAAACGATTATGGCGAAAATTATTGGGACAGCAGTTCTCTGTTTTTGCAAAAAATAATAAGAGGTCGAGCTATCCAGTGTATGGTTAGTACAAAATTGTATTTTTAAATATACATCAAATCCAGTAAAAAATTTAGAATCGTTTTCGAAATAATTTCAATTCATTTTAGATGTACGAGGGTCGAGACAGGTGCAGAGAATTGATAGAAGAACTCAGGTCGATTCATTCACTTCAAGACACCGAGGAAACTTCCCATCAAAATACTCAAGACTTTGTCATAAAATCTCTTGAGGAGACAGATCAGTTTTTGCAAGATAATCGAATCTACGACGTTCTCGATTCATTGGAAGGAAAAACAGTATCAGGCATGTTGGACCTGCTGAGCAAAGTGAGTGACGAGAATTATAAGCATGTTACTAGCATGTATTAAAAAACCGTGTACACAATTTTTTGCGATTTTCAGGAGGAGATAAGATTGCGAGAAGAACGAAAAGCTCACGCTCTCGTGATGCTGGTTGAAAGGGAGAGAAGTCGTCGCGAAGCTGAAGAAGCAGGAAGACGTCAACTAGAACGAAATCGTCGTCGAGAATTGGACGAAATGTTTCGTCAGATGGTCAAGGTCCATCAGGACAGCATCGAGACGTACCTCGAGGACATTGTGAACGAAGGAATTGAATGGAAAGCTGAACAAGATGCAAAAGAATTTGTGGAAAAATTAGCGGATGAAATGGATGAATCGAGATTCCAAATTGACAGCGATCCGTGAGTCGAATTGAAACAAAATTAATATTTTTTTGTAATTGTACGATTTACGTATTTAAAAATAATTTCCAATTATTGCAGGGATCCCACCAGAGATGAAGAATTAATTGCAAACATGGTTCACAATTTCTTGCTCCCGGAAGTGGACAAGGAGATAATGAGGAAAAAGATTCGAGACAGACAACAAGGATACCTTCGTGAAGCTCACTTAATGATCCACAACGAAGTAAAACAAATAAAATCGAAAGTTAAATCAGGGGAAAGTTCGCGTGAAAAAGATTCTGAAAAAAAAGTAGTCAGCTCCGATGACGAATGTGTCATTGACCAAGACAACGATTTGTACAACGAAATAAAAAAATTAACATGAAATATACTGAAAAAAATATTATTCATTAATTAATTGATGAAAAGCATTAGATATGTTATAGAACATTCTTTTCATATCTCCAGAATTTTTGTTTATTGTCCGTAAATACTATGGGTTTGCAATTAAAGAATTAATGGTTTATATTTATTCGTATATCATGCATATTACGCATTTCATTCGTAATATAAACCTATTTCCTAATTTTCTATTCGATTACAAAATTTGTATTTATCGCTAAAGTTACTTTTTCGAAAATTATATTTCGAGATAAAATGAACTTACATCTACAATAATGTAAATATGAACATTCAACCAAATTCAATGGCTAAGTATCAAATACATTAATAAATTTTTACTTTAGGATTCACAGTCTTTTTCAAAAATTCACAAAAACAATGAACATTTTTGTTTTCGATTCTTTAACCCTCCGCAGTCGCACTCAGTCGCTCATATCCAAATTCATTTTTTAATTGAATAAACCGCTATAAAAAATTAAAACAATTCTCAATCATTCCGAAACACTTAATGGGAATCAATATTTATCAGAGCCGAAAAGTTATTACTTTGTACACTGTAAATAACTGAGCAAAAACGCAATTTTTTTAGATGCTCATAAAAAAAATTTGAGATAGACAAGCAACCACTTTGGTTTATATCATAGATAACCTACTGCTTGGGAAAAACCGGGATATGATCGTATCTGTAATTATTAAAAAAGTCTAATTATTGATTCTGAAAACGGTAAACTTGCGATTTTTCAAGGAGCGGAAAATTGAGAATTTCATGAAAACAAATCAGCCGGGCTATTATTGCTCGCATTCGGAGAAACCTGTTTCACTCAAATTTGGACGAATACGCGGCGGTCTCACGGGGTCGCTCGCGACCCAATCTCGTATCTATAATATTGTGGCTCGCGTAATAATTGTCACAAAGTAATAATTGCGATCGCAGAAGGTTAATATTGAATGAAAAAAAAAATATATATATATGAGATGATATGTACAATACGTATATTATATGTATCTCACATGTGCGTCAGTATAATCATAACTGAACCGTAAGTTGAGTGCGATATAACGAATGAGTTAAATAATGGATGAAAAAAATCTCAGAATACAGCATGAAAACATTTTTTTTTACAAAAGAAAATTGCTTCCAAATTAAACTGTAGAATTGTTGCAAAGGAGATCGGACATGAATTTTTTGAATTTCACATCATTTGCATCGCTCGACAATTTTCTGTCGACGATGAGCTTCCGTTTTTTGGCCTGCAATTGTTTAACTTGTGAGGAATCTGCGTCTTGAGAAAGCGCATCGACTTCGATGCACTTCCTTTTACGGCTATCTATACTGTTAGTTTTCTGAGCATCCTCACGGGAGCGCGAAACTTCGGCAGTCAGATCGTTGATCTTCTGTTCCCACTCCTCAAGCTGTCTTTTAAGTTCACCCAACTGAGCATCCTGTTTGTGCAGTTTTTTTGCTTGTTGTTTGAGCTTCATATTCTGAGTTCTTATCAGAAATCCTTGTCTCTTTACTCTCAAGCACAGCTTGCTCATTCGATTTTTTACGAACAGAAAAGTAAGTTTGTTCTGCTTCGTTTTGTTGTAAATCTTCTTGAAAGCCTTGTTCAATTTTTCAGGATTGTAAGAAGGCTGTGCAGCGATGAAAGAGCTGGAGGTGCCACTGTGGTGCGCTATCATGAGTCCACCGCCTGGCAGATCGTACGAAGCAACATTGCTTACAGATGGAGAAGTGTTCATGCTGTGCTTCAAAGCAGGTAAAATTTTTTCGTCAAAATGTTCCATTGCCATACTACTTATATCCCGCAATTCTTGGAGTAACTCGTATGGCCGAAGGGGCATTTTCGAGTCACGTATGACACGCAGAAGTCTGAATATTTCATCGATTACCTGAAGGCAACATTTTTTTGCATCATAAATTTTAAACTCCAGAGATCTCAACTCTATGTTTAGAGATTTCAAACTTTTATTTTCATAAAAACAAAAAAGAAAATGAAAACTTACCTTCCCAGGTATGAAGCAGCAAAGATGCATGTTTATATATTTGCTGAAAGTCATAGACAGCATAGAGATTCTTGTTTCTATAGCCGTTAGAGTTGTACAATGACGAGCCAGAGGATGCGTTCTTCGCTCCGATTCCCTTCTGGGTAGTTTGCTCTTTACTGAACGCAGGCACTGAGCATGATGCTTTTCTATCAGACTAAATCCACGATTGAGTAATTTTTGGCATGTTGCATTGAAGTGTTTGCACACCTGTTTTAAAAGTAAAACATTAAAAAAAATGAATTTTTTGTCTATCTTTATAACTGCAAAGAATTAAAATTGAGAAACTTACAATTCTGTTTTTTGAAATTTCATCAAATGTGAGATTCGAGAGGATCGTCTCGAGCACAACATCGGGTAAATCAATTATCAGCAACATTTTTTTCTTCTTTGTTTCGCTTCAATGTTTGTTACATGGAAATTGTTCGAAAATTGGCAGAAATATTCTATTTCGTTGAAAATTGCTTATTTACGCAATACTGCGAATTACTAAATAAATTTTTTTTTATCACTGAGATTCTGCGTGACGAGGAATACGCGACGTATTTATTTCAGACGATTTTCTTCCAGACAAAAACAATGGCAATCGTATTTACAAAATACGTCACTGATCAAGCCTTTGACTTCTGAAATCACGCACACTATCTCACTCCTCGTGCAACTGGCTATCGCTAGTCACAACAAAAAGAAACTGCGTTCTTGTTGTCGCGTAACGTATGTTATGCAGCACTAATTATTTCATCATCGGGGACAAGCAAAATTGTCGCACTTTGAATGTTAGTCGTCAAAATGCAGAAGTACGAAATACGACTTTACACCTTGTAGGTCAACACTCAAGGGACACATAACCTAACATGACCTAAAAATAACCAAAGGGACCAAGAAACGGTTCATCATGACATCTAGAGACAATTCTATAAAGCCGTAAATGTTTTCGAAAAGCTCCGGCAAGTGGCGTTAGTCGTGAAAGTACGCTTCGTTGAATTCTTTCGAATCAAATTATTTTTCAATAAAAATAATAAACTAAAGTTAAAATGTCGTGAATAAGACGAGCTAGTTTTTAAGATTTCTTGTTTTTTATTTTATACTTATTTAGTCGTATAAATCATCGATCATGTTTGTATAATTCACTGATATAAATTGATTCGGTGACATGGCTGTTTTTTAAAATTATTATTTACTATATAAAAACTACGTAGATCTTCATACTTACAAACGTTACAATGACGTGTTACATACCTTACGAAATGATACGCTTCAATTATAATATTATTTACAAAAGCTACATTCATCATATCCGCATTTCACTAACAACTTATATAATTATAGTTATTAATTTATTATTAATGCTATTGTTATTATTGCACGTAATACATTTTTAAAAATTTCTCAGCAAAGAAATGCCTTATGTAATCGTCCTCAACTCCGAAACATCGTTTTCAACGAAATGTAGTAAATAATTATTATTTACAACATTTTGAGTAGATACTACTAGGACTTATTAATTACTATAATTAATATAAGCAAGTGACTTTGCGCCTCGATTGAAGTTTTCGGACATTTTGGTACATCGAATCAGTGCAGCGCACCTTCCGCTTAAAATTAATGAAACTCCGTCGCATATATAAATATTTACAGTTAAATAAATATATATGCGATTAATGTAGAGAATCCCACCACCAAAAAAACCCGGAACGTCGCGTACGATTTTGAACCATTTTTGTATGATAGTCAGCCTCTGAGAATAAAATTGTCTTATCTCGCACATCTCTGGCAAAAATCGTACGGAGATTCAATCTCGTTTGTCAGCGGTAGTCGTTCGTTTCAAAATTATGTTTCTTTTCTGCCTGTCGTTCGGCGTTTCGTCATCCTCGCGGATCGATTATATTTCTCAACGGGAACTTGCCATCTGCTTTTCCACTCGCTATTATCGTTTTTGCTCGTTTTTAGGTCGATGGAACACATCGGAAGTCTCGAAGCGCGCTCGCAACGTCGTGATACAGTCCAGAAGACGAAATCGTCTGGACACTTGTACAGGTAACCCTGGAGGCTGTTGCTCGAGTCTTTCTTACATTTGTAAAAGACGCTGCTACATTCCTCTTTGTTGTAAGGATAGTAACCTTCACCTGGACACAACCGGTCACGTTGTTCAATATTTACCTGAAATTTTAAACAGATGATATTTTAATTTGCCAATTGTTACCTCAGAAAATAATTTTTGCACAAAGATGTTGGATTAATTCAATGTATTGAAAATTATTGAACAAAAACCTTAGTTTTCAATAATTCACATGAAATCTCACCAAAGATGTTGAAGACGTCTCAACCTGTCTGTAAACTCTCGCCCCGGCTTTGACTCCGTTGCAAGACTCACTCGCCTGGTCCTCAGCGACGCACTGAAGCTTTTTCTCGTCGAATATCGTCTCCTCCGGACAGTGGAATGACAGAATCTTCACCTGCATGTCGGAGTCACTGCTACACTGGTAGAAGATGTTACAGTATTTGGGGTGTCGCTTGAATCCTGTTGGACAGACCAGAACGATTTGTTCTCCTGTGAGGTTTCCTATGGGGCAGGTGACAGTTCCCGTTGACGGCGGTGTCTCGCTCGATTCGCTTCCCTCGGGTGGGGCTCCGGTTGATTGATCACCTTCTGTTGGACTACTTCCTGCTTCCTCTGTGGTACCCTGCTCCTGACTCGTTATTTCTCCTGAACTCGAAGTTTCCGATGAAGTTTCCGTTGAAGGTTCATCAGGTTTGTTTGTTGGTGGTTCATTTCCACCTTCCGTTGACGCTGGTCCCTCCGTACTCTGAGTTTCTCCAGATGCCGGCACCGTTGAAGGTTTTGTTCCACCGCAGGGGCCTCCAGAACTAGGTGTTGTTTGTTGGTTGCACCCTCCGCTCGGTTTTTGTCCCGGAGTGGAACCCGTACCGGTCTGACCACCACAATCCCTGGGAGGATAAACCGCCGAAGGATGATTGCAGACGCTTATGCTCGGGTCGAAAATCGTTCCGGGTGGACAGTCAAAATGATAGACATTAAATCCATTTCCATTGTTCACGCAACGATAGAATTTGTTGCAGTAACGTGGATTTGCGTAGAAACCTTCTTGATTGCATACTACTCCACCACTTCCTGGAGGTGGGTTATTAGGTTTGCTGCCTGGCGATCCTTCCGTTGAGGAAGATTCCTCAGTAGACGAAGAACTCTCGGAAGTTGAGGAACTTTCCGAGGTCGAACTTTCAGAGGACGAACCCGGAGCTGTTGTCATTTCCGAAGGTTTTCCTGAGGTGGGAGGAGGCCTGTTTCCTTGGCAGGTGCTCACTTGAGCAATGTAATTGCAAGTAAGCAGCGCTTGATCCCAGGCCGTGCCCGGTCCACAAGAGAAATCATATTTGATGTAAGTGCCAGTGCCTGTATTGACGCAACGATAGAACTTAGTGCAGTCTTGCTCATTAGGGAAAAAGCCTTCGTCTTTGCATTGAGAGCCACTACCACCACCAGGTTGTTGAGTACCAGGTTGAGTTCCAGGACTTTGAGTGCCAGTATCAGGCTTGTCACAAGGGGCTTGCCCACCTGACGTCGGTGGTTTTTCAGAACTTCCTGGTGGCGAAGAAATCGTCGTTGGTTGTGGTGAAGGACCTTCTGATGGTGAAGCTTCTGTAGTACCTTCGGGGGGAAGTTCAGAAGAAGTTCCAGGTGGTGATTCAGAAGAGCCTTCCGAGGGAGCTTCTGTGGAACCTTCTGAAGGGGCTTCTGACGGGGCTTGTGTAGTACCTTCAGGAAGTTCTGTCGCACCTTCAGGGAGTTCTGTCGCACCTTCAGGAAGTTCTGTTGCACCTTCAGGAACTTCTGTGGCACCTTCAGGAGTTTGGGTAGAGGCTGCGGGAGCTTCTGTAGAAACCGGAGTAGCTTCGGTAGGAGCTTCTGTCGAGACCGGAGTAGCTTCCGTAGGAGCTTCTGTAGGTACTTCTGTAGAGGCTTCGCTGGCGGGTGCTTCTGAAGAGCCTTCAGCAGGAGCTTCAGTAGGTGGGACTTCCGTGGAGCCTTCGCTGGAAGGAGCTGTTGAAGAGCCTTCGGCAGGGGCTTCGGAGGATGCTTCGGAAGGAACTTCCGTCGTTGCTTCGGGAGCTTGGGATGAGGTTTCAGGTTGAAGTGTTGAAGAATCTTCAGAAGAGGGTGTGGAGGGACCAGCAGACGAGACGGTAGTTTCCTCTGCAGTAGCTTGCGAAGAACTTCCAGGAACTTCAGTGGAACCTTCACTAGGTTTTTCAGAGGAAGCGTCACAAGGAGGAGTTTGTGTTTCTCCCGATGGTGCATTCGTAGCTCCTCCTGGACCTGGCGATGATTCTGTATTTTCCGAAGGTCCCTGGGACGGAATCGTACATCCAACTCGATTTGCAGCCCAAGGATGGTTACAAGTATCAACAGTTGGATCCCATACAGTTCCTGGACCACACGTGAATTCATATCGTCTGTAAGAACCATTTCCTTCATCCACGCACCGGTAGAATTTCGTGCAGTCTTGAGGATCGGCCATGAAGCCAGGGCAGATGCATTCAGTACCAATATTTGGCTTATTGGGTTCTTGTGTGCCACTCTCTGATCCACCAGGTTGGCTGGGTTTTTGCGTATTGCTGTCTCCACCATCAGGCTTGCCGGAAGAATCTGTACTCGAAGTTTCAGGACTTGATACTGAAACGTCGGGAGAACTTGGAGTTGAACCAGAAGGTAGATTTGTTGAGCTGCTAGATCCTTCATTTGGTTTTTGGGTAGGCTGTTGACTAGGAGGCTCCGTACCACTTCCTCCTTGACTTCCTGGACCCGTTGTGACCTCAGGATTCGGTTGAGTTGATCCCGAACCGTCCGAAGGTCCCTGCGACGACTCCGAACCCACTGGTACTTTGCAGCCCTCTCGATTTGCAGCCCAAGGATGATTACAGGTATCGATTTTCGGATCCCAGACAGTTCCTTCACCGCAAACAAATTCATATCGTTTAAAAGAGCCGTTGCCTTCGTCGACGCAGCGATAGAATTTGGTGCAATCTTGAGGATCTGCCATGAAACCAGCGCAAATGCACTCAGTGCCAATGTTTGGTTGCTGGTTTCCGTGATTCGGTGGAATACCTGAACTATCTGAACCTGGATATCCAGAAGATCCTTGATCTGGTGAAGTTCCTGAAGGTTCTCCCGGTTTAGTAGTTACAGAACTTCCGTCTCCAGGACTCGGTGTTACATTATCAGTCGATCCCGGATATCCGGAGGGATTTTGGTCGGTTGAGGCATTTTCAGCTGGCAAAGTATTCGAGTCGGAAGAGTCTGGTGAATGAGTCACTTGATGATCTGAGCCAGTCGGTCCATCTGTGCAATTTTGATCTCCACCTGATGTAGCTCCGGAATCACCGGGACCCGACGGAACTCCAGATGTCGTTCCCGTGGATCCAGAACCTTGTGAAGGTCCTTGCGGTTGGCCTCCCTCCGAACACCCAACTCTATTGGCAGCCCAGGGATGATTACAGCTGTCGATTTTCGGATCCCAAACAGTTCCCTCTCCACAAGTAAAATCGTACCTCATGTATGAACCTTTTCCATCACTGACGCATCGATAGAATTTCTTACAGTCCTGTGGGTCAGCCATGAAACCTTCACAAGTGCATTGAGTACCGAAATTTGGTTCTTTCGATGGAGGATTGTTACCATCGGGTCCTGACGGTACATTAGGACTTCCAGTTGGATTACCTGAGCCAGGATATCCTGAAGGTGGACCAGACGGTCCTGAGGATGGACCAGATGGTTCTGAGGTCTCACTACCAGGTCTGGTACTGGTGGATCCTTCGGGAATTTGACCCGTGCTCTCTGTATTAGTGACCGGACCAACAGTGTTTTTGTCTTCATTCGGTTGACCCGTGCCGGAGGGAAAACTAGGAGTTGTTCCCGTTGATCCGGAGCCCTGTGTAGGTCCATGCGTTGATTCTGGATTTGTAGGAACAGTGCAGCCCTCTCGATTGGCAGCCCAAGGATGATTGCAGGTCTCTGCTTTCAAATCCCAAACGGTTCCGTCTCCACAACTGAAATCGTATCTTCTGTACGAGCCATTGCCCTCGTCGACGCATCGGTAGAATTTGGTACAATCTTGAGGATCGGCCATGAAACCAGCGCAAGTACATTCAGTCCCAACATTAGGTTTTCCTTGAGATTGATCGTTTCCTGTGCTTGAGATCCAGCCTGCCGTAGTCGGCGGTCTTTTGGTCGGATAAACCGGCCTCGGCGTAACAGGAACGGTCGTTCCCTGCGATCCAGGAGCATTGGTAGATCCGCAAACTGGGCACGTCGGTGAAACGGGAGGAGGAGATGATTCCGGTTTACCGTGAACCCCGGGTCTCTCCTTTTCCGTCTCTTGCGCATTATTCGAATCAATGTCATTGATCTTGTCACTTTGGTCGCCGCATTCCTTCCTCCCGGACTCGTACGGATGTGTACAAACGTCGCCTCGCAGCTTTGAAAAAACCGTGCCCGGACCGCAGTCGAATTTAAATTTCACGAGGGGATTGCCGTCCTTAAAATCGACGCATCTGTAATAGATCGTACAATCCCGGGGGTCCTCGTGGTAACCTTCCTCTTTGCATTGGAACTCGGAACCTCCGCTCCCTGAGAAATGGAATTGCGATACAAAAAAAATCTTTCAAACGATCCTAAATAAAGATTTTTTTGCCGACGATCATTTTCTAGTGACTATTATTTATAAAACCAGGATAAATTCAGTAATGCGAATCAAAATGAAAAATTTCGAATTTCTTTTAAAAAAATTTTTAAAAAAGTTGTATGAATTCAATCAAGTTCGAGAGAAAAAGGTTTACTGAAATATGTTCCGAGGATATTTTGCAGCTTCTGCTCACGCACATCACGTATCGGAACTCGAAGACGAGTACGCACCGCGGGAGTGTTCCCGTAATTGGCAGCGACTCGTAAGATCTCGTTTTCTACCCCACAGACTTTATTCGAGCTCGTCGGCAGCTTATCTTCCCAGCGTATTCTCTGATTCTAGTTATGTCTCTCTTTTTTTCATCCTTAATAAATCGAGCTTTTTTTGTTAAGTTCGAGTTGACTTACCACTTTCCGCCGATGCCAGGAACGACAGGGCGACGAGGAGGCTCCACGTGCCGCAATGATCGAGCCACATTATCGGGGCAAGATTTACTTGCTGATAAAAAAGAAATTATACAATTATATCAAGTCTAGAATAAACTAAAAAATTATAAAAAAATTTAATTTATACACAGTCTATCGAGAGGTTATTGAATTAATAAAATTCAGAGATGAAGGAATTATTTTTCGATCATATTTTTTTTGCAATTTATAAATATAAATCGCAAGTGCGAAAAGTGCATTCTTCATATACGGAAATCAAGATTCGTCATCAAACAGTTAAACAATAAACGATGCATCGTGTCCCCGTTGGCTTCGATCCAATCCAAGATTCCGCGATACTGGCATCGAGCTCGCGCCGAACCTGACGTTTCTCCCGTTTTTCTTCTATCCGGATTCTAACTGTCAATAGGGTGTCTCCGGGTCAAACGATCGAGCGGTTCTTGACGAATATATCGCGACATCGCCTTCTTCCATTTATGCTAATTTGAGTAGCTGTTCATTCAAATCTCCCTCGTATTTGTATTTAAGATTGCATTGGCGAATTGCATTTGAGATTCGCATTCCGCAAAGTGCATCAATAGAGAGGCGCGCGGATAAAATGTTCTCTCGGTTTTTATATCGTGCGAGAGGCTCGTTTCTTCGCTCATATATTATGCAGCGAACGAGCTTCTCGTTACAACATATTTGTCGTTTCCCCCTTTCGTAACAAGTTCACAGTATCGTGTAAGTTCGCCGCGCTCTCTCTCGCTCGCTCGCGTATGACATAACCCGGCAAGTTCCCAGGTTCATCGGCACGCACACACTGGTAGGTTGAAAGCCGAGCCGAGCAGGTTCAGTGTCAATGCCGTTTCCTCGCTCGATCTCCCTATATCTTCATTCTTACGAAATTACCAGATATCTATTTCTTTCGCACATTATTTCGCTAAAATTTATAACTTCATTTCAATTTGAGAACGTTTTGAGAAATCCAAATTTTTCATGCGTCGATTGAATTTTTTTCTCGATTTTCGTCTGATTGTGGATCGTGTCAGTGGAGCGGGATAATACTGGGTTAAGCCTGAGACCCGCACGATTCCTGTTACAAGCTTATATGTATATATTCGCCTTTGTCCTCATAAGTCCTCATTCACCGTTCGATTGTTTTGCATTTGGACGTTCTACCTCGAATACAAATCTTTTTGTCACATTACTGACATATTTGCAAGATTTTTATTACACTCGTTTCAATCTAAAAATAAATGCAGTACTATCTTTTTACCTTTTTGAATCGCATTGAGTTATGTACTTGAAAAAAATCTTAAACATTAAAAAAACGTATTTTTCAAATTGATCAAAAAATTTTTTTAGAAAAGTGAATTTCAAGGAAATGATTTTAGATACTCAAAGAGAAGGTATTTAAACATAAAAAAAGAATGTAAGGAAATTTGTTTGCACGTATGTGAAGAAAATTGCTGAAATTCTGCAGAGAACAATCATAGTGGAATTCAGCAAGTCGAGTCATTTTTTCTGTTCGCGAGGAATCATCAGGAGGAGAGAAGATTGGCGTCGTTGTCGTAATAGGACGAGTACCCTGGTAAGACACATCGAAGTCGCATATATCGTTCGAGGACGCGATTTATGCGAGAAGAGAGAAAAATACAAAGAAGAAGAAAAGAAGAGAGATGAGAGAGAAAGAGAGAGAAAAACATGGCGAAGAACTCGTAGGACGCGATGAGGGCTATTATAAGCGACTATCTATGGCGAATAATTCTCATGTGGCGAATCACGAGTGAAACGTTTCTCGATGGAACGCTGCCTGGGTTTATAACCTTGCAAGGCTGACTCCTGGCAAGGCCGTCCCGAGCGGACGACAACCTCTTATACCCGGAGACGAAGGGACCAGATCTATTCCCGTGCATCCCAAGCTATGCAATTAGGGCCAAGAAGGAAAAGGGAGTTTTCGAGATTGCACGCTACCCGTATTATTTATCGGCTTTTCGAACCTCCTATCGAGATAATCACACTTTTCCAAGATGGCGCTCGACTGAATTATTTTCGCAGTTTTTTTATTAAAAATACGAGAAAATAGCTCGTAAAATATTTTATATTCAATAAAAAATATGATTTGCGGGTAATTTATGAAAATTTATGATTTACTGCACGATATGCACGAATTACGAGATAATATATTTTCCACTTTATTATATTTACTTATTTATTTATTGTATTGAAATAATATAATAAATTATAAATATCGAAAAAACAGTAGTAGTTAAAATATCTTTCTGCCAAATTTCATTAACTTTTGTACTAAACAGTTTTAAAGAAATTATCCACAAATGACAACAAAACGAATAAAACGATGAGGTTTTGTTGATAATTTTTTTCTGCTATCAGTAAACATAAAAAATGTTAATAACCGAGTGTAAACAATTTTGTCTAAAATTTTCGTTTTTTAATTTTCTAAACAATAAATAATATGAAAATTATTGATGAAACATTAGAAACCGATCGAGCATTATTCTAAATATGAAAATAAAAAATGTCAACTTCCTAACAGAAAAACAAAAGACTAAATTTTAACAATTCAGTATCTATGCATGGAAAAGTCACTTTTGACAGGGATTGTACTTCCAGTTCATCCTTAAATGAACACGATATTCTAATTTGTTTATGGGATATAAAGGCGTATGGAAAAATTTGCCTATTTTTTCGGATACGGGAATTAGATTATTTCAAGAATTTTGTTCTAGCTAAAGAATTCGATACAGTCAGAGATGAAAAATACATCTAAGAATTCAGCGATTGGATAATAAATTATTGGATAATCGTTATCGCAGAGATTCATTAAATCGAATCCTGGCAACCCTTTCTTCGTCCGCCATATTGAATCGCACGTAATAGACTTACCGGGCGATTTACGTGCACGTAAATGTATCTCTCATCGCGCACACACTTCTTAAAAAGTCTTTTTCTTCGCAATTAAGGCCATATACACTTGCAAATTGCACATACGTGACTTTTTTCTCTTACCCTCCCCCTTTGTCTCGTTTCTCTCTCCCTCGACTTTGCATACTCGAGATACGAGATAAAGCTCGCTCTTTTCTCTCGCGGATGCTCGGCTTTTACCTGGAATACCATATGGACGCTGCCTTCGGCGGAAATTCATTTTCTTCTCATTCTCTCGCTCTCTGCCTCTTTTTCCTCTCCTCGGCACTCTCTCCGGTTTTTATCTCCATCTATACTCGCTCATTTCGCTGCACAGAATTCTCTCACTTTTCGATATCATAGTTAAGATTCTCGTCTAGCGCTCCGTTGCACAAATCTCAACCGCAAAAAGGGCACAAATGCCACGAAATTTTTCATCTCGCATTCTTTTTGCGCAAAACTTTCATTATACGCTCCAAATTATTTCGGGAGAGCAAAAATTCATCAAGTTTGAAATGTCGCGTCAAAGTGATGACTCGTAAAAAAGATTTATTAAGAAAAAAATTTTTTACGATGACTATTTCTAATCTCTTTTTTTTGTCCTCATTTTCACTCATAAATTGTACGAGAGGTGTCCCTTCACGTTTAGAGGCGATTCCGGCTCGTAAAGTGTCGCGAACACGATTTTACGATATCCACAAGGTTCAAGGTCGTTCCCGTAAGTGATTATCAATTTGCGTCTCCTCACGGGGTTTTAGAATCCCGCGGTTTTTCTTCGACGTTTAGCCCGACCGCAACAGTCGCGTTTTCTTTTTCACGAAACGCGGACAAAGTATCCACAGGTGCTCGGAACAGGTGTCGAATCTCTATGACAAATAATTTTTCTCAATCACCGATACTTATTTTTTTCCCTCCATTTTTTTCTCACCGTTGCTTTCGTTTTCCTCCACCATTTATAGATCGCGATTGAATGAAAATTTGACTCATCGTGGAAAAAAAGATGACTGACGATTCGTCGCAAGCAATTTTTTATTTACGCGAAATAATTTTCCAGACACAATCGGATGAATGAAAAAAATGCACAGAATGTTGTTGTTCAAAATGAAATCGTTTTTAATTTCAAAGTCGTGTACGATGCAAGGACGAATCGTTGCACGAACATCGATCAAGGCCTGAGATAAATAAATTATGTCATTTGGCCTGATTGTTATTCGAGGAATGTCAAATTTTCAGCCATATATGTCAATAGAATTTTCGACAATGCAAATTGCGTCAGTGAAGAACGAACGAGCGAGCGAGGAAAATTCGTGAACCATTGAACGGGGGCCTAATCGATCGAACTTGGACAAGTTTGTATTAGGATAAGCGCTCAATGCCTGCCGAAAATAAATTACGCTTTGATCCAATGCACAAACGAATTTTTGTAATGCACGCGCGTGATTTCGAAGGACGCTCTTTGTACCCTGTGTGTTATCATCACCCGATCTAACATTTCTCAATTAATTCACGAAAAATCTTGACGATGAACAATTGCGAAAAAAATATTGTTAATCAATTTACACACAATTAAATATCTAACAAATTGCAAAAACAAAAAAGATGTTTCTTCGAATCGTTTTTTTAATGAAGATAATATGCACGTTAATTTATTTACAATACACTTTTTATGCGTAAAACTTGTTAATAAGTGAATGGTTTTCGTGTAGAAAAAAAAATAGAAAAAAAAATTGTTACCTCACGTTGTAGCTTGTGGAACGATCGACCCTGGACGGAACAATGAAACGCAGATCCCAATCAGTAAATTCCCTTCCGACACTTCACTATTTCTATCTAGATGAGAGAAAAGGGATACTCGAAAAATCCGTCGAACGTCACGAGATAAAAATATTTAAAAAAAAATAAATAAATAAATAAAATTTGAATACGGTGGAAAAAGTTGCAGTACCTCTTGATATATCTTCCCCTTTGCGAAAATCGATAATTATTTTTGAGGGAAAAATGGGTCTTTGATCGTGGCACGTCTCGAGAGGGAGTAAATCCTCCGAACGAGGATGGCTCCTACTTATATGAAGAGTTGGCCAAGAGTTCGTTCTCCAATTGATCGTTGTGATGGTAAATGCACACGAACGTGCTCGGATACGCGAGCGCGGGTACGCACACGTGTGAAAAAGCGCGTATACATTTGCAACTCCGCGTGATACAGACACAAATGTAAACACACGAATATGTATCGCACACGCGTGAAAAATCCGTGTATTTGCAAGTTCCCCGAGTACGGACACAAAAGTCGAGAGACACGAGGATAAACACATCGATTGCGCTCGATCCTGAGTGTGTGCAAGATATACCCGGGAATATATACGCACGTATGTGCACAACGCGCGCGAATCCAAGCTCTCGCGGTGCTGGATTTGTCCGATCGTCCAAGGCGTACTTTTCCCTGCTGGAAGGGGACATCTCGATCATTACATCCTCGATACTCCAACATTCTTAAGTAGCGAACATTCTTCCCTCCTTAATTAAATGCATTTTTGTCAATAGACGCGCTTTTGCATTTTTGTTAGATCATTATATTGAGAATGAAACCTCATTTTTCCTAAATTTTCAGTAGATATATATTAACAATATTAATTGTCATAACTCTTTGTTGGTTCTTCGTTTTTATTTTATATATCGATAAAATTTGGTTTATTTTAAAATTAAGTCATGTCAATTCAAAAGTCATACTATAAAAACTATTACATTTTATCAATGTTTATTCTGACGAATGATTTTCTGTATTTGGTATTTTTGTTGAATTTTTTATGAAAAATAAAATAAAAATTAAACGATTTTCATTATTTCTCATTACATAAAAAATTAAATAATTTTCATTATATTTCGCAGAGCTTCTGAGCTTAAAATTAATATTCATACTATATGAATGCACTTTGAAATAGATTTTTCATTCCCACTTTGATGAATAATCAATCTTTTCTCAAAATGAAAAAAAATATTCGGGTAAACACGAAATCTCAAGATCAAATCATAAATTCTGATGAAAGATCGATAAAAATCTTTTTTTTCTCATTAATATCTTTTTGGACACTTGTACAAATATGGGAAAGAGTTGACGTTTTCGTAATCCTCGTGTCCTCCCCGACGAGAATGAGAAGATAAAGAACGAGAGAAAGGGAGAGAAATTAAAGAAAAAAAAGAAATAAGAAGAGCGAAGAAAAACTTTTTGATTCCTAGAATCTCGTCTTGTTGCTCGTTCCGGACGAGTTTTGTCGCACGATCGACGACGAGGCTTGCAACTTGCTCTCGTGCTGGCCGATACTCGCGAGCGACAAACCGCGAGGCAAAAATCGCGGGCCAGCGACCCGATCTCTTACCCGGGAGAATCTCTCTCAGCGCCACCGTATTTTACGCATCAACAAGAAAAGAAAAGAGTTCAAAAAAGAGAATAATCTCCCGTAAAACGCGAAAAAAAAATTGAAATGAATTTACAGTCCGATTCGAACGGAGAAAAGTTTGAAACGCTTTTGAATGTACGTTGAAACTTCTCACAAATTTTTTCCCCATCGACACAATACGTGAAGAAAATTTATTGAATTTACGGCGAATGTAGGACGTGTAGGTTGAAATAAAGGCCCGAGAGAGAGAGAGAGAGAGAGAGAGAGAGAGAGAGAAAGCAAAAAGGGGAAGAAAAAGGCTCGGGGTGTCCATAATCCCGAGGGCGGCAGCTTCTCATTTTTCTCTTGGTCCTTTTTTTTCTCCTTTCCGTTCCTTAACTCGGGGACAGTCTTTGGCAGACAACCGGGACGTTTATGGCTAAAGAAGCACTTGAGAAACGGTCCATTGTCCTTTCATCCGCGGCGTATAATAGCCGATGAGCGGAAGAGCAACGAAGAATCCGGCGTTCTATCTCTTCATGATGCGAAATAAGTTCCGCCGGGTGTACATTATTTTTTTGCGAATAAATGTAGAAAAATCGAGGTGTCAGTAAATTGGTAGCTTGGTATGCGCTGCTGTGCATCCTCAATGCCCAATAGAAAAAAGGAAGAAAAATGAGAAGGGGGAAAAAATTCGAAACGTGGAAAAAATACGATCTCGACGGAAAACACATTCCCGTGGGATTTCTACTTCGTTATACCGTGAAACTCGCAAGAATCACTCGCGACACGATGTACGCATCTCGAGGATAAAGGGAGAAAAGGAACAAAATACGTTGAGACCCTTTCCCTCCGCAAAACATTTCGCCGCGGCGGCTTTTATACGGGCGCTCACGCATCCGTTGAAGCGTCGATTAAAAATCGCGGAAAAAATTTCGTACACGCCGCAATTGCATAGAAACTCCGTAGATACTCCATGATTGCATCTCAGACGTTTCTCACTCTTAGTTTCGGAAAAAACGTCGCTTATTTATTTGTGAAGATTCAAGATAAACTCACTGTCTATTTTTTCAAAATTAATTACGTACTTTTAATTGTTTTTAGGTACAATACACTTAAAAATTTAATTTAGTTTTGATAAAAATTATTTTTATACTTTTTCAAAAAATACATTTTTCCAATGATGAATAAAATTCTTCCGCGTTTATGTGCGATTGGATTTTTTTCTAGATTCATTCATTACTCGCACGAAGAAGAAAATCTCTCACAGTTCGTTCTATCTAAACATTAATAGGCAAGGTCCGTCGAGTTCGTTCAACCCAAAGTCGAACAAAGATGATGTTCCAATTTTCTCTCGCTTCCTCGTTCACCGTGCCAATTCTCGATATTAATTAAATTTTCGAAACGTGCGATTCCTCGCGTTCTTCACTTAAACGCAAATAAAAATTTCCATAATTTAAACTTACGAGAATATGAATAAACAACGCGTTAATAAATATTGAACTAAAATGAACCAACTGAATAATGAAAAACTGTGTCAACAAATTTGATAATCTCTTATGAAGAAATCGGCCACGGAGTCGACGAATCGGAAAATCATGGGCTCGTAAAAAAAATCGGGAGTTTCGATGATCTCACTCAAGGTGAATAAAAAAGAATCGATGTGCCGTACTCGATATATAATCGATAATCATGCGCAGTCTTCGCACGTTTCGTACGTGCGCCTTTTTAAAGAGGCGAAAAAGAATGAAGAAAAACTCGATGCCGAAAACTTATCTCTCTTTTTTTTATTTTCATTTACTTTTATTGTTTTGTTTTTCATATTTTTTTTATTTTTTTTTGACGTGGGTGAATGCGCTCTCTCGCCCGCTATAAATAAAATTACATCCCGGACAGTCCCGAATTGCGATCTCCGCGTTTAAATACGTATTCTCCTTCACTCCGGATCCGGGGATGAAAAAAACCGGTGTTGCAAATCTCATTCCCCTCATTATTTCACTCCTCTCAGAAGAATAATAAGCGAGGAAAAAATGTTAATGCGAGATGAGACAAAACTCCGATCTTTTCAGCCTTTTTATACTCCAATTTTTTTCTCATTAAAATTATGTTTGTTTAAGTTCTTAAAAAGACGTTATCAATATTTAAATTAGATTGGATTTATTTTTTACAAACTTGTATGAAAAATACTCGAGAAAATTCTTTTTTTGCAATTTTTCATCCCTTAAATTCACTCTATAAACATGTAAACTGTTTTTTTTATTCGTTTGGGAAACTGCTTTTTGCTAGAATGTTTATGAAAAAATGATTGAAAAAAATTGTTTACTCTCGATTTTTTTCTTTTTCGTTTTGATAATTAGGAGGAAGATTTGCTGGTCAGAAACGAGATCGTTGCGCGAGTGGAGGAGAGTCGCGTGTGTGCTGCGGTATGCGAGATCCTCTCGCGATCCTGGGCCCGCGGAGAGTGAGAATCTCTCGCGTTTGATCTGCGCATGTGCCCGAGCGCTTTCCTCTCCGAGACGAGAGACTCGCGACAATTTATCACTTTCCGAGGAGAGAAACTAAAAAAAAGTATCAAAAATGCAACGCTCCCGATATAGATACAAATATTCAATGAATCTGAACTCTCGTAAAAAAATTTAAATTTTTTTTATATATTTAATATCAATTAAACAAAAACTGGTAAAAAGATTTTACGTGAATTTTTCATTTTTTCAATCTACACGAAAATTTTACTGAACAACAATCCAAATAATTGTTCAATACTTTAGCTAAACATTTTAGTTTTATTTTTATTGTTTTGTAAATTAAAGAAAATTGTTTCATTTTATAAGAATGAAATGAAAATGAGTATTTCCGTATGTATTTACAAAATTTTTGACTTTTTTTTTAAAGAGCTATGTATGGATTGCGTGTAAAAGTGACATTAATGAGTTCGTACACGTACGTAGCCCGGAGGTAATCGCGAGATCGTGCGTAATCTTGATGATTCTTTTTTCTTCGTTCTTTATTCTTTTATTTTCGAGAATTCTCAGCAGCGGTTTGGGTGCGAGAAAAAAGGACTCGTGATAAATCTTCATCATGGAGATTTTTCCTCGTCCCATCGTCGAACTGTCACGACCGACGTTCACCGCTAAATATTATAATCGGCGCTTTACCGCTACGCGTAACGATTTTAACGAAATTGCACGAAATCGAATTGATCGCAGGAAACGGAAAAAAACTCGGTAAAAAAAACTTATTGGCTAATAGCCGCGTTATCTTTCTATCTCTTTTTTCTCCTCAATCGTAACAGAAGATGATGAAGAGGAGCTCGGAAAAAAAATTCGGCTAAGGTCAACGAACAAATTTTCGAGGAAAAAAAAATTCGAATATGGCGCGAATTTTATAATTCCATAATTACATACACAGCATCTGATTAACGATATAAATCAAAAATAATAAAACTAAACACTTTTTTATGCGTGTTTTCGAAGTTAGCTTCCAAATTGAATTCTTGAAAATTCATTTGAATTTACGTGATATATTTTTTTTCCTGGATTTGAATTTGAAAATAAAACTAATTTTGTGAAGGATCCGGTGAATTGCGAAGGTCTTGAACACCACGAAAGTGAAAGTGCGGTGCACAAAGTTATTGCTCTTATTACCGATTTCCCGTTTGCTTTTATTTATTTGTTTTTTTTTCGATTTTAGAAAATTTGCGTGAATTGTTCGTACAATATATTTAGTATGATCCTAATATATTGGATTAATTTTGATCTCGACTAACAGAAAGTGATGCATGGATAGGTGAAACGGGACATATAGCCTGGTTGAAAAAAATTGTGTTTTCATATTCTATTTTATTGAGGCAATGAAGTTTTATTTTTTAAGATTTTTATTTTTTATTATATTTACAATACAGCATCAACTTTATTTTTCGATCTCCTTGAATATTTCTCACAATCACATAAACCGACGTTAAAAACAATATTAATCGACGTTGCGATATCAAATACCAAATGCATAATATATGTAAAGTAACATAAAGAATAATAAAAAAAAATTACTCGATTACGGAAAGAGAATAACATCAGGAAAAGATTATTTAAAAAAAAAATGAAATTTTAAGAAATATAAAAAAAAATTGGTTCGTTTCTAACAAGTCTCGTCGAGTCGAAAAAAATAAAAATGATCGATCTCGATGGAACGGAGCTTGAAAGGTCCAATGGAAATTTGGCACGGAAGGGGTTGATTTTTCGTTTCCGTCGTGCATCGAAGGCGGGCGCGCTAATAAATGCCTTCCGTCTCTCGGGACCTCTTAAAGCGCGATTTGCAATTAGCATAGCTTTTAATTAGAGATACAAGGCCGACGATGGCGAAGTTCTGCTCGTGTTATAGGAAAGAAGGACGAAGATAAAAAGGGGCAAGGGGAATCGAAGGAAGATAAAAGAAATGAGAGAAACTTCAAGGCGCCACGAATTCACAGTACACACGCGCGGATTTGAATAAACGGGCGAACGAGAGGGCATCCGTGAGTATGTGCGCGAGCCATCAGGGAGTCCTTTTGTGCGATATGCAAATGCAATGGCCACTTGAAGCTGAGTATTGAAGCGAAGAAGCGAGAGAGGTGAAAAAAAAGGAATGGGCGAGTGTGATAAAGTAAAGGAGACAGGCTCGTTGTGTCGGTGCATAACGGTGCATCGATTAAAATCATCGAACTCGCAAAGTATACGAGCCAACTTTCTTCGTCAATTAAACTTCAGCGACTTCCGAGGATTCCCGGACTCACCACTCTCAATATTTATTTCTCATCGCTACTTGCGTTTTCAATGTCACTGACTCTTTAAATTGCATCATTTCCGTAATTCTAACGTAACACTTCTTAAATAATTATTCTAATCGATGCGTACTTTAATTTTTGTTGTCATATTTCTTTATGAATTACACTTTCACTTGCATTTTTTAACGTCGTTCATTTTTTTCACACAAATTGCATAATTATTATAATTATTAAAATATAAAAAATATTATTTTACTATTTATTTATTCATTTATTATTTAATGCAATATAACACTATAAAATGATAATTATAATACTGTTATTTAATAGTGTTTTATATTATTTTAAAAGAAAGAAAATGTTCCAAATTGAAAAAAAAAATAAATACGCGACGAGTGTTTTTCGCGCGCATTGACTTATGTTAATGATGTTATCGCACAGGAGGAAGAAAATTCGCCGGAGTCCTCGCCGGATGTGAGGATCCATCGAAAAATGCTTATGGAAGGACTTAAAAAATAAATTTAGCATAAAGTTAACGGTCACGGTGCACTTAACTGGCTCAGAATCCTTGTCGAGTGCGAAAAATGTTTACAAGAATGACAATTTGAATATTTTTTGACAGAGCTCGCGTATCCTCCATTTCTTCACTCTCGTCCCGATTATAATAATAAAATAACCAGCGCGTATTTATTATTTATGCGACAGAAATTTGTCGCGTCATATATCTGTATTCTGTCTCTTTAGAATTCATCGTCGTCCTTAAAATGTTTGTTCTTTTTTTGCTCGTGTTTTTTACCTCCTGTCATTCTCCATCTCTATTCAAATGTGAGCGCATACCGAATCGCCTTTGCCAAGAATTTGATCGAGTGCGAAACGACCCGTTATTTTACGTTACTCATATTACTCATCAACATTTCTTGTGCTATATTTTTTTTTACTTTTTTTATTCTATAAACTGAAAGAATTGATCAATTAAATTTATCATATTTTGTTTTTCCTAAATTTTGTTCAGGTGATGCGTTTTTTTTATGTAATATTAATTTTCTTGATTCTATCGTGTGACAATCGTCCTTCGATACGAAGGACAGGAAGATAATGAAAAAAGCCCGGTGGAAAGTGAAGAGAGGAAAGGAGAGAGAAAGGAAAACGCGCTTGACACTTGAGACATAATTCGTCACTCGTTCGAGTCTTCTCATCGATAGAAATTACGAGATTCTCTCGAGCTGAGGATCGAACCTTGTGCCAATTGCAACAGTGACTTAAGAAAAATTCATCTCGAAAATAAATTTCTTTGCAATATATGAACGATATAAATCGAAATAATGTGACAATAATTTGTGTAAAATGAGAATTTTATTCTATAAATTTCCCCAACGAGAGAAAAATGTTTCTAAAATAAAACGATGACATTTTTCTCGAACAAAAAATTAGCATAAGCAATATCCGATTGAAAAATGTGAAAACGATAAGAAACATTAATTAAAAGTTGAAAAATTCAGTTCGTCCGGATGCATGCAAATTGTGCAAATTGCACGAAACTCGTTGTAAACAAGTCCCGTCGCTCGTCTCGTTTATTATTAGTTTCTTATTTTCTGTGCCTCATTTTTTAATTCAGGGTATCGAGTCGATCGGGTGTGCAGAGCGAGAGAAAAATCTCGAGCTTGCGACTTGCGGTTTAGCCACGATTTTTCACTTCTTTCTATTTTTATTTGACAAAATTTTCTCTCTGGGAGACGAGCTTCGCTCACGACTCAATGAATATAAACGACTGGCGCTCGTGCATGTGTTTGTGATCGTATAAAGAAATGGGCTTGAAACTATTTATCTGGCTTGTGAAACCGGTTAAATATTTTTCTATCTCCCTCTCTCGCTCATTTCTATCTATCTCTCTCGTCTTTCCCTGTGTTTTTCTCCACGCAAATGTCTTGACCATGGCCAAGGTGATGGTTGCTCGATCGTGCACACGAAGCTTTAATAGTCCCTCGACGAAGGGAATTCACCGAGATCGAAGATATAAAATCTTCCAGAATCCACATCACTTTTACGTATTCGCTGTGTCTTTTATGCATACATAGGCTCGACGTTTTTATACTTATATATACGTAATCGTACAATTATATCATCGAGAAGAAGTTATCGAGGGAACGAGACTCGCTTTTCGAAAACTCGCTTGGAACACCTGCGGAAATTTCATTCTGGATTCAATTTGTCTTGATTTAACAAATCTTATTTATTTTATTGTTTTCAGTAGATAGAGATATTTATTTGTATTATTATCTATTCAAAATTAATTAATTTTTTCGTGGATGCAAATATTTTCGAATCATCTAAGTTAATATTTCAAAAATACAAGAATTATGGTTGATCGAATATTCACTAGTCAAATGACTGTGTAGAAAACTTTCCAAAAAGCTATTTTTTATTTTTTGGATCACGTGGAAAATAATGGTTACTACACTTTGAAATATTTTACTGAAAATGACTGCCAAAAAATTATAAGGAGAATAATATCTAATTGTAAGATGAAGTTGGTCAAAATAATGAGACATTGAATTGTAACATCATATAAAATAACATAATTAACATATAAAATAAAAAATAGATATTAGGTTTGTTTTGTCAATATTTTGTTATCATTTCGATCGGAAAGAGAGATCAATCTGGATCGAAGAGATAAGATAAAGCTTAACGAGCGTACTAATATTTACGGGAGGAGTAAAGAACGCGACGACAGCCGGTTTTGTCGTTGAGAGACGAGAGCGAATCCCCTCGTTTCCTCACCGCTTCTTGATCAGCGATGATTTTCATCAAACTTGATTGTCCTTCAATATTTGGATCGAAAAAATATTTTTTCGCTGATAATAAAAAAACACGTACGAGAAACATCGTGAATAATTTTTAATTTTCCATGACGATTTTTCCAGACGAACACAAACATATTCAAAAGTATTAAAAAAATAAAAACATCAATATTCATTTATCAACATTTTTTATTTAACCGTAATTGTTAATGTCAATCGATCTCTAATTGTAGAAAACGCGAGAGTAAGCACTTGTCAATTATTGACAAACAATGAATAATTTTTACAAAATCGTAAGACGTAAAAAGTATTCACTTTTCAACTTTTATCTTCACTAACAAAACTGGAGCAAAGAATACTTGACGACTCACAATATCTTACATAAAAAAGCAACTTGTCAAATCGATTGACGTTTACGATAAAAAAATCCGTCAGATCTTTTTTTCGCTATTTCTATTTCTTTTGCTATTTTTTGAAGTTTACCATTAGATAAAAAAGACGTACATTAATTTTGTACGGATCGTAGATATTTACGCTGGAAATTGGTGAAGAGATAAACTGTTGTCTATATTTCGTGGTAATTACGTTTTTTTCCGGACGTTTCTTGCCTTCGCGAGATCCAAGTGACGAGACAATGGAGGATAGTTTAACCGCGAAAAAAATCAAGGATTCAAGAACTCTGAAAGATAAAAGCAAAGTAAACGATTTTGTGATTGTTTAATATTTATTTAGACACAGAGTCTTCATATAATTTTCGAATCCTTATTTATTTGTTTATTTGTTTTGTTTATTATTATTATTTTTTTGTTCGATAAAAGTGACACATAGGATCACTCGTTTTTCCCGTACTTGGGATCTCGCAGTGCGTGCGTAATAGCGCGCGAATCTTGATTACGAATTTCCTTGGAGCGTAACGCGCGTAACGAGACTCGAATTATCCGGGACGGGAAATAATTGAAACCAACAACGGCACACGGATGTTTAAACGTCCAAGAGGGTTCCACCGTGAATCATACGATGAGCACTCGAGAAATATGATTGTCCATAAAAATATAAGGAATTCCGAAGACCTAGAAATGTTTTTTTTTTCGGTATTTTGTTTTCAGTCTCAAATTTTTCTCATCCTAGTCAGGACATTCCCATTCCTAGGAGGAACTTCGGAATGTCGGATCGCAGTTCCGTCTGGGTAGAAAGTGATGCCATTACTAGATCATTGACAATTTAATTTTTCATTCAAACGTCAAAAATTGACGTATGAGAAAAAATTAATTTTTCTACGAACAATTGATTCATTTTCGTTTTTATTTAATGTACAGAATTTTTCACTTTAATTTATATTCTGATCATGAAAATTCAAAAAATTCATGTTTGTATACAAATGTTGATTTTATTCTTTTTTTTTTTAAAGAAGAATGTCAGTTTTTTGCGAAACCGATTTTGTCGAGGATCGGAAAGAGAATTTTCTTATTTGCCAGAGAACTCAATCGTTAACTGGTTATCGAGCGAGTTTGAGCAAAAGCATAAAGAACTCTATGCTGATTTTCAATTTATTTGCAGTATGAAAAAGACTTACGGAATTGGAAAAATCGTGATTAATTGTATGAAAAAATAGGACAAATAGCAAACACTGTGCAAACAATACGCAATTAAAAACATCAATACATTATTCCAATTATGAGAAAATAAATAAACGTCAACGAGGTTCGTGACGTTTGTAAGATTTCTTGGCCGAGAAGAGAATTTTTTCTGATTGCATTTCGAATCGATTGTAAATAAGGACAAAGCGAATGTTAATTGCAAAGAAACAATTGTTACAATTAATTTGAAATAAAAAACGATTTTTTAGTGACGAAATTTTTGCGATTTCAAAAATCCAAAATTGATTGAATTTTTGCATTATATATTTCTGTATGATCGAAATGAAAATTTAGTGTATAAAAAATCTATGTATATATACGTGTATATACGTAAAATCGCCTTGGTGTACTCGAGGGGTGGAAAAGCCAGCGCCTGGCATTTGAAAAGTAACTTGGCGCAGAAGCGAAAAAGCTTTTCCTTCCCTTTTGTGTACACGTATCTATATTCATGTATACAAATGAATATATGTATATCAAACGTATTTTCATTGATACGCATTCGAACCGGAATGGTGATAACAAAACGTTACCAGATGAGCGACAAAGCGCGTCGGGGAAAAGATCGCGAGAAGAAAAACTAAAAAAATGTTAATTAACTGAAAAGTAAAATCATTTGCTGATTTTTGGTTTACTTAAAAATTGGAATCATGAAATCCATAAGACCCGGATCACCCGATGATCTCAAGAGATGTCGAAAGTTAACGAGAGTTTGGGAAATTTTTGAATTTTTAGTGCTCACGACAGCGGGATTTTTGACTTGTGACGCGTTCGCGAGAGCCGAAGAAAATTTCAGGCGGTGCTCGATCAGTGCTAATTCTTCCTCGCACGATCACAATTTTCTTTACGATTATTTGCGAAACGGCAGCATCGGATTCGATAGAACTATCACGATTGGATTTCTCGGATCTTACGGTCGAAGTCAGGTGTTGATTTCAAAAGAATGTTAAAAATGATAAAATGTCAACGACCAACGTAAAAGAAAACTTGAAAATAACAGAAAATCCTACAAATTAATATTTTTCTTATAAAAATTGATGGAAGTTCCGTTTTTTTAAGCTCGTCCTTGGAGCTTTGCCTCTAGCGATCGCGACTGTCAACGATGATCCGAATCTCTTACCTGGATACAAATTGAAGTTTTTGGCTGCTGACATAGGTAAAGAGTTTTTAAGGTATTCGAAATTGCGTCACATTAGAGTTTTCTTTAGATTTCACTGAAGATATGCAGAAACATTTGTTGATGTTTTGTGTACAACTGTGTAAAATTTCAGGGGTTGTTAACGACTGAAAAATCAAGATATTCTTGAAAATCGTCATTTTTCGCAACCCCCATAAGAGTACGCGTTAGATATTGTTATGTTAACGACAAGTATCTCGATTTTTTGATCAGTGAAACCTGTTGAAATTTTGCACACTTTTTTAGATAACATTAAAAAAGTTTCATTTTACGTAAAATCAATTTCAATTTTGAGTATGTTGTTCTCTAGTTGGTTTGGAATAAATTTTCCTGATGAACTTAAATGTTCAGTCCACTTGAAGCATGAGAAAAACGAGAACAAAATGTCGATACCCCCCCACGTAAGGAACACCTGAATTGTGACTCGAACACTGAATTTTTCTAATTGGGATATTTTTTTGACTTGATTTTTATGAGGTCGCGGAGACGATGAAATTTCACACGCCGCTCTCAGTATCCGAATTATGACCGAAATGCAAGATGCCGGTGTGGTCGCTTTTATCGGACCTGATGTTTTTTGCAAAATTGAGGCACTGGTCGCAGCAGCTTGGAATTTGCCATTAATCTCTTACGTGAGTTTTTAAATCGAACCAAAAATACAACCAAAAAAGAACAAAAAAATTTAAAGATTTTAGTAAAATAGAGATTTATTCATTTATTATTTTACATCGTGAATTTTTTTCACCTTTTAATGAAAGTTTAGAGAGAAGGAAAAATCACCGGAAAATCTCCTTGGAAACAAATGGGCTCTCTCGCGACGAGACGCCGTAATCCTATGTTCACATGTTCTAGAGGATTGACGAAAAAAATACCCTTATCCCTTCTGAAGCCAAAAGCATTATATCAATCAAATTCAATAGAATTTTCTTACCTTATTTTTTTATTTGTTAAGGATGGACTAGAGGTAAAATCCCTGACAAAAGTGACTTTTTCATACTCAATTGTTAAAATTCAGTTTTGGTTTTTCTGTTAGAAAATTGAAATTTTTTATTGTGATATCTCGAATGATACTCGATAAGTTTCTAATGGTTCGTCAACAATTTTCATATTATTTATTATTTAAACAAGTAAGAAGCAAAAATTTTAGACAAAATTGGTTAAACTTGGTTATTAACATTTTTCATGAGTACTAATAGTCGAAAAAAAAATTATCAACAAAATCTCATCATTTTAGTCAATTTTTACGTCCTTTTAAAGAGGGAAATTTGATTTGGTATCATAAATTAAATTAATATCTTCAAAACTATGTTAAAAACTGTTTAGCATAAGTTGACAAAATTTGACAGAAAGGTTCTTTAATATGTATTTAAACATGTTGAGAAAAATTTACAACTAACAACTACCATTTTTTTGCAATATTTATAATTTACTATAATTTCGTTTTCGATAAATCTGCATAAGAATACGTATAATATTCAATTTGTCATAACTTTTGAATAATTTAGTGAATTGAGTTAAAATTTGCAGAGAAGCATGAGAGTTCTATTATCGGTGACTGGTCAAATTTTCAGATTTTCAGAACAAAACAATCGACAGCTTCACGGATTTCATTTTAATATTTATATCTCTCCTTCTATTTATAAGTCCAACTTATTATTCAGGAAAATTTTGATAATGCCTCGTTGCTTCTGTCGCGCATAATGTGAACTTAACGCGTCTCGACGCCTTCCCCAATTTTGCCAAATAATCGATCAGCCATCAGTGGGCTGACTTCCTACGGGGAAAAAAAATTTCTTTCCAAATCTATTTTGATTTTTCTACGTTTTACTTTTTTAAAGGGATAACTTGAGATGATGGGGTCGAATCTGAAGAAAGTGCTGATAAAAGAAATGTTTCGAGAATACGGAAAAGCCGGCTTTGGAGTCGATAACGAGGGAGAGTTTTTTTCGTATTCAAAGGAATTGTCGGCTCGGTTCGATTTTTTGAAGTTCGGCACCAATTTTTATACATTTTTCAGGCTTTTTTGTTCTTCAAGGACGCCCGAAAAAATATTTTTGTAACCTTCGCAGAATTTTCAATGCAAATTATTTATCGACAATTTTCGATAACATTTTCCTCACTATCTCTAATATCGTATTCATCAAATATTGATAAATATTTTTATTTTCAGAAATGCGAGGACCCGGAAGTTTCCAACAGTCAAGTTTTCTACACGTTTGCGAGAACTTTACCATCAACGAATAAAATTGGGAAGAGCGTCGTTGCTCTTCTGAGAGCTTACAATTGGAATAGAGTCGTTGTTCTTTACGGAACTTTGCCCTCGTCAACTGACAACAAATTGAACGATTATCTGACCGTGAGATAATTAAAAAAAAAAAAAGAAATTTGTACAAAAAATGGTCGAACATTTTTTTTCTAACAAAAATAATTTTCTAGACCAATGGAGTCAGTGTAACCGAAACGTATACAGTAAACGATTACATACCGATGTACGAGAGCAAATTGGATGACATTGTTACGGAAACTTATCGTAGAACACGAAGTAATAAATTAATATGAATTACTAAATTGATTGTTTTTTATCAACAAAAAATTAATTAATTTTTTAAACATTATTAAATTGATTGAAGGATAATATATAATATGTGTCGATTCAAGATTTGCTTTTTTTCCGAAAAAGTTTACGTGTTTGTCGGAGAACACATCGCTCTCGTTGACTTTATTAAATGCTTGCAAAAGCGACGACTCTTGTACACCGGAAAATACGTCGTTATTTCAGTGGATGACAAAATTTACGATCCACGAAGGCAAAAAGAAATGACTCAGAGAAGTCAGTAAAAATTTTCATCCAGCTCTAATCATTTTGTTGTAAAAATATTTTTTACGATATATCAAAAATATTGTATTTTTACTTATCAGGCTACATCGATCCTTATCTCCCAGATCGAAATATGTCGGAGGACATAAAGTTCGGATTTCGATCAGTCTTGAAATTGACACCGACCCACATAAAAAATCCGAATTTTCAGTGAGGAAAAATTAATCAAATTAAACTTCTTCGATTAAAAAATACAATTTAAATAAACAATCATTTAAATTATCAAAAGAATAAAAAAAATCATTTTTTTTCCAGTAAATCTATTTCGGAAAGGATAAAAGAATATTCGGTGAAATGGCCATTTTGCGTGCCATATCATAGAGAGATTTTTAAAACAATAGCTGTGAGTTAATACCATAAAGATTTTAAAAATTATATAATTAATGAAAAAACAATATCATTGAACTGGATGTAAACAAAATAGTGACATAAAACATGAAAAAAACTAAATATTGTTAAGGTTCCAGTTCAGGCAGCTTATCTCTACGACGCTGTCATGATTTACGCCAGAGCCGCAACGGAACTCCTAAAATCGGAAGAAGATCCACGAAACGGTTCAGCGATCCAGAGGAGAATAAGAAATCGAAGTTATCACTCGATTCAGGGTTACGACGTAAGATTTAAAAATGTTCCAATCATTTTAATTAATTTCTCCTTTAGTTATTCATTATTAATCCTTTTTCGGCTGATGATAAAATTGAATGGAAAAAACTGTAGATTTTCATTGATGAGAATGGAGACGCAGAGGGCAATTTCACAGTCGTCACGTTGCTCGAGGATGATTTTTCTCCAGACGGATCGGTGAAACGTTCGATGCAGCCGGTCGGATATTTTCATTACGATGGAAACAACTTCGGTAGTTTACCGACTTTCAAGTATACGAATTCAGTTCGAGGTTCGATACTGATTTCAATAAAATTTTTTAGTTTTTTTTAATATCTATTTTTTTTAAAGATATGTATAGGCCGCACAATTCCAGACCAAAAGTGACTTTTTCATAATGAACTGTTAAAATTTAACCGTTGTTTTTTGTTAGAAAATTGAAATTTAGTGGTATGTAATTTACAATGATACTCAATACTTTGCTAATGTTTTATTAACAATTTTCATATTATTTATTGTTTAAACAATTAAAAAACAAAAATTTCAAACAAACTTGTTTAAACTCGGATCTTAACATTGTTTGCATGCGCCAATTGTAGAAAAAAAATATCGTCAGAAGCTTATGTTTTGAATAATTTTTAAAAGCAATTTTGTGAATTTTCCATAAGAGACAACGAAAAATTGGAACGACCTGAGAATTGAATATTTTTTTAACCACTCAGTCGATCATTTCCAAATTTAGAAGAGAATTTTTAAACACATTCACAAATAATGTGCCAAAATTTCAGAAATTTTCATGATTTTTTTAAAAGGGTCTATACATCCTTAAATAGATTTAATAGATTTTAGTGAATAAATTGAATTTTTAACAACTCGAAATTCAAATTCTCTGCGGTTTTTCTTGCGCAGGAATCGAGTGGATCGGAAATGGACCACCGACGTCAGATCCAGCTTGCGATTACCCTGGCGATATTTTGTGCAACGAAGAAATGGACGAATTGGATGGACCGTGGAGAAAATTCGGTGACTGGAGCGATTGGAGATTGCACTTGGCACTTTCTGCATTCTTCGGGATGATTGTCATATCAGCGACTTTTGTTTTCAAGTAAATTCAATTCCAATTTAATAAACTGCAAAGTTTTCAACGCATGTTTGCCAATTTGTCAAGCTTTGCAGAAATTTAAAAAAAATTACTAATTACAGGCATTACAGATATGAGCAAAAACTCGCTTGTATTTTATGGAGAATTGATCTGAATAATTTGACAATGCTGGAAGAGGACCCAACGGATTATCAGCAAAACAATGGGAAAAACTCCGTAATTATTTTTCATATGAATTTATTTTTTGCGATGCCAAAAAAAAATTTCAGGATTCTCAGGATCGAATTCTTGAAATTCACGGAAATTTTCTGATAATTTTTTAAAGGTTAATTGGCATAAAAAATCCATACGTAAAAGTAAAAAATCAAAACAAAAAAAAATTAATATAAAATGTCTACTTGGAGCGTGTACGGAAATTGAATACATGCAGCCCAGACACTCATCATTGATACACGGAATTTCATGCAAATATGTATTATTGGAAGTACTGTCATTAAGTTTTCTAACACGCTCTTGATATCATTTACAGCGTTTCGAAACTTACGGGTGTGTGAATCGCACGTACACAAGGGTCGCGCTCTACCGTGAAAATTTAGTCGCGGTGAAGGAGGTTTACAAAAAGACGGTGGATCTGACGAGATCGGTGAGAAAAGAGTTGAAGCAGATACGTGAAGTTCGCCACGAAAATTTGATACACTTTATAGGCGCCGTCGTCGAACCCGGCGCTATTTTTATCGTCACGACTTACTGCGCGAGGGGATCACTTCAGGACATTTTGAGGAACAATGATCTTCGTCTGGACACTATGTTCGTATCGTCTCTCATTGGAGACTTGCTCAGGGTGGGTTTTCAAAATTATTGTCAGTTCGAAGAATTTTCTTAAAACAGAAAGAAAAATGTCTTTTATCAATTTCGTAACTCAGGGGATGATTTACCTTCATGATAGCGAAATCGGATCACACGGAAATCTGACGAGTACAAATTGCCTCGTAGATAGTAAATGGATACTCCAAGTCTCGGATTTTGGCTTGAACGAATTCAAAGCTGGACAGGACGAGCCCAATCGCGTTAAAAAAATGGAGCGCAAAATGTTGTACATGGCGCCAGAGTTGCTGAGGAACCCAGCGCCGTGCAGAAAGGGGACGCAAAAGGGTGATGTTTATAGGTAAAATAAGAATAAAAATTAAATATCGATGAATCAGCTGCATGTACATTAAATATAGAAAGAAAAAGCGACAACAATCGTTAAAAAATCAATGTCTTTTTTTAAATGAAAAATTAGTAATTAAGGTAAAAATTGAATGAAGAATTATGTGAATTTGATGGCAGTCTTGGGCTGGTTCTTTACGAAACGATGACACGCCGGGACCCTTGGAAAGACACTCTCATGAGTCCTGCCGAGATAATTCAAGGCATCCGAGGTGGAGAATTACTCAGACCGGATTTGGGCAGGTTAAAGACAGTTTCCGGTTACGTAAGAAAATGCATCGCTTCTTGTTGGCAGGAAGAGCCGGACAGACGTCCCGACATGAAACTCGTTTCTGTCATTCTCAAGCCGATGCAATCGGGATTGTGAGTTTGTACACAATTAATACATTGTATATTTTATATATGTGATATACTTTAAACGACGTGGCTGTCCAAGCAGACGTTGTCCTGCCACTAAAAGAAAATTAATCAAAAAATGCTGACAATTCAGTATCCCAATACATAAGAGATCACCGTATCGAAAAATTATTGACAAACTATTAATCACCCAAATGCAAAGCGCAGCATTCGTAGATCCAAAATTTTGTTCTATTCAACAACATTTTTTTCGAAAACAACGTCTACAACACCTTACCGAAAAATTAATTATACTATTAGGCAGTGGTCTCATATACTCGTGACTATTGTTTTTATCGGTGAAATCATCAGGTACCATGGCTTGACAATAATCGTTTCCTCAACAAAAAAATGCATCAAATTCTTATGTAAAAAAGTCGAGAACTTGGTCACAAATTTTTTTCAATTTGAGGAAATAATCTAATTTGCTACGTAAAATTGTTCCGTTTCAGGAAATCCAATATATTTGACAATATGCTGGCAATGATGCAAAAGTACACGTGTAATCTCGAGGATCTCGTTCGCGAACGAACGACCGAGTTAATGGAAGAGAAGGAAAAAACGGATGCACTTCTCCATCGCATGTTTCCTAGGTAAAGAAACAATCTAAATAAAATTCTATACCCTCTAATTGTGGAATAAAAAGGCGAGACTAATCGGTAGACGAAAAATAATAATTTCATTCCGTGTAGAACCGTGGCTGAATCTCTGAAACGCGGAGAGCCGATCGAAGCAGAAAATTTCGATTCCGTAACGATTCTCTTTAGCGACATCGTCGGTTTTACTGAGCTCGCTGCGAACAGCACACCGCTCCAAGTTGTCACATTGTTGAACGAGCTTTACACTTGTTACGACTACATAATCTCGCATTACGATGTTTACAAGGTATTATTGAAAAAAAAAATGAAGAAAAATATTCTAGGGAAAAAATTATAATTTATTTTCCTCATATAAATTATAGAGCATTTAATTTTCAATTTTTTGAGACAAAATACGATTGCTCTGATTTTAAAAAGTTTATAAACTTTTGGAATATCGATTTCGTTATAGGTAGAAACAATTGGTGACGCTTACATGGTGGTTTCCGGACTTCCCATAAAAAATGGTAACAGTCACGCTGGAGAAATCGCGTCCATGGCTCTTCATCTCTTGAGACGGATCCGAAGGTTTGAGTTACCGCACAAACCTGGCGAAGGATTGCAAATTCGAGTAGGAATTCATTCTGGTAATCGAAAAATTCTTATTAAAAATTGTTGTCAATTAATTTTTTAATATTTATGACTTCTTTAAAAGTTAAGATAGTAAAAATAAATGTGTGATGAGGATTAAAATTAAAAACATGTCCGAGAAAAATGAAAAGTGTTTCTATAGAAAGAAATTTGTTGACGAACATTTATATAAATTCGAGGTCAATGCGTCGCCGGTGTCGTTGGCCTGAAAATGCCTCGGTACTGTTTATTCGGTGACACGGTGAACACCGCATCGAGAATGGAATCCACGGGCCTGCCTCTGAAAATTCACATGTCTGAGGAAACTTGGAAATTGTTGCAAAAACTCGGAGGATACGAGGCAGAGGAACGTGGAATTATTCACATCAAGGTTACTTCAATTTGCCCATCAAATAAATTATACTTTTTCTTAGATTTTTCAAATTTAAGACTGCAACAATCACTCATAAAATGATTTCGATCTTTGCTTTCAAAAACATCTTTTAATTATAAAATTTCTACTTTTTTCAAGGATGTACTGGAGGTAACTTGAAATGGTGATAAAAATCTGAAAATTTTACCAATCACTGATATTGTTAATGAATATGAAAATTGTTAATAAAGCATCAGAAATCTATTGCAGAGTATCGTTCTAAATATCACATTAAAAAATGTCAACGTTCTAATTAACAATTCAGTACGGAAAAGTCACTTTTGTCAGATATTGTACCTCCAGTTTATCCTTAAATTGTCACTCCAGTTTCCAACTATTGTAATTATTGTTTCGCCAGGGAAAGGGAAACATGAAAACGTACTGGCTGACAGGCGAAGATCCTCTTCAACGTCAAAACAGAATTTGTGACTCGACTTCGCGATTGCACCATTCTCATTCAACTTTTTCGCTCTCATTCGATTTGCCAAAAAATTCATCGGAGCCGGGAAAGGAGCACAATTTTCACGAACTCCTGGGTGGAAAAAGAGCATCCTGATTACCAACGATGTGTAACATTTTCCTGAATGTTTTTCTGGACAATAATAAATAGATACGGAAAAATGAGTATGCATTTTTTTTCAACGCGCACAATGTGGCAATCGATTTACTAAGTTGCAAGGTCGATGGTTTGTGCCGTAGCTAAGAACGATTACAATTTCGCATACTTTACGACCTGTTATTAAACGATTATGCAACTCGCTGGCTCATACTTCCTTAACTCGATCGAAATCTGGATATCAGGGCCGAGGAGATCTTTATGTGTTTACAAAAAAGAGCACGCTATAAATAATAACGATGATATGATGAAAAAAATAGATGAATGAGAAATTTTTGATGAAAAATTAAATTCGAGCGAGTAACAAATAATTCTCGTATGTCAGAATTTCTTAATTTCTTACTTTTTATTTATTTCTGATAATTTTCGTATAAGTGGAATTTAAAAAAAAATAGCAGCTGTGGTTGTCGATTCCAGTTAGCGATTCAATCAGAAAAATGCACGATTTCTCGTAAATTCGAAACCTCGTCATCAGGAATCGCCTCGAGGTGTCAAAACGATTCTGATACACCTTATATTGATTTTCTAAACAGTTTTATTCTCGAAGCTCTCTCGATAATAAAGTTAACGCCAACTCTTGGCCGGCAGCGATCTATTGGATTTTCGTTACACTTTTTTTTCGCTCGAAGGCATATCGTCGTATTATGTGTTTTATCTTTAGAGCTACATGCAGCAATTTTTTCGATAACGAATATTTACAATGAATTTGAAAAAAATTCGATGAAGAAAAAAAACTTTTTATGCAAAAGAAATGTTTTTTAATTTACGTCGTTATGTGGTGGAATTTCTCTAATCGGAAAAATGAAGTATATAAAAATGCTGAGATGTAGAAAAATAATAAATGTAAACGAGGAAAAAAAATTTGTCGAAAAGGCACGTTTACGTATTTTGATTAATTTATCTCTTTATTATTCAGATTTTAGTGTTGAATGTTGGAACGTGAGAAAAAGAAGAAAAATAAATTGTAATCACGTGTCACCCCACCAACGAGGAACGTCAACGTCGTAATGGTTTTGTCTCATTCCTCGTTTAGTCGTTTGCGAGCCTCGTCTCGAGGAAATTCGCACACATCACCGGGGCAGGAATTCGTTATCCGGACGAGGATTCCGAATTTCCGATGTCGCGAGGACTCCAAATCAGTGACAAGTGCGGAGCTCGGCTCTCTATGAGAATTGCATCTTTGAAGAAAATTTAAAGATTGTTCTTTATTTCGATCGTTGGTGTTCGACTGAAATTTTCTGCTTTTTTGGTATTTTTTTCATAAATAACGAATTAAACATAATTTTGTACCTTAATCCTCAATGTCTTTTAAAGACAATTTTTTGTAATTTTATAAATGTAACAATAAAATTTCATACGGATATAAATAATTGTACGAAGTTCAATGCAAAGTTCGACAAAAATTTGAAATTTAAGAAAATTTTAGTAAGTCGTTGAAAAATCGAAATTGAAAAAAAAATCGTTTGTTTTAAATTGATCTAGAAAGTGAACAAACAGTGGCGATCCTCCGGAAGTTTAATGCCAAAATAGAAACGTGAAGTGAAAATTGTATGGGAGTGGAATCGCCGTTTGTATGTTTTCGGCATTGAATCGTGTTAATTCGTCAAATCTACTCGTCGAAGGACGAATCAGAAAATTTAATTAAAAACTCAAAAATGTTGAGATTTAAAAATGCTGAAACCTTTTCTATTTTTATTCACTTTTTCAAAAATCATAAAAAATTTCTACATCTTTGATATATTATTTATTATTGAATGTGTTTAAAAATTTTCTTTCAAATTTGAAAATGTTCTACTGAATGGTTCAAAAGATATTTTATTTTAAAGTCATTTCAATTTAAGGTTGTTTCTTCTGGGAAATTCACAAATTTGCTCCATGAATTCATTCAAGGTTTAGATTTTTGTTCATAATTGCTTTTTACATCGAAATGACTTCCGTTTCCGGAGTCAGTGGTAAAGGTGTGCGAGAGTGTGTCTAAGCGGAAAAAGTGCTAGTGCTTTTTACATCAATGCACATAAACAATTCTGAAATTTTCAAATTTTTGTGTTTCAATTTTCTTAAAGAACATATAATATGATATGAAAATTGCTAATAGAAAGTTTAGAAAACTATTAAAAATCGTTGAAAATTAAATAGCCAAAAATTTAAGATTTTCAACAGAAAACGCTAAATTTCAACAAATCATAATAAAAAGATCACTATTGTCTGGGACTGTACCGTCCATACGTCCTTGATAGGAAAAATGTTTAATGATTCAAATTTCCCAGAAAAATTGAAGTATTTTTGTTCTCGTTCTTCGAAGAGAGAAAATTTCTGTTTTTTCCAGGAAAGAAAAATCTTGACGTCAAAAATGAGGAGTTTCAATTATAAGAGGCTAGTACAGCGGAGAATTCCAATAACCAGGTGGTTACCGGTTTACAGTGGGCAAGACGCTCTTGGAGATTTTGTGGCTGGTTTGACGGTCGGTCTAACATTAATTCCACAAGTGAGTTCTATACACTCGTTGCAAAAAATTATAAAATTCAATACCGAACTAAAATTATACATAATGGCATGTTACTTGAATGACTGAAAAAATTACTGTTAAAAATAATACGACGTTATAATTATTTGACATTTTTCGCAGGCAATAGCGTACGCGGGTTTGGCAGGATTGAGCGCTCAGTACGGACTTTATAGTTCCTTTGCAGGAAGTTTAGTCTACATTTTATTTGGAACATGTCGAGAGGTCAATATTGGTCCAACTGCGGTTATATCGCTCCTGACATTCACTTACGCAAGGTATATAAACATGTTTTGATGATGTTTACAAATTTACAAAAAAAATCAATCTTGCCCCAGTTTTTTTTCCCTGGGAAAGTTTCGTCAATTCTTTTCGCATTTTTGTCTCGCATGACAAAGTAGCTTTGACACACTAAGGTCTTACGATGTATGTTAAAAAAATGCTGATTGACACTGAGAAGATTGACACAAAGAGGCCGCCAACGTTTCCTGTCCCCGACGTACAGAGAATCTTGCTGGTCAATTGGGCTCACAATTATTTGATAAGACGTCCGTCCGATTTGATGATCCTTTATCACGTGTGAATATATAATATCAATCTTGTAGAGGTGAACGGCCCTCTGTTCGAACAAAGATAACGGAACATTAAAAAAACTTGGAGAACAATTCTCGAATGAAAGAAACATTGAATTCTTAATTTTTTAGATCGCTTTAATTATAATAAATTTTTAAAAAATTACTTAATAATTTTAATAATACCTAATAAACACGTATGACTATTCATTAGGAAAAAAAATAAGAAAATCAAAATTGATTTTATCATTTTTTTTGAAAATGTTTTTTTTCAATATAAAATGTAATTGTATTTAAAAAAAATTTTTTTTTTAGAGGAGTTCCCGAATATTCAGCACTTTTGTGTTTCCTATCAGGTTGCGTAACAATAGCGTTCTCAATTTTGAGACTCGGTTTTCTTGTGGAATTCGTTTCAACACCGGTAGTCTCCGGTTTCACGTCGGCGATGAGCGTGATCGTCGCTTGCAGCCAGATCAAAGGATTGCTCGGGATAAAAGTCGAGGGCGAGAAATTTCTCGCGATTTGGAAAGAGCTTTTTGAAAAAATCAATGGATCGCGAATGCCGGATCTCATACTCTCTTGCTCTTGTATTATTATTCTTTTGATATTGAAGGTATTAACGTTTTATTTGTTACTTATCTATTCTCAAAATGTTTACATTGTTTCTTACTTCTATTGTACTTTATTATCGATGTTTCGCAGAGCCTCAAAGATATAAAAACTTCGAATCTCCGAATAAAAAAATTATTCTGGTTCCTCGGGATCGGAAGAAATGCGATCGTCGTGCTTTTGACCAGCGGAATTTCGTGTTACTATGAAAAATACGAACCGGAAGGAGCACCCTTTTTATTGACCGGACACGTCGAAAAAGGATTCCCGACAGTCGAACCACCATCGTTTTCCTTTCTTGAAGGAAACAGGACAATTCCTTTCACCGAAATGGTCTCGAATCTCGGGACTGGAATAATCGTCGTACCTCTGATCTCGCTCATTGGAAACGTTGCTATCGCCAAAGCTTTCTGTAAACATTTATTTTTCAAATGCCAAAAATTTCATTTTTTTAAATATTTTCATTTTTCTAGAATATCTGATTAGAGTGTTTTTTTTGTGCGACTTTTTTTTTGTTCACTCCCGGGACGAAATTTTGTTGAGGGAATCAGCGTGTAAAGATTTTCCATTTAAAATATACACGTAAACTTTTTTTAGAGCATGTAATCCAGAGTAATTTGCGCTCTCGAACGAGTCGATAGCATAAAATGCCACTGAACTATGAAAATTTGAAAAAAACAACGTCAAGTGTATTACGTGTATTTTAAATGGAAAATCTTCATACGCTGAGGGCGAGTACTTTTAATATCAATATTGATTTTGAGGGAACTTTTTTGGAGTATTCTCGACAAAATTTCGTGCTGGGAGCGAAGAAAAAAAACGCCCTAATATCCGATACTTTTTTTTCCTTAATTTTTTAATTTTTCAATTATTTTTATATTTTCGTTATTTTGGAAAGCCAGAGGACACACAATGGATGCTTCGCAAGAAATGTTAACTCTAGGATTGTGCAACATTTTCGGATCATTTTTTCACTCCATACCTGTCAGTGGATCCTTTTCGAGGAGCGCTGTCAACAACGCGTCCGGGGTTAGAACGCCCATGGGAGGATTTTACACCGGTAAAGATCTAATAAAAATAATTCTTCGAAAGAAAAAATTCAATTTAAAATAATAAAAGACATCTTACCAGTTTTAATTAAAAAATCATTAACAGATTGGAATATTAATATTTTTAATTTAACGTTTTTTTAAAGGTATTCTCGTTGTATTGTCACTGACGTTTCTCACTCCGTATTTCTACTACATACCAAAAGCAACTCTGAGCTCTGTGATTATTTGTGCAGTGATTTTTATGATCGAATTCAGTATTCTTCAGCCCATTTGGAATTCTTCCAGTGAGTAGAAAAAATGTATTTCCGGTTCTTTTATCGTTAATTTATATCGTTTTTCTTAAACATTTTCAGAGAGAGATCTTGTGCCAGCTTTGGTAACATTTTTGGCCTGTCTCTTCGCTCCTGTCGAACTGGGAATTTTGATCGGAATCGCTGTGGACATCGCAATTTTAGTTTACTTCAACGCGAGACCAAGAATCCATATTGAGAGAAGAAATGTAAGTTTTGCAAACGATCCAAGGATGGAGAATAAAAAAAAAATTAATAAAGAAGAAACATTATTTTTAGACAGCCAGTGCTTGTTACGTACTGATCAGGCCGAGCGCTGGCCTTCAATTTCCAGCGGTTCACTATTTTAAAACTCGGATAACGAAAAATATTTTCGAAAAACGCCCAAACATCGATAAGGATTTTCCGAGAACGATGAAAGTCGTCCTCGACTGCAAACACATCGATAAAATTGATTTTACAGCTCTGCAGGTAAAAAATTAATGAACTAATAATAATTAAAATTTGAAATTCAATAAAAATTATTTCGCAGGCTTTGAGCGAAATCGTTAAAGATCTCAATCGAGAGAGTGGCTACCTCGTACTTTTGAATCCCACTGCTCAAGTTTCGCAAAACTTGCAAAAATTGATGAAAGAGCCAATTTTGACTGCCCATTCGGATCTGGAGCTGATGACGATCCTGTCCCAGATAAACGACGATCCAAAATCGAACGAGACAATAGAGAGCATCGACATGCCGACTATCGACAGACCAAAAAGTTTGGACGACCCGAGTACTGATCTTTAAAAAAAATCCTATTATTCTTATGTATACAACTTTTCTACAAAATACATTGAAAGTATCGAGTTTATTCGTATAAAAGAAAAATACATCCCTCTTATTTTTACTTTCATCATAAAAAACATAAACTTAAACTTTTGGCTTTTCTTCTAACTTATATAGAAATAAAACCTTTTTTGGTTCATACATATTCAATAACATGGAACTTCTTAACATTAATATATTTTTCATGTTTAAATCACACGAACCTCTTGGTTCACCCTGTCAGAAGTACAAAGGCACGCTTTTTAATACTTTGAAAGTAGTTTAGTAATAGAATATTTATGTAGTAGAATAATGAAATTTTTTATGTGGAATAGGATTTCCCAGTTTCAAAAAATGGAGAGATGACGCTATCATCAAATCAGTCTTCCATTTCCGCCAATGCCCTCTCTACAAATTTAGTCCGTTACGATATTGCGAGATTTAATCTCTAGACAATAAACAAAAAATAACGTTGCAACCTAAAACTAAAAATAACAAAAAAATAGAGCGCACATTTTTTATAATTGTTTGCTGTTATGAATACTCAGCGTATACACTGAATCAATATGAACCGAGGTAATTGTGTAATCGCAATCGGAGATCTCAAGAGGGTGTAGGCTGAGGTTTAACGATGTGATAAAGAAAGTCTAATCAAGTAAAAAAATGTATATCAAGAGAATTTTTCAAGAATCCAAGACTTCGAGAAATTAAAGATAACGTGTTGAATTTCTCGCAGTCCTCGACGGTTTCACCATTCTCTTGATATTTTTCACATTGGGCGAGATATTTTTATTCTGTTTGTTTGCACCAAGAGTTTAAATAATGATGGGTCGTGAATCGAAAGAGTTTTGTACACTTCGCTCAAATCCGGTTCTTCGTGGAAGTTTTGATTTGGGGCTGAGCTTTGATAGTTCGGGATTGAAGAGAACAGGGTAGGATCAGAGACGGCGTCATAAAATTGGTCATCTTGTGCATTAATCGCCATATCGTAAGAGACATGCTGTTGATAGTTGTAGAACATTTGCGGCATCGGAGGAGAATCTTTTACAACTCTATTCAAACTTGAATTAAAATCGCCGATGTGAAGTTTCTCGGTTTTAGCTACGAGATTCGTAGATTCCTCATTCATTGGGGATTTTTTAAGAATTGAGATGTTTTGATTTTGAGCAACCTTTTTTCTGGAAGTTCCTGGCACCTGTTCATCCTCCCTTGGAGAATAATTTTGTGTTTTCGAATTTACGAATTCGCACTCTTGTTGGTTATGCCTGCTCGTGGATGGTTGCGCATTGTCATATTGCGATTTGGTCCAGTGATACTTGTCATTTTGGAAAGGTTTCTTGTTCAAAACTGGTCTGTCCGGGTGATAAACGGAACTCGATCGGCCAATCGAATGTCCTTGATTTGAATAATTCCATCTTTGTTGCTCATGATTTTCCGGTTCATAATATCTCTGCCGTTGTTGCCCGATCAAAGTGCTTTCCTTCTTACGAGCACCTTGACCCAAAAAAGTATGAGTTTCATTCAGACCATTGATTCTGTTCAAATTATCGATGTGACCGACCTCTTTAGAAATGATCGCCGGATCTTTAATGGCACTGGAAGTTGCCTCTGCGTGAAAATTATCACCTTGTTTCTCAAACCTACGAACGGTATGCTCGATCGTGGAATGTATAGAATTTTTCGACGCATTGTTGTTTCCATCTGATGATACTTGCTCCACTGGCAGGTTGTGATGATGGTTGTTTCCCCTGAAGATACAAAAAACCAGCGTGTCATTTTTAAAATATATCAACTTGGAAAAGTAAATACGAATGAAAGAAAACATTAGCTAAGTATATTATATATACAATTTCTAGGAAAATTCACTCTGAAAGTCACATTTCTGTAATTTTGAAAATCAACCAGACATTTTGATATTGTTGATATTTGCAAAAGTTCTACAACATAAATTTTCTTCAACTCGTAAAGAAAAAGCAATCATTGTCGAGTCATTCTGTTTTCAATGGACTGAAACCAAAAATTTAGTTTTTCTATTACAAATAATGATAAAAAACGTAAAAAAAACTCTACATCCTTTTTGAATTCACTTTATCTACTTGTGTAGCTTAGAAGTCACCTCAAGTTGAACACATAATTAAATGCGAAATACTCATTTGTTATCTAAGTATTTACAACCTTTAATTTCGACCAAAAAGTAAGGTAATGTTTAAAACACCAAATATTTAAAACTTACCAATAATCATAATCTGGATTTGTTTCAGAGGTCTCATGTGCATTATTATAGCATAATTTCATGCTCTCGGCAATTGCTTTTTCAGTCGCTTCTTCAAATTCTTTATCTGTGAGAAGTTCTCGCTGCGGATCATTTTGAATTGGATTTTTTTGTCTGCCCTTATGCTGCGATCTTTTCGAAGGTGAAGCCTGCCTGCCTTCCATCTCTGGGACTAGCACTTGGGGATCCTTCTGGCTCTTATTATTTCCACGATTTCTATTTCTGTTTCTACCCATTCCTTTGTTGATATTATCCTCTTCACTGTAAAACACAAAAAAAAACGATCAATTACGAAAATTGGAATCTTGCAATTTATGGATAGCAATGAAATCTTTTAAGCTCTCACAAACGACAGTAAAACTCGCGAGATTCAAAGCGTGTAGGTTGTGGAGCTGTTTTAAGCCATTGCATTCTTTGCAATTTTGATAACTTTTCCATTACTTCTTGCTGGGTTATTCTTTTTTTTCACTAATTGTGTTTGTACAGATCGTTCCGTTGACTTTCCTCCCTACGTCACTAATGATCGAGAGGAAACGAAAGAATTATATTACGATATCACCGAGAGGGATCCGGAGATGTAACATGAAATAATACCGGCGAGAGTTGCGATCACGTGTTACCAAAACAAATCGAGAACAAAGGAGAATGTTAACGAAAGTGGAGACACCGCGATAATCTCGAGTGTATTGCGCAGTCACGAATGAATCGAGATTTACTCTTTAACAGGCCAGACTTGCTAATTGTTTTTTCTGAACTGGAAAAATCACTAAAAACTGCCGGCTCGTACTTTGTCAATACACAGCATCGGCAATGTCAAATTAGAAAAAATACGCACCAGGACAGTCTGAATAGCGCCAATTATCGTACGCCTACTCGATTTTTTGTTCCACTGCCTCTGCTTCTACGTATTCACGTCGAAGTAGAACTATTTCATTTGTGTTGTCGCGAAAAAAACATTGCCTTCGCTGACCGGCCTTTGTGGAGACCTGCGCTTGCGCCGTGCACTCTCACTGATGGCGCGCTCAATAAGCGAAATTGTAAACGAGGATATATATTTGTCGAAACTATTTCAAATTTAAAAAACTTGTTGCTAAAAAGACGCTTTAGTTTGTATAAAAAGATAAATTATATTTTAAATTAATAAAATTTAAAGAATTACAATATCTATTATCAAACGACGTCATGAGCCGAAAAAATCAATACCGCTGATGGAAGACCAAAAATCTTTTCAAAATTACGCAATATAAAAAATTGTTATAAAAGGATAAACTTTCGAAAAATTCAACGATTTACGCAGAATTCGATGTACGAGTTAGACAAAAGAACAAAAGAAGAAAATCGAGTCCAAGTGTTTGAAAAACCTCGTAATTTACGGCACGAATTGTTCCCCGAAAAGATCGTAAAGCTGATTGTCACATTAACGTGTAATCTCATTAGCATAATCGGAATATAAAACGGCAGGACTGGAGCGAAATGAACTCAAGAAGTCGCTCAATGAAGTCTACGCAGCCTCTGCATGTGTTAGGTCGTTCGCTGTAGCGGTTGGACAATGGCGCCGCGGGCGACTGGAATGCGAAGCTGGAATAGGGAGCACTGGCACCGGAGAAATTCTCGTGCACACGGTCAGTCAACGGTGGTTGGCCTGACCGACCGGCAGTCAACATTGCCGTAGCTCGAGGCTTGAGTGGTCCTTCTCGCTCAAGGATTTGACTCCTGTTTTTCCGTATGTGTTGAATTTACACGAGTTACCATGTTTATTTATTTGCCTGTCGCTATTCAGGGAATAAAGAGACGCTAATAAAATTGAAACTTCCGTCCATAGTAAGCTTTTTATCTGCCTTTTTGCTTGTTTACCCTTTCTCGCACCCTCCGTCCGCGTACGTAGGGTTAGTTGGCGCATTCACTCGTACGAACTTATAAGAAAAGTAATTCAACTCTTGAGAAAAAAATGAAAAGTAGAAAAAGTTTCCAAAAATTTTTCATCAGACAATATAATGATAAAAATATATTTTTGTGTTTCTATCATGAAAAATAATTCATATAATTTGCAAAATTTTAAAAATCAAGTCATAAATGTACCAAAGATATAAATAACATGCCCGAAGGGAGAAAGTTGCTCGTCCAAGCCTACTTTGTGAACACGAGATGCAAACGGAGTCATCGTACTTATCGATTATTTATTGGCTGATATCAGACGATGATTAGCGGTGAATTTTCTTTATTACTATTAATTATAGTAATAATAGATAAGAGCTTGAATTATAACGAACAATTACAAATAACGAAATATTTAAATAACCAATCGGATGAATGTAATTAAATGTAAACAGTGTAACATTTTTTGCTGCAACTGTACAAGGCCTAGACTGACAAATTTCACTCGTTTGCGCCTCAAGCAAGTTTGCACAGCGCTTGTTAGAGACAATCGAAGGCTATTTACATTGATAAAGAAAAAGAAAATGAAAAATTTAAAGTAGCGCAATTTGGAACACTCGGTTATTAATTTTTATGTTTCTTGAGTCAAAAACATTTTGCTTTCGCGTCGGTACTGAACTGAAATTTTGTCAAAAAAATTGTAAATAATTTTTTTCACATACAATGACCCGTTTCATCTTTTTTTTTATCTTTGACACATTTTTTAAGTTTACGGTGCGCTTCCACGTATTTTCTAACGACGAAGGATAAACGATAAAAAAAAATTTGTTACCGAGGTCGAAGAAACTTTTTCCCGATGAAATCGATGGACAAATGTTCAATTGCGGGTATATATATAAACGAAGAAACGGAATATCCTTCGTTTTCAGTCAGTTTTCGTCATCGGCCGAGCGCGACAGAATTTTATGGAAGTTCATTTATCATTTCTCGAAGAAAAAAAATTTTTTCAACAAATCTGAATAAAATTTGGAATCTGTAATTAAAACGAGTTTCATTCAAATATCAAATTTGAATAACGTGTTTCTTTGCTCGTCATTTTTCGATTTAATTACTTTCAGGCCAAAACGAGAATGACGAGCGAGGAGATTACTCGTCGAAAACGCTTTGGTGTCACGGGCAACAGTTGCAAAAATCTCTTAAAAAAAAGATTACCGATATTAAGATGGTTACCGGAATACAACACAGAAAAGTGCGTGAGCGATGCAATTGCCGGTATTACAGTAGGATTGACCGTAATGCCGCAGGGACTGGCTTACGCGATTTTGGCAGGTCTTGAGCCTCAGGTAATTTTTTGCATCACATTTTAATGTATGATAAACTAATGAAATTAATTTATCTTGTGTACAAATTTTCGGTAATTTTTTACTTTAGCGGCTTTTCCGAAAAATGGCCCTCGAATTTTTTTCTTCGATAAATTATCATATTTTTTCATAAATAATAATATTACGGAGGGGAAAAGGGTTACGAATAATAATTTTTGTGAATAAGATATTTATTATTATAAAATTGCAAGCTTTCTCGCTTAGTTATTGTTTTTTATATCATCATTTAGTGATCAATCATAAAAAATCATGTTTGGCGCCATTTTTTGGAAAAGCTCCTAAAGTAATGAATTACCAAATTTTTTATCATCTTCAACCTCGACAAACTCATGTGAAATCCTTAATCGGCTATTTTGATTGATTGCTAATACATTTTGTCAATTAGAGCTTTTTGGTGTATTAAAATTTGAAATACGCACGTTTGGATGTTAATAAATAAATGTTTGATATGTATGTATTAAAAATTTGTTAATTTTAAAATACACAGTGTCATTATCGAAACGTCATTCTGATTTTTAACCCCTTCAGGGTCCATGGGTTGATTATTCAAAAATAGAAAATCTGCAAAATTTCGAATATTTTTCTCAGTTTTCTCTAAACTGATTGAAGTACATTACCGGTGATTGATTTATGATTCTTCTAAGCTTTAAAAGACAAATAGAGCAAGAATTGAGTCAATATTTTTGGAGGCTGACAATTACATGACAACAATGTCCCCAATTACCATAATTAAAAAAAATATATTTACGCATTTTTTTCTTGATTTTTAATCTCGTTAATTTTCAAAGTATTAATATTCTTAGAAAGAGATATTGACTCAATTCTTCCACTACTTATTCGTTTCGTCTTTCGAAATCTTGCAAGAATCAGCCATAAAGTAAAATGATCACAGAAAACCCTGAAAGAGGACACTATAAATTTTACAATTTGCCTAAGAAGCAAAAATAATATTAATTACATAAATAATGCAATAATTACTGAATACAGAAGACAAGCAAAGATCAAACGGAAAACATCGAGAAAAAAAATAATATAAATTTTTTCATAAAAAAGTCATAATATCACCGTCACAAGGAAGTTTGATTTTATATGCAAAGATCGTGATTATATTGTCGTTGAAAAATATTATATCTTTGTGATGAAAATTAGTATCTTTAAAAATTGTATGTATTTTTCTTTCTAGTATGGGCTGTACTCTGCCTTTATGGGAGCCATAGTTTACGTAATATTCGGTTCTTGCAAAGACATAACGATAGGCCCAACAGCTCTTATGGCAATCATGACTCACGAGTACGTGCAAGGAAGAAGTCCTGACTTTGCGATACTTCTTGCGTTTCTTTCCGGCTGTTTGCAGCTCGTAATGGCTTGTTTACATCTCGGTAGGTTCTCGTTTTGATAAAAAATATTATAATAATTATTATAAATTTAATTTTTTAATAATTTAATAAATTATAATAATTATTAGAATTTTTTGTTATAGAATCGTTTAAATAAATTATAATTTATTCGTGCTTTTTCGCCCTGGATAACCTTTTTCGTAATTTTTTAAAGTTTTATAACTTTTTATTATCACAGATGTTCTGATCGATTTCATATCGATCCCTGTCACGGTGGGATTCACATCAGCGACTTCGGTCATAATCGTCGCTTCCCAGCTCAAAGGCCTTCTCGGACTTAAAATCTCATCCTCTGGATTTCTCGACACGATAAAAAAAGTTTTACAGAACATCGGGGATACCTCGCCCTGGGACACGGGGATGAGCTTAACGTGCATCGTCCTACTTTTGCTCTTCAGGGTGAATAAACATTTATTTACGAATGAGTAATTTATTTAAAATCAAACGAAATCAATGAAATTTTTCTTATTAAAATGTTAAAAAATAAAAACGATAAAAGTTTAATTTTTTTTAATCTAGAAAATGAAGGATGTGAAATTATCCGGAAGCACAGAAAAGCCAACGAGGTATCAGTTGTTGGCATCAAAAATAATTTGGCTGGTCTCGACGGCGCGTAACGCGATAATCGTCGTCGCATGTTCAACGATAGCTTACAAAATGGAAACTTCCGGGGGCTCGCCGTTCGTGTTGACGGGCCCAGTGAGATCTGGGCTACCAACATTCGGTTTTCCACCCTTTAGCACTGAAATGAACGGGCGAAAGCTCGGGTTCGTCGAAATGTGTTCTGAACTTGGACCAGCGATTTTGCTAGTCCCGATAATCGGCGTTTTGGGAAACGTCGCGATCGCGAAAGCCTTCGCCAACGGTGAGAGTGTCGATGCGACCCAGGAACTTCTCTGTCTTGGAATTTGCAACGTCCTCGGCTCTTGCGCGAATTCCATGCCCGTTACAGGAAGTTTCAGCCGGTCCGCTGTCAACCACGCGAGCGGAGTCAAAACTCCGATGGGAGGACTTTATACCGGGGCTCTGATTTTGCTCGCTCTAAGTCTCTTGACTCCGTATTTTTATTTCATACCGAAGGGTACGTCGAACTTTATCATAAAAAGTCTCAAATATTTACAAAGTAAAAATAAACCAATACTAGTTTATAAGAAACTTAATAATAATATGAATTTCAGTGATAATTTTAAATTGCACAAAATATAGTGATACAATTCTACAATGTTTCTAATGCTTCATCTTTGTTATTCATTTTTTCCAGCGTCTCTGGCCGCGGTAATAATATGCGCTGTGATATACATGATCGAATATGAGGTCGTGAAACTGATATGGAAATCGAGCAAGAAGGATTTGATACCGATGTTCGCTACGTTTTTTCTTTGTCTCATAATCGGCGTCGAGTACGGTATTCTCATTGGAGTTGGTATAAATCTCTTGTTTTTATTATATCCATCAGCTAGACCGACGATGCACGTTGAAAAATGCGTTGTAAGTAAAAAATATAAACCTTGAGTTTTATGAAATTTTTTAAATAATATAAATAAATATTGAATTAACATATAAATAAATAAAATTAATTGTTTGCAGACTGACTCCGGAACGGATTATCTTCTCGTTACACCAGGGAACAGTCTTTATTTTCCTGCAGTCGATTTTATAAAACAGTACGTCGGTCACGCTGGTATTCGAGAGGGTTCTAGTCAATTGCCAGTCGTTGTCGACTGTCGCTACGTTTTGGGTGCTGATTTTACAGCGGCAAAGGTAACGATTTTAGCCACTCTTATGTTTTGAAATTAATATCGTCAAAAGGAATTAATAACACGGATTTAAATTCATTTTAAGGGCATCGCTGCGTTAATAAACGAATTTAACAATAGGAAACAAGGTCTTTATTTTTACAATCCACGGACCGAGGTTGTTGCGGTTTTACGTGGAGCGTGTGGCGAAGAATTTCAACATGTTTCGACACAGGAAGAATTGGCGTACTTGTTAAAACCACACTTAGGTAAAAATCTATTCAGAGAAAATCACGTAGAAATGTTTTTTCTTTTAATTAATTATTAAAATTCAATTTCTTAATTTCTCGATTTAATTTTAACAGCACTTTTTCAATAGAAATTAGCTTTAAAAATAAAACAAAATTTAATTTTTTCTATTCTTTGTTTTAGGTAAAAAATCTCATCAGCAACTTTTGCCAGTGAAATCAAACGCGTCCCTTGAGCCCTTGTCGATGAGCACGCCAGAGCTGTTTCACCGCATCGGTTGCTCGAATTGTCACGAATTGCGGGAAGTAACAACAACGCTTTTGCCCGCGACTGCCAGCTGAGAAAAAATTCACTTCTTTTCGCATCTCACATTCATTATGTAAAAAATAATCTCCTTCGTTCGATTTCCATTTCTCATCCCCACGATCCATTCTAGATTTCTTAGTATTTTTCTAATCCATAAAGTCGCTGGATGACTAGAAACACAAAAAGAGACCATGACAGTATTTTAATGAAAAATAATTGTCGACTTCATTTCCGAATCTCTGAGAAATATAAATACAAAATATTGAGTAAAAATAAGAGAATCTCAAACGAGAAATTAAATAATTGTTAAGAAAAATATTGCGAATCGTTCAAAGAAGTGAAAAACCTTTCCCATCATCTTTTCGAAAGATCTCACAAAGGAAAAATTTTCGGGCGAGAGTCTCGACGAAGTTTTGCGGTATAGAACGTTAAAAATAGAAGTGAAAAAGAATGGCGAGTCCGTGATTTTTTTGTTTTATTGTTAGCTGCAAGCAAAAATATTTCGGGGAGCGAAGAAGTATCGAGTGTCTCGTTAGGATTCGTTGAATCCTCGAGAGGAGGAATTTCGCGTTTCCTCGTTTTATTGATTCGTTCAGCCCCCGTTTTCCTCGCTCTCGGTTTATTCGGGGTGGCTCGGCCAAGTTCGTCGTGGCCGCGCCTACACACGTGGGACCTTTTGTGTATCCGTGCCAAGCGAGCGAGACAGATATACTGAAATTTATCCAGAAGTAACTCACAATCAACAAGTACACATGCTTGGCTAAACTCCTCGCACTTATTTTTCCGGAAAATGACAAAAATTGCGGAAACGTCGAAAAAATAATAATTTACACTTCCATTGCTCGTCGCGAATGAAAAAAGATTTTTTCTCAGATTCGTAATAAATTTTGGGATCGTCCATCACTCGTGAGAATCCTTTCCGATTGCAAGTGCCGAGTGGACAAATTTAAAATCACTTTTTGATATGTCTGATTCTTAGTTTTTTTTGAAACATTCATAAAGTGACAAGTGTGGAATTTTTTGGCTGATTTAAAAATAGGATCACGCCTGTTGCCACTCTCTTCAGCTGATCGACAATCGCACAGTAGATTTTTTTCTGTCAGCGATAGGAACAGTTTGCGAAAAATTTTCTCAAAAATGTGAAAACTGAGAAAATGATTATCAACGAAGATTTAGAGGAAAAAATTTCTTCCGGAGTGAAATTGCGCGAAGGAAACGGTTTCAGGAAAAAAAACAAACGAGAGAAATCATTTTAAAAATATAAAAAATGTGTCCTAGGCGCATCACGGACACTTCTTGCAAGTGAACGACAAGAATAAATGATGGAAAAAAAAATTAAAAAATGATTTCGAGAAGGTAAAAAAATAGTGAAATCGAGTGATGCTCGGCCATGAGGAAACGGGGTTCGTCAAAGCCACGGCCACGATGTCGACGTTTTACAAAATTCTCATCGGCGTGGGCATAATTTTTGGAATCGCGCTGATCGCTCTTCTGAACGGTAAAAAAATCAATTTCGAGACAAGAAGGAATGCGATGCTGCTTGAAATAATAGGAAACGTCAGCCAGGGTCTCGACAAATTGAACACGGGATTGGAGACGATCGTAACGGAAACGAGACTCGCGAAGAAACGCTTTCAGCGACTGGTCGCGTTGCACCGTGAAAATTTCGTGGCGTGTGCCGCCTGTCTCCGTAGCAAAAAATTGGAGATCTCTAGTCGACTGAGCCCGAAATCTGGCCTCAAGAGTCACGACCACGAGGAAAAACAGGGAGTAGCGTGACAAAAATCAACTGTGATAGATTGAAGAGCAAAAAAAATTGACAAATTAAAGAAAAAGAAACTTCAAGAATTAGGAAGCTCAAGATTCGAATTTAAAAAAAATGTCAAGGGCAAAAAAATTGAAAATATCAGGGACGACCAAATTTGTTTTTATTAAATCTCACATCTGTGTGTTATCGTGAAAATTATACTAATAAGAGTATAGAGATAGTGTCGTGTATTTTTGCCTAAGGAATTTTATCGAATCGCACAAAGTTATCATACAAATTCGATGATAGTAAATATTTTGTAAATCCGTCAATTATTTGGTGTAACTAGAATTGCTGAGCAATTGATTTCTGTGATTTCGTAAATATTTAAAAATTTCATTAACGCTTATAATCAGTTCCTACATTCGTTTTATAAATATAATTTCAACGTAATTGACGGAAATTGAAAAACAATTAAAATTAAGTAAAATAATGATTTTCATCGATAAATGTGTTCTGCAAAAATCCACGTAATCTGATTCGATAGGTCATTCGTTGTACGTCAAACGTCAATTAACATATTTTTTATCATCAAGTAAAATTTTAGAAAATTATGAAACTCTCGGACCACAAAAGATGAATATTAAAAAATTAATATAAAAATAAGAATCTAAAGTGTGTAATGTCGACAATCACGAAGTAGCTTTATTTTTAGAATTTGTAAAAAGTATCACGCACCAGCCTTGAGAAAACTTATACGTATGCAAAAGGAAAAACAGAAAGAAAAATCGAGTCAGAAGGAAAATAAGTATGGAATTGCGTCGATAGGTAAAAGCGCGTATTAATCGATCATCACAATACAATCTTTTTTTTATCAGTATGAGAAGTTAGAATACGTTGTCTAAGAAGCTCAACGACTTCGAAAACCCCACGAAAATGTTCATTTTTTGAGAAAAAAAATCGATTAAATTCACAAAAAAGAAAAGTAAATGTGCCACGAGAAGCCAAAGCTCCAATTAAACAGAAATTCGATTTAATAAAGAGAATATTTTTATATTGGAATGTTTTGAAAAAAGTTGGTTCTGAATATTTTTGAATGTGAGATTTGTGTTGAACAATCGTTTCTCGGTATCACGCGAGGATACGAGAGTCCGCGAGATCGACGAACCACAGAGGCCGGATAAAAGAGGAGGAAGCTCCGATCGTAAAAGAGGGGATACGATTATCCGTGCCAATGGTAAAAGTCACTCGTTGCCTACGAATTTCGATGAAATACTTCAGTGTCGTTCAAGCCGTGATCGAAGATTGATCGATTTTTCAATTTTCTTATAAATCACTACCAAATGGTGAAAGGTGATGAAAATTGTTTTTTTTTTAAATGAAATTAAGTCAGGTTATTTTGAATGATGGTTCGTAATTTTATTTCAGATTTTGCCAGTGGTCCGGGCTATGAAAGTCCGCTGACTGCGATGCGGGATGGACCGCGAGAGAAAATAATGTACGTCGTTTGTCCGCATACCGATCCAAACAAACCGGACGTTCTCGCGACTGTTGATGTTGACAGTTCGAGTCCGTCGTATTGTCAGGTACGAAAAATAAAAAACATAAATTTGACGACCAATAGTCAAATTTTTAACATTTTCATTTTTTAAGTAACTTTTTTTAAATTTTTGTTCCTATCTCGATGAATTTGAAAGTTTATTTTTATATATAAAATTCCTCTGTATTTTTTTGTAATTTTCATTTTAAAAAAACAATTCTAAATTAACAGCTATTGTTGATAAATTTTTTAGTGACAGAACAACGTCTATTAGGTCACCTAATATAAATATAAAAATCAATTTTTTTACTTGTTAATAATTTCATACGATTCTTTTATTTCTTCAGATAATCCACAAATTACGAATGCATCACGTTGGTGATGAGCTGCATCATTCCGGATGGAACATATGTTCGAGTTGCCACGACAAGCCGTCGAAACGCGATACGATGGTGCTTCCGAGTTTGATGTCTGACAGAGTATACTTCGTAGACACCAGCGACGAGAGAAATCCAAGCATAAAAAAAGTAAATTTTATTTTTTAACCAGATTCTACCCTCAAGACATCTCAAACTGATAAAAACATAATTCCCAATTGTAAGGTCCTCGAACCGGAGGAAATGCACAAATTCGGTCTCTCAACTCCGCACACGTCTCATTGTTCGCCAACGGGCGAGATAATGATCTCGACAATGGGAAAACTGAACGGAGACGGGCTCGGCGATTTTTTGTGCATCGACAGTGAAACGCTTCAAGTCAAGGGGACATGGACTCGGGGAGAAAAGAGAGCTCAATTTGGATATGATTTTTGGTATCAACCGCATCACGACGCTCTGGTCTCAACAGAATGGGGCGCCCCAAGAGTTTTCAAAACTGGCTATGCACCGTCCCACATTCGAGATCCTGGTTAGTTTTTACATTTACAAAATTTAAATAACAATTCGTATTTTAGATGCAAAATTAAATTTTCACGTTTGATCATGAAAAAAAAATTTTTCATTCGATAAAGTTTTTTTCTTCATTCTAAAGTAAATTGCAGAAATTTTGGGCTTATAAAATTCAACGATAAATAAAAAAAAATTTTATTTGATTAAACTTCATATAAATTGAATTATGTTTGCAGAAATCTACGGTCGGAGCTTGAACTTTTATTCGTGGAATGATAAGAAGCTCGTACAAACAATAAATCTCGGTGACGAAGGAATTGCTCCTCTCGAGATAAGATTTTTGCACGAACCAACCGCCTGCGAAGGTTACGTCGGTTGTGCTGTTCCTGCGAATGTTTATCGATTTTTCAAAGATGATAATGGAATCTGGCAGACAGAAAAAGTTATTGACGTACCGGTCAAAAAAGTCGAGGGATGGGTCTCTCCAAATATGTCGGGTGAATAATATAGTAAAAAATTTTAATTTTTAAAAATAATCGGTATCACAAACGGTACTTAATTTTTTTAATGAGATATTTAAGGATGAACTGGAGATAAAATCCCTGACAAAGACGCACTTTTTCATTAGGAATTGTTAAAATTTAGTCTTCGTTTTTTTGTTAGAAAGTTGACATTTTATATCATGTTATTTACAATGATACTCGATAGTTTGCTTATACAAACACATCTTTAAGAAATATTTCTGAAATTTGAAAATAAATTTTATAAAAATATATTTACAGGAATGATAACGGACATTCTGTTGAGCCTGGACGACAAGTATCTGTACTTCTCCAATTTTTTGCACGGTGACGTAAGACAGTACGACATAAGTGATCGTCGAAAGCCAAAATTAGTCGGTCAAATATTTCTGGGTGGTTCGTTGCTATCCGACTCGAAGGTGCGAGTTATCGACGACGAGGAGATGACCGTTCAACCGGATCCGGTATTTGTCAAAGGTCGAAGATTGTACGGCTCGCCGCAAATGCTTCAATTGAGCCTCGACGGTCGTCGACTTTACGTCACGACGTCGATATTCAAACCCTGGGACAAGCAATTTTATCCTCAACATGTCGAGTAAGTTTTCGCGATCGAAAAAAAAAATTGCTGACCCTGACAATCCCTCGCTAACTCGTTGAATTAATGGAGAAAATTGATGTTGAATGTCTGCACAGGCATGGTTCGACTATGGTCAAATTAGACATTGACGTTGAAAACGGCGGAATGACACTCGACGAGAATTTCCTAGTCGACTTTGGTGCTGACAAAAACGATATTTTGCTCGCGCATGAGATGAGGTAAAATAAAATTTTTACAGTCGTGAAAAAAATGTACGCACTCATTTTTGTAAAATTATTTTTTAGGTACCCAGGAGGAGACTGCACGTCCGATATTTGGCTTCCACCGAAATAAAGAAGCGTGACTGTACCTTTTGCAGTAACAAGCCGTGATATTGACTGTCACGATAATTCATCGTATAGCATGTCCCATAAACAATTGTAAACTTTTCCTGAGTGTCTAATCTCAATTTAGAGGTTAAACATAGAAATACAAAAGTGGAAATTTTGTTCCTGTTTATTATTTAAACACTTATTTTGCAAATTTTTTTTTATAAAGTTGGCTTTTAACCCCCCCTCCGGGAGGAGGAGGAGGGTGGAAATGATAGTGTACTGTCCCTTGAGCACAATTTTTTGCATCGTCTTTAGGGGACCGTATCTTTACCACCACCCCCTCCGGGAGGGGGGCGGGAGTGTGCGCGTATGTGTTAAAAGTCGACTTTACCAATTTTTTTTTAGGCTACGCTATTTTTATATACGATCAATGCATTTGAAAAATTTCGAAAAAAATTATATTGGTTTTCAAAATAATAATTTTACCATGTCAATTATCAGGAAATCCAGCAGTGACTTATCACCAGATATGAAAGAAAAAGAGAAGTATTTGCGCAAATTCTATCTCCTAAAATTATAAAAAAATTCAATTTTCATGTTAAGGAGGTTGGATATTCTGTTAGTCATACCCAGTGTTAAAATCATAGGAAATTGAAAAATGGTAAGAATTTTATGAAATTCCGTGAGCATGTTCTTCAGGATCAAATATAAAATGCCAATTTTTCTCCTGCCAGGTTTTCGAGTAATTCAACTTTGAAATTTCCGTGCATAAAGCATAGCGTTTTATATGCATGTATACACTCTATGCATAAGGATCCGTTTTTTAATTCGGGAAATACATAGATAAAAAAATTATGGCGTCATATTTTGGGTTAAGAAGAATGTATCACCAATTTTCACTGAATTTTTAACATTTTAAATTCGTAGGAAAATAATGTTTTCCTGAGGAAGTCGTAACTTTAATAACAAAATGAAAACGTATTTAAGCCAGCAAATAAAAGATGAATAATACAGTTTTAAGAAAAAATTGAATTGCATTCGTTTAAAAACAAGTATATACAGTATTAGTTTCAACAGATAAAAACCCCACCTTATTTATTTTGGTTGAATAGATAAAGAAATCATTTCTTGAAAACTCAAATAAACGAAACTAAATAATATGTAACTGTTTCCGTTCAACTGTACTATTGATGCCGAATGAAATGGAGAAATTAGAATCGAATATAAGCCGTCCAGCTATATGAATTCTCAGTATGATCTAGACACACGATAGTGTTTTATCGCCAAGTGATGAAAAAAAAAACGATATTTATGTTATCACTCGAGCTTGCGCACGCAATCCTTGAATGGTCATCAGCTTGTATATATTTACTTTCCGGTGGATTGCATTATCGCGAAAAACTCTTACACATCTGTCTGCGATTACGGGAATAAAAATAACCTCTGTCAAACTAGCATTAAATTTTTTCGCAAGCATGTAATTGTACGAAACAATGTTTTTATTTATTTTTCTCTAGCACTGCACTTTGTAGGGATAAATACCGGGCGGTTATCCTCGGTTGATATAAAGTTTCAAACAAAACCGTTACGAAATCACGTGTTTAGGTAAGAAAAAACTGACTCACGTTTTTTCGATGCGTGTATTATTCCTTTAGAAAAAATTCAGAGATCCATCTGAAGATAATAATATCAATCTTTTAGAATTCGTGTTTTACTGAATTTCACCCTGCAATTGAATATATTTCTTGCAGTCGTAAGAGAAAAATCGACGTAAAAAGATGATACAAGCTTCGCAAAAGCGTTGTTACTCGGTAGCACTTTTTTCAACAATGACGCGCCATTTTGAGGTTTTGAAAACGTCGCCACTCAGCGTATTTTATGTGAACTAACCTATAGTTGTGATTGCGCGTCATCACACGTATCTTTCGCGTACTAGCACCCGGCATATTCATCCTGGAGATTTCGCGCCATACTAGTCATTTCTCTCAAGCACGGGATGAAAAAAACTACAGAACGAGCACTTGAAAAATCTCGTGCGGCATAAGTATAAACGTTACTTTGTATATAGATTGTGTAGTTTTATATCAGATGCCGTGCATTTGGTTTTAGAGTTTGAATCCGGCGTAGAATTGTCAATTGGTGAACATTCTTAAATATTGAAAATGCAAGCTTTTCTCAGAACTGGAAAATTAGGAGTCGACAGAGATGAGTCGCGAAAACCATCGACTTCAAAAGACCAACGACCGAAATCAAATGCAGCTACGCCGTGGGTTGAAAAATAGTACGTGCTTATTTGGCGGCTTTTTTGTATTGTTTATAAACTTAACCAAATGAACCAAAATACACGTGTATTATTTCATATTTCATACTTCAATGTATTCCTTTGAACATAATGAATTGTATCATTTTTTAAACGTTATGAATCAACATATAAAATTTTTTTTATTCTAGTCGTCCGAAAACTGTGGATGATGTCGTTGAACAAGCAGAAGTTGTCGAGGTCCTTCGCCAGTGCATGGATGGAGATGACTTTCCAAATTTACTGCTCTATGGTCCACCTGGTACTGGCAAAACCAGTACAATCCTTGCTGCTGTTCGACAGCTTTTTGGGGATATGTACAAAGAAAGGATACTCGAATTGAATGCCTCTGATGAGCGGGGAATTCAAGTCATCAGAGACAAAGTTAAAACATTTGCACAACGTGCTGTAGGAGCTAAGAGACATGAGTAAGTTGCTTTACTTATTAATATTTCAATATTTAATTTGTGTCATTCGTTTTTATAGTTACTGTAATAAATTGAAAATTTTTACATCGATTTATTGTTTTTAGCGGAACTCGTTGTCCTCCATTTAAAATAGTTATTCTGGATGAGGCAGACAGTATGACCGGCGCAGCTCAGTCTGCTCTTCGTCGTACTATGGAACGAGAATCTCACAGCACTAGATTTTGTCTCATATGTAATTACGTATCAAGAATTATAGAACCATTAACATCACGTTGCACAAAATTTCGTTTCAAACCATTGAGCCAAGATAAAATTATTGAACGTCTTGATCACATATGCAAAGAGGAAAGCATCATTGCAGAAAAATATGTGCTTATGAAGCTGGTCGAAGCTTCGGACGGTGATTTGAGACGGGCTATCACTTCTCTTCAGTCTGTGACTAGATTAAAAGGCAAGGATAAGGTAATAAACGTGGATGATGTCTTGGAAGTGACTGGGGTATGTACAAAATTGTGACATCTCAATAGAAAAATATGATATTCATTTTGAGAATACTTAATTATCACAGTTATTTCTCCATGCAGGTGATTCCAAATGAATGGATAGACCAACTGCTCAATGCATGCCAGGCTGACGAATGTTTCGCGATAGATAATTTTGTAGATTATTTTATGCTCGAAGGATATGCAGGCTCTCAGCTACTTGAACAGCTCAACGATATTATCATTCATTCAGACTTGTTCACAGATAAACAGAAAAGTGTCATTGGTGAAAAATTGGCCGTAAGTAGCTCTCCCTTTTTTTTCTTTATTTAAGAAAATAGTCAAATGAAAAATTGTTTTTTTTCAGGAATGCAGTTACAGACTACTCGAGGGTGGAAGTGAATATTTACAGTTATCAAACTTGTGTTTTGTCATTGGGCAGATCTTCGAATCATCAAAGTTGCAACGTTAAATTTAAAAATGTATCATATAATTTCGAATTTTTGTGAATTCTATTTTTGTAATTTGAATAAAAAATCCACTTTATATACTTATAAAGTGAGTAGTTATTCATCAACGTTGGTTAAAATGTTTTGGTACACAAGCTACTTATGATTAAATCATAAAATGTCATAAGATTTTTTCGAAATGAATACACTATTGTTTTCAAAATTTTCATCTACACGGGTTTTAAGTAATCGAAAGAGGAAATTGTATTTTTGCTACAAACATTTTTGCTGCACACTGCGTGTATGAGAACGGAAATTTATTCTTCAATAACTTAATATTTACGTAGGCGAAGATTTTCCATTATTTCTTCAATTTCCTATATTTTTATGTGTTAATATTTTTTTTGCCTACCTATGCACCGAACCATTTTGTAGGCCTCTAAAAATCAGTAAACGTTTGATATGTTTTATTTCTCAATGAAATTCTGTCAAACTAGGAATCGATTTTATATACAGTTCAACAAAGTTCCTATCGACATTGAAGTTAAAATTAACAGTCACGTTCTTCTTTATCGAAAATCCACAAAATTTCCCCCAAAAATTCTCTCCAAATAAGTTCTTGTTGATAATCGCATTCCATGCTTGCTACAAGATGTTAAAATTGTTAACGAAGTTATAAAGTATCATTGAGTACTTAAATATCAAGTAGATAACTATAAAAACTCAACTTTTCATCAGAACAAGCAACATTCCTAAGAATTTGTCATAAACAAATTTCGTCGTATTAGTGATTATGCCCACTCTACATTTCTTATCAATAATTCGTCACGTGAATTTAGGAAAAAATTAACATGAGAAATGAAAACGTACTTATATAAACGATGATATTTATTGATAGACATATTACAGAAGTGATTTCTCTCAGAATGGTATAGAGCTCACAGATGGGATAATAGCAACCAGCTTAATCTGCGTCTTCTTCATCATCGTCTTCCTGGCTTGCAATCTGGAAGTACCTGAGTTCATATGTATCTCTGTCTTTGGATACTACTCGGAGCCAGTCACGCAACTTGTTTTTCTTCAGGTATTTTTTCGTCAAGTACTTAAGATACCTATAAAAATAGTCATTTGTTTTGTAAGTACATGAATTTAAATTACCATTGACACAATTCGTTTAATTTTAAATTCACCTCTTTGAAAAATCAACGTCACTGTTGACCGACAGCTTCATCTTGTTGCGCTCCAGGGTTACATTGTTGCCAAAGTTTCCAGTTTTGCCGTTCACCTTAATGCGCTCTTGCAAATATTTTTCCTTCATAAAAAAATAAATTGTTGTAAAGAAAACTTTGTAACAAGTAAAAATTCGTAATGTTGAATTTGCTGCAAGTTTGTACAACCAAACGAAACTGAGTAAAATTGAATTGTGAATTTAACAAGCGATAAAAAAATAAACAAAATACAACTTACGAAATTTGCAACATCCATGATGTTGTCTTCAACAGGATGAGTACAGTCGATCGTAAATTTGAGGGAAACCTTTTTCTTCTGGCCCTTACCCCGAAGGTGTTGTTTTTTGCCGGCGGGGCCTTTGGCCTTTTTCGCTGGTACCTACGCATCATACATTTTAATTAATAAAAATTGCCATTATTTTTCACATGTTTTTTTATAAATCACTGTCGTCTATTGCCCATGTGGAGTCAAAAGTGTCATGAACAAAATAACCAAAAACACGAACGCGAAGCCACTTTAATCTGCGACATCATTTATTAAAATTCGTACAGAACGATTGAACATGATAATAGAGGAATATTAATACACGCCGGTAGAAACATTTTTTAACTTCCATGATGTTATTTCGAAAATTTTGTCTTTTTCACAGACAACAAACTTACAGGAGCCATGTTTGGTGCGGCTGAGAAATGAAAGACCTTCCGATAACGTGGCCTTAGCTTTCTGTCTATCGTCCCGGAATCGTTGATCTCCCGCCGTTGTAGCGACACGTGCGGCGAGATTCAGAACTACATATACGATTGATGTCCCCTCTACACGATTATACAATCCGTGAACAGAAACAGGTGTTTTGTATTTGCCTGAAAATTCAATGAAAATCTCAAATACGTAGATTTCCTGAGTCTTTATTCAGAATTAATTCTCTTAATTAATTTATATATTTTTCAAAAATATTTCATAACATTTTAAACAACAAAACAGCGCCTCCACCGCTTGAGCTTGGTATTACAAATAATGGCCGCTCACGTAAGAGCAGGTGAGGTTTTAATTCGGATCCCCCTGTTGGGTTCCGAGTGTATATAAGAGAATGATCTACAGTTTCGTATCTGCGAGTTAGTTCAAAACGCGAGCAAGTGTATGCTGGAGTAAAAAAATTTCATAGTGTGGACAATTCCGGGTTCTCTTGGATATGCATTTTTTTCCGTATCATCGTGTTCGACCCCGTAACGTATAGATCGAGGAATTGCGATTTGTTTTCGATGTAATAATGGTGCAAAGTACGTTTCTTTCGTTAATACGCTTCTCGAAATTTTTTTTATGACTCTCTTGTGTAAACATGAACAAAAAAGAGAGAGGAAACCGCATACAGATAAAAACAGATAAAAGTTCCGCCTAACGTACAAGCTTCTATTTGTATACTCCTTTGTATCCCGCGGCAATAAAAAAAATAGTAACTCCAATTCTATCCGATAAATCGGATACGATCGGAAAAAGTGGGCGTATCGAGCGAATGCCAATACCTGTCACATCTGTTTTCACAAACAAGAGTGCACGTTGCCTTTATGAAATCACTGTTTTTTTTATCAATTTGGTACGCAATTACACAGACGTGCCAGAGACTGGCCGCTCGCGAGTTTGTGTGCGTCCGTTGGCTGACGCGAACGCTCTTTATCTTTGTGTTAGTCCGCCGTGACGTTCAGTGTCAGGCGACGCGCACGTTCCTTTCAATAATAACGTTACTCCGATTTTCTTCATCAACTCCTAATTGAATATTTTGCCTTTCTTTTTCTTCTCGTCACTGCAGAAATGCCTATCCCGACGAGATCGGCTCCCCGACCACCAACCAATTTCGGAACACAAATAAATACAGGCTGGAGCAACAAGTGAGTCAAATTTTTTCAAAAATAAATTTCAAGAGTGTAAAATATGCGTTATATCTCTTTTGTCTGGTCATTACTTTCAGTGGTCTTTTCGGAGCTTCGTCAACACTGCAACCTAATCAAAAGAAGAAACCACCGCCAAGGCCTCCACCTCCTAGATTTAGAAAAGATTATCCACCAAGACAGGATGATAAAATTAAGAAAGCAGTGAGTCTTTTACTCGTTCAAGGACGATCAAATATAACTTGTTTATAAAACTCGATCTAAAAAAATTTTTTAACAAATTGACAAAATATCAATATTAATATTTCTTTTTAAGGCAAGACCAACGGAACTCTTGACCAATTTTTTTGGACGCAAAACTCAAGGGAAACATGAAAGTTCAAAAGTGACAATATCCAACAATCGCTTGCAAAATTCAAGTTCATCGCACACAAATAATTTGCTAGATCCTGGAATTTCGTTGATCGATTTAAGTCCACCAGGATCACCGACTTTCACGACAAGGTCAAGTAGCGATGGCGTAAGCGTCGATAGTTTTGGAAGTGATGGAAATTCGAATCCATCAGTTTTTACGAGTAGCGGCAGTACGTCACAAACGGAAAGTGCCTTTGAGGACGATTTTGACTTTTTTGGAAGCTTATCAAGCAAAGCCACGGCCAACGACCCGTGGAAAGTGACAAGTAGTCAAGATCCATTCTCACCGTTGCCAGCGAGCAACGTTAATTCGACAATGACGAAACGCGTTGGAGAGACTAGTTTTTTCGCGTACAACGACACTACGACCAGTAGTAGCCAGTCGGTATTCAATCCTCCCGTGACGAATCCGAATCCGATGATGATGCCGACTATAATTCGCGCGAGACCACCAAAGCCACCAGCCCCAAAAATTTTAAACAGAAGTCTCGCACCCATCGTCACGGACTTCAACGCAACGCCCGCAACGAGTGTGACCTTCCCCAACGGAAATGTGCCTTCTATGCGATCATCGACCGCAGATTATAATCCGGTTGTCGATTGGTCAAGCAATTACGAAAATAATCCATCACCACCAATGCCTTCGATACCACCGCCGGCTCCGCCCTCTGAGTATTTCGACGAAGTCGAACCTCCGGTTGTACGTTCATTTCCTTTTTCTCCAAGATTAATTTATTTCCGTACATATCGATCTAATTCGTTTATTTTATTTCTCCATGCAGGAACAATCTAACGCGCTTCCTCACGGAGTAGCACTGTACGATTTCGCTGCTACTCAGTCCGGTGACCTTCCTCTTAAAAAAGGAGAGACGGTAACGCTGCTCAGAGCTGTTAATGACGAATGGTTCGAAGGTCGAATTGGTACTCGCAGTGGAATATTCCCAGCAAATTTTGTCGATATCGTGGTACCTCTTCCCGGAGTTAGTAACAATCTCGTCAACGCCCTTTTCACCTTTAACGGTGAAACGTGGGAAGACCTTCCGTTTGAGGTGAATTTTCATTATTCATTTGATGGCCATTTTATTCGAAATTTCGTTAAAAACATATTGTCTAAATATCAAAATCTTTCGTCTCACAGGAAGGTGCCAAAATAAAGGTATTGTCGAGAATATCCGACGACTGGCTTTATGGAGAGTACAAAGGTAAGAGAGGACAATTTCCAGCGACTTACGTTGACAGAGTACCACAGGATTTGCCAAATTCATCGTAAAACCAGAAAGTATAAATTGATATCCTCTTTTCATAGAGCGAAAAAAATCATTATCATAAATTGGATATTGTTGAGTTGGAGAGAATCTGGAGAGGAAATTGACGATACTTTCACTTCTCAGCGTACGGTCGTCAGAGGGCTCTAGCGTGCGAGCGTGAATTACGTCGATCCGATGTAGTTAGTTTTTGTTGTTTATTTATTGCTGATCGCGAACAGTAATTTTCTTCCTCTTGCTCGTTGCGAAGAATATGAAATTTTCTTTGATAAGTCACGTAGGAAAAATTGAGCATCGAGATACGAAGGAAAAACGGTAGTGAACGCTTTTAAGCCCAAGGATAAAAAATACTCGATAGAGAGCTGTATTGATATTGTATCTTGAGTGTGCTTGTTGCTCGGAAAATCATTCTACGAGGCTCCAAATCAAGGTTTAGTAGCAGCTCGAGGCACGATTTTGAAAAAATGTTGAATCGGGAGCGAAAATTACGATTTACAGTCGAGTTACGTGCTTTCATTGTTTTTTATACAATTTTAGCGCTTTGCGAAATATACATGGAACGATTTCTATACTTCAATGTTCGATTGAGATTGCAGGGAGAATTCAATATTCTCTTAACAATTCCATCAATTTTAAAATATGTAAAATTTAAATATCTATTAAATGTAAGAGGTTAATTTATGTCGTCTCGGTAAATTTAATTTCGCTTAACGTTGGAATAGGCAAAACTTCTCTTGTAAATAACTTCTAAATCACTTTGATCGAATGTTAATTTTTTCTATGATAATTGTCCATTAGATTTAGGGGAATGCATAGCGGAGATTTTTTTCTTTGTTGTTCTTCTATTAAAGACAGTCAAAGTCTTGGTAATTAGTGCATAATCAAGAATTCTCTTTCAATTGAAACATTTTGAAACTTTCGTTTCTCAGTATTATTAACCATTTTCCAAATTCGGAAACTGAATAATTAGCGGGGACCAAGACTAATATGACCTTTTTACATAATATTAAATTAAATCGCGGGGAACATGTCAGTCGTTACTCAAGCGAGAGAGAGAGAGAGAGAGAGAGAGCGAGCTCAGATCATTGTAAAACGCGCATCGAGTTTATATATTTACACGATATATTGTACACGATTTACCAACATTCAACGACTATTTTACATCCCGTACTGATACAGAATGTGATATTTTTCCGCTGTCAATATACAAGATTTCAAGAAAAATGTCGCCTTTCTTATTGCGTCGAATCGAAACCGAATAACGTAGCAAGAAAACGTGCACAAATGTTTTTTTTTCGCTTTCTAATCACAAAGTATTTAGCGATAATAGCAACAATGCCCAGTGATAATATTATTTATTATTGGAATGGAATGAATTGTCGTGAAGCGAAGTGGTTCTCACGTTCGGCTCGCCGATCGTGATAACTCTTATTAGAAAAATATTCGTCGTTCGGGACCTGGTCAAGCTCCTTGCGACGTTGCAGCACGAATTCCACGGGAGGGCGCTGATGGGCTTTAGAGTCTTCGCAAAATCCTTGAACGCACGGATAACACCGTCTCGAAATTTCTTTCCGGTCAGGTAGTAGAGGAAAAAATTAATAGCGAAGTTCCAGTGGTAAACGTGGAAAAAGAATCCGCGACACCATTTGAGCAGCATTTTTTCCTCGAGCCTGGAACGAGAGCGTTTTTATTTTCTTTTTTTTCAGCGCTTTCACTGGACGTCAACGGAGCGAAAAATAATTGTGCAATTAATTAAAGCGAATTATTATTTTTCATGTTGCCCAACCAGCTTATGTAAGCAGCGTTCTTCGCTTCATCGTCGGATGGATATTTGACCAGGACAACGTCCCAGTACAGCTCGAGAGTCTCGACGATTCCGATTGGTAGAAGAAGGACAAGATAAACAATGGAAACGGCGAGTAGCATTCTGCTCGTTCGACACTTCTTCCAACATGCACTCGACGTACCTAAAAAAACAATCTTTCAGAAGAATCGAAAAATGTCTCGATGAGCATAGCCAAGGTCGCGCCGTCCTCACTTACGCGTTAATTGATTTCTTATTAAATCGGATTTTCTCATGTGCACGATCAGGAGGACGTTCCCGATGAAAATAAACAGCGAGGGCATCCAAGTGGAAAATGCGATGTAAAAATACATAGCGTTGCCCCACGGTTTCATTTTCTTCTGGCAGGGAACGAACTCGAAAACACTGTCGGACTCGTATCCTGATTAAAAGACGACGAATTATTATTTTTTGGTTCTTAAAAGACGAATTAAAAAAGGTTAAACATGGACGATGCAAGGCTTTTTGGCGCCAAGCACTTTTTTTACCTCCGTAATACAACTTTGTGAGGGAAACGACGAAACTCGTGCAAGTGAGAATTGCGATCGTGATAACGGTCGAGCGACTGTTGTACAATTTATTGTGCGTCTGAAGAGGAAAAATGACGGCAGCCACGCGAGCCCAAGTCAAGCAAACGACGAGCCAGGTAGACGTGAATTGAAAAAATTCCATCGAGACAGAATTCGCCGAGCAAAGAAATCTGCTGTTCTAAAAGAGGAAGAAAAGATCGTTTCTTTTTATTTACCAGAGTATTTTTCACTCCGGAGTATTTTCTTGTTCGTCCACGCACCATGAAGAGCGAATTTACAAAGAGAGATTGAGACCTCGCTACTCCTACCGCGTAATTAAAAATGAGAGCTCCGTTGTCCGACAGAGCGAGTGCTCGGAGATATAGGGCCAGACCCGAATCGGAAATTGACAAGCTGTTAAGCATTCCGAATGAAACTACGTTCAATGTCACACCTACAAAAATTATAGTTAATTAAATCATTGATTAATTCAAATTCAAGTACAAAAGGATTTTTTCTTACCAATGATAATTATGAACGGAGTAACATAATTTAATAACACTCGAACAAAAGTAACAAAGGGTTGAAGATTGAGCCAGTAAGATCGTGCCTGGCATGGCCAGACGATTTCTAAATCTGGCTGAGTAAAATCGTACAAAAAATCGAGAACTTGCAGAGGTAAAGGACAAACGGTTTGCACTCGAAAGACTTCCGTCGTCGTATCGCTACCACCTGCCATACGTGAAGCGATAAATCCAACCTTTCTTCACTCTTTCCGCACGTCCGTAAGAAAAAAATTTCAAGTACATTTCCTCTGGAGCATAATGCCGGAAAAGGTCAACCAAAAGCGATTTTTGTAAACATTGAAAAATTGAAGAATCATAGAAAAACGGTTAAGAAAAATCGTTCTGGCGACATGGCTTGAAACAAAATTTTCTTCTATTTTTCCCACGCACTATTATTTAGAGAGAAATTTTGAGAAAAGAATTAAATTAAATGTTCGAGTATTCGTAATATTGCGAGAGTTACAGAGCGTATTTTTGCAACGCTAACCGATCGTTAGAGAAAACACTCGCCGAGTATAGAGCGTTCTCGTCAGAGCTCTTCTGTTGGAAGCTGCAAAGACACCTGCGTTCAATTATCATAACATAGAATTATTCTCAGTAAATACAATTTCATTGCGGATAATGCAGATGACAGGGTGACGATGTCTTGGTCTCGCTCACACGAACGATATACACATCAAATCGTGAATTTGTGTATTTTATAGTTACACACAAGGGACAGACACCGCAGACCTCGCGTACTTGACTCATAAATGTGGCTCTTGAATACACACATATAAAAAAAAAACAATGTTTGACTTTTGCATTATATTTTTGTTTCTTTTCTTTATCGGGAAAAAACAAGAATCTGTCGTTTTTTTTTAATATCGCTAAGCGGGATGAATTAATGCATTTTAAGAATGGGCATTGTTATTATTTTTTATTTCCTTCGTACCTTATTGTTTTTACCTTCTTTTGAGATTGCACTACCGGCAAACTGAGTCAGAAACCACTCGTCCGGTTGATTACTTTTTTTTGTTTGCGTCGTTTTTGCTCGCTAGCCCTTCTAACCTCTATCATTATTTACATCGTATCGTAGGAACTGATCTACTATATTACATACATTTCACAATTTCATTTTCATGACCGAAAGGCACATGTCGAGACTGTCATTCCCACAGGGATTACTGCTCAATTATTTTTATATGTAGCGAAGATGAAACAATCGTTTTCCAAATATCGCGTCGTTTCAAAGATGTGAATAATTCGTTATTAACATTAATTCGAGAAAAATTTCGAAATTTGCTGCTAAACGATTGTCAAAATTTTAAAATGATTTTCATTTCTTGTTTGATCGCAATTTTTCGATATTTAAAAATCTTGCCCATCTATGCTCGTTAATCAAGTTGACAAGTAAAGATTTCAACAATAGGTAACGTCGTGTAATAACATATACAATCAATGAATAAGCGATTTAATGATTAATTATCGTCGAGGAAAGGCAACAAAGGTGAAGCTTTATCTTTTTTTCTAATCTAACGATGTTCACACATCCCCGTGGTTGCACCGATTTTTCTTTTTCATTCAGAAAAAAAAGAGGACTGAAAAATCTACAAATATGCAGACTGGGTTTTTTTTCTCATCAAAGCTGCGAACAGTGCTAAACGCTACTGAAAAAAATGCACAAAATATTTCATATATCAATCGAAATACCGTTACCCCTTTTTCTAAATCTTCGTGTGAAAAAAAGCAGCCTACGCTTTTAAGATTCTAGTCTTTTGTTCTCAATCACAGCCGTTTAGATGGATCATCGAATAAGCAAGCTTTTCTCATTCTCCTTGCGAGATTCTCATTGTAAATGTTACATCCGAAATTTCGTAGACTTTCTTTCGTTGCATTTTGTTTTATCGATTGACGATATTATGGTAAGATTGCGATAAAGAATTTAAAAAAAGAAAAAAACTCATTCGCTACTTGTCACTGAGAAACAGAGATCAAATCGTGCCGATACAATCCATGCGTGAGATGCGGAAGGGCAAAAAGCTTTAGAATTATCAATCAAGATAACAATTGCCCGATATTCCATCGTTAGGAATGAAATTCTTATGACCCTTGCCAACTTTATCAAATTCGTGTATTATTACGATCAGCGTTGTTATCATCGATACTAATATTATATTATTCATCGTACGGCTGTCTCAGAGGACGGAGATGGGGTTTTTTCTTCTTTCAACGTGACCCGCAAAACACGAATTTCGGTACAACCCCACAATGGCGTTATCGACAATGATGCGAGTGTCGTTACGCTCTCATGGTCGATGAACCGTCGAATCTCAATATCATCGACATCTTCTCATTTTTTTCATTCGTCCTCGTACGGAATATTTACAAAAATACGTTAAATCCCAACCGTTGCAATATGCTGTTTTAGCCCGTTCAGATCATCAATTTTTGGCTCAAACAACGCAATCTCTCATTAATATTATTTTGCTGCTCTCCTATTTTCGATATTTGCTTCTTTGCCTTTTTAATCGGGCCTGTATATCGGTATTTTGGGAACGAATTCGACTAGAAGAACCTGTGAATTTTGAAGTGAATTAATTATAATAAAAATCAAAGAGTTGCAAAGACTTTCGTTTTGATTGAAATATAATCAAAGTTCGTTCATTACATATTCCATCATGGATGAGCTGTCGCATCGTTGTTTGGCCAGACGCCAGTGGAGACCCAGCTTGTGGTAGAGCTTGCTGTTTTCCCACTCCAAAAGTTTGTTCAAAGAATGTTGAGTCTGAAATAAATTGTTGGATTATTGTTAAAAAACTATTAAAGCTATAATCTACATTGATAAAAATCAACGAATAGGAAATTGGAGGTTCACCCTTTTGCTCAGGCATATAACAGGCCACAGCGAACATCCCAGGGTGCAGCAACAACAAACGCAACCACAGAAAAGCCACTTGACATTGACAGGAAGAGTTTTTTTCAAAACGCCGTTTACTCTTGTCACTGTTGCCTTGAACTCCTCAGGGGCTACTCGAGAAACAAGACCACTTGGAAATTCAGACTCAAATCTGTTGCTCAAACCGAACCTGCATGTAAATAAAATAAAAATAGTTGTCAGTCACTGCGGTAAAGTGATAAAAAAATGATTTGAAAAATAAAGAAACTGACACTGTCATGTTACCAGCACCTCGCACGACAATGGGATCAGGGACACTGGGGACGTATTGTTCTTCCGCATTTTGTTCATTGTCTTCGTCCTCCTCGTAGATCGCGTCGAAATCAGCCATTCCGGAAATATTGAATGACCGTGAGTAAGATTGCACGTTTGAGACCACACGCGGAAATTCTTTTTCGGAGCGCGGTCACGTTTTGATAGGAAACATCTCTGGAGTCTCGACAGGGAGAGTTTAAAAGGGTTCGCGATTGCAAATCAGTCAACGATCTTTGGACTTGACTGTCATTGCGAGAACTTTGATTTTAATTCCCGTAATTTGAGGATTTTGCAAATTTCACTCACAATTTTCAATGCGGGAAGAAAATTCGCGCATCGGGAAGAAAACTACGTACTTTACAGAAATGAAAACGTCGTGCTCGTCGTAGAGCATCCGTATACTGCGGATCATCATCTACAAACAAAGAACTCGTGCACGGACAGCACGAACACGACTGAATGGAAACAATTTTTTCTCTTGCTCTTTTTTTTTTAATTCACGATCGAGCGCCATCTGACATTGGTCATATTACTCCAAGTTTAGATAAAAAAAGTCTTCGATAGTTTTCCGGTCTTTTTACCATGTCAACCAGCGGTCATTTAACTTCAAAGTTCCAGAAACAGATTGTCCTTTTCGGAGCATTGACGTGACAAGTATTTTCGCGATTTGTTTATCGTCGCGATTACGTTTTACAAGTGAACAAATCTGCAATTTGTACAAAAATTGAAAAGAGTCTCACAATTAACCGTCGAGATGACTTATATGAATTCCTGGGAGGAATTCGAAAAAGGAGCAGAGAGGTTATACCTGCAAGATCCATTGAAAGTGAGTTTTCAACAAATTTCAATTTATTTGTCGAAATTAATGAATGCTCAAGTGCATTTCTTCTCTCGAACAGAATTCAGAAATCAATTTTACATAATATTATTATCTAAATAAATAAGTATTTCAGTTAATGAATAAGTAATCGAATAAAACAAAATATTAATCTTAGGCTCGATACTCTATGAAGTACTCTCACAACAAAGGTTGCCTTTGCCTCAAGCTCACTGATGATCGAACAGTAAGTTTCTCTTTATAAAGAATATAACAAGTTTCAGTATGAGTATTTTGTTAAAAATTGTCTATTTTCAGTGTATACAGTACAAAACGGAGATAGCTCAAGATTTAAAGAAGATGGAGAAATTTATAGGAAATCTCATGAGACACATGGCATCGAAGGACAATTGAGGAAATCGTTCTAGGAATATTTATATATTTTATAAATAAATAAATCATTTATACATTGAAGGGAGTTTGAACACTTTTTTTATTTATCCCGTGACTAGTAGGATTATAATTCTTTTATTCGTTTGACATATAAACAAGAATTTAATTCTAATATACAATATGTGCATAATATTTCGATATATCATATACATACATAAATTTATTTATTTTTTAATTTAAAGTACAGTACTTATTTTGGCCGAATCCGCGGTCTTCGAGTCAAAGTCCTGAAACAACGATAAATTCAATTTTTCATGTCATTTTGGGTGAATATTATAAAAAAGCTGGTCAATATACTGATAAAAAAGCTTCTACTGCAATTTGTTAAGAGCGTTAGCCTTTTCTCATTAAAATATAAACTAAATTTGCTTCTTTGTAATTCATGTTTTTTTATACCGTGCACACGTGAATCGTGACAACTTACGATATAATGGGTTGAAGAACCGCGTCCAGAGTAGCATCGACAGGAGAGTACATTTCTTGATTTGAGGACATATCATAGCGCCCATCGCCCGCTAATTGCATTTGCGTCTACACACACCAAAGAGAAAATCTATCTTTACTCGAGGCGAAAAAAAAGATAATTTTGATTCTAGTGCAACTACGATGAAAAGCCAGAGAATATTTTATTTACAGCTCAAGTGACTAATGGTTAAAAAAATGATTTTTGAGATTGTTCCATGGAACGAAAATTTTATTTTCGTTTTCCTTTCGTTTAGTGCGAAAATGTACAGAGCAACGCGAATTCGGTTACGTAAGCGAAGAGGCAAATATTTGTGAATAGAAATAATTGAGAATTTCCGGTTTACGTACGGGACGTGGCGGCCTGGCTGAACTATCGGCAGAGCTCGAGCAGCAACTCGAGAAATCCTGAGGCGTGCTCTCCCCAAGTCCACTGTCGACGTTACCTCCTATCAAAATTCGTCCATTCCGCGATCCGATCGTACTCTTCGCAAAATCCATATCTCTTCGTGGATTATAATCTCCCCTGTCCAGGGAATACTTTGGTTCGTTACGGGAGGATCTCGCGCTCGAAAAGTTATAAATCATCTCGTCGCGACTATGACGCACGTCGCGTCTACTGCCTTTGCCAACGGATCCGATATTTCTGAAATTTAATTACATGGTAGCGCCTCATGAACGAAAAGAATGCTCGATTTTTCTGCCAGCTACCACAAATCGGCGCGACAACAACAAAAAATGGAAAAAAAACGGACACAACGAACAAGTGCATCGGGACACGTTAATCCGTGATTTATTTATAGGTAATTTCATGCTTCAAATAAATAGAGGGTGGACGCATGCTTAATGTATACTGTAAAAACGGTGTAATAATACAACGTACATGCTCGAAGAAATAAATTAATTGAGGACGAAAATACACAAACAAACAAACAAACACGACTCATGCAGAGGAGAAAATAGATGGGATTGCGGGGTGATGTTTCAAAACGTCGAGGATTTGTATTATTTTCAAACAATGACTATGGATCCTGTTTCATCCTCGGCAGGAGGAGAATGATTGTAGTGGGTGCAGACCATCTTGAGATCATCGTACCTAGGCGGTGCCGTTATACTTTCGGTATCGTCCAACCGAGAATTGCTCGATTGCAAGAGACACTGGGGTACCGATTGAGATTGCACGATTGTGTATGGTATCTCGCGTCTCTGCTGTTCCGTCATTCCCGTCGTGTCGATGAGACCAAATTCTAGATGCCTGCGAGCGAGGGAAAAGCTTTGTCAATTTTTTTCAGTATAATCATCGGTATCGAATTAAAAATATAAACGAAAGAAAATTAACAAAAGACAAAATTCCGCACTTTCGAAGCTCGTCCGGCAAAGTTTGCTTTTGAGACGACGGACTCCTGTGTCGGCTTCTGTGCCTTCTTCGCGGCTCTGTGTGACTCACGACGGCTCTTTGGACACCCTCGCCTTTTCGCTTCTGCGCTTCTCTCCATTGTGGCTCCGAATCTATCAATTCGTGTCTGAAAAATAATTTTAATAAAAGATTGATCTTTCAAGTAAAAAGAGTAGAAAGAGAGTGATAATTTTCAAGTGCCTATACCTGGAGTTGCGCGAGCTTCTGTGCTTTCGACGATGTTTCCTGTGGGCCGATCTGGTATCGTGCGAACCTCTCGAGAGCTCGGACTCGCAGTCCGAGTGTCGACTGTGTCGACGATGACTGTGACTGTGACTTCGCCTACGATGTCCACTTCGACTGTGGCTATCACCCGAGCTTTGACTTTCCACGGAACTGCTTCGTCGTTGAAGCCTGTTCAGTAGCTAGATGAAAAGAAATAAAGAAATTAGATTTTTTTCCATTTCATATGTACTTTCTTATACTTTTGCTGCGTATTTTTTTTGTCAACTTTATCAAATGAAAATGATGAATATGAATTATAACTCACTGCTGGCGCTGTGCCAGCGGATCTGACGGATCGGGGACTCGACGAGGTGTAAAGTCCTCGCGGTTGACTTTGCAGCCAAGGCGCGCTTCTGGTGCTCCGAGGACTTGAATTGTTCACATTATGTCTCGCGGAAATATTGCAATTGTTAATACTGGCTTGAATGTTTCGCTCAATTGGTGGTTTCTCAACGAACGGTCCGATCATTTCCTGACCCTCGACTACTCGTCGCTGAGCCCGACGACTTGGGGCGCGTTGAAACGCGGGTGGTGGATTTCGACGAATCGAGGCTTGATGCTTTTCAGAGCTCGTCGATGGACTATGAGAACGGAAACGTGCGTAAGGACTCAACGGAGGAGGTCCTGTTGCCATCAGACGAAAAAATGCTTGATGCTCCTGACAACATTTCCACAAGTGACGACAAGCTCCTCGCGAAGGTGTTTCGAAACCATGAGTCCGCTCCTCCGAGTTTTTCTCGCTCACACGTAGCATGAAGTATCGTCCCTGGAAATGTTTTTAATTATTCTTATTTATTAAATATCTCGTTGTAGATAACTTCATATTAAGGATGAACTAGAGATACAATCCCTGTCCAAAGTGACTTTTTCATACTGAATTTTTAAAATTAAGTCTTTGTTTCTCTGTGACAAATTTGAAATTTTTTATTGTCATATTTAGAATGATACTCAATAGCTTTCTAATGCTTTATTAGAAAGCTATTGAGTATCTAATGCTTATTATTTACGACTTCGTAGATATTTTTTTAATTAAAAATTTCAAATACCTTGTAATAAATTTTATTTATACGAGGCCAGTAATAATTGCCGACTTTGGTTTTATTCCGCAAAAGGATAATCCCACTCGGTGTCAGTCCCAAATAATACTCGACGTTGTCCTCGCCCTGAAAAATATGAAATAAATATTATAAATAAAATTACTGAACTTATTGATCTTTTTCTTCGAGTCTGATTCTTTTGTGAATAAAATTCATTTACCAGCACTGGATGCAAATCCACACCATACATCTCCAGCCATTTGACTTTGTCCAGATAATTGAGTTCAGCAGCGGAAGGTAATTGGCCGCTGGGAAAAAAAATTCAGGGATATATCTCAGAAAATAATTGAATAAAGAACATCGTTGATCAACTCACACCAGAGTTTTATGTAACTCAACTATCCGGGCCTCGAGTTCCGCAGTCTGATTAGCAAGGAAACGAAATTCCGTGACGTAGCCGAGGGAGTGCCTCCTGGGATCGTAATCACCGAGTTCAGCTGAAATAAAGCGAACAAATTAACAAAAAAAAAAAATTTCTTAAATTTATATATAAATAAATTCAATTCACCGCATATAATCTTCGAGCATATCCGAGTGAGTCGAAAATGCGAAAAGAAAATCGACTCGAAAATTTCATGAACGATTTGAATTGCGTGCGCTCGGCGTACAATCGCGTCAGGATAAATTTCATGATTTCGTATAATTACATCGTTCCGAGGATAAAACTCATATCAAGCTGATCGTTGGAGCGTTTATCGAGAGGCGAGAGCAACGAAACGATTAGCGAGGCCGGACGTATACTTTTATCAACTTTTTCCCTCTCTTTTTTTTATTTATTATTTTCATCAGGAGAGAAACGAGATTCAAACCACACCCGTTTTCTTGACTGACATTCCCTTGTACTCACCATTATTTATCATTTGATTAACGAACGTTCAATCAACTTGTCACAATTACAAGATATCCGATTTTCTCTCTGAATCTCTCAGTTTTTCTCCCTTTCGTTGAATGTCCATGACTATTTTAAAGAACGAAAAATCTCCAGTTTCAAATGTCCGATCGCTTTTTCCCAGACAGCGAAGAAAGGTTTGAATGGTAATTATACGGAATCGCATTATTTGTAAACGTCAAGTCTCCGGAATGATTTATTCCTCGGTGATTTTTCACGCAGAAAAATACTCTGCGAAAATAACTCTTCTTCCTGAACGTGGAATATACATCTTAGCCACGATGCTACCTTCATTCGTAATTGAATTTGCTGACTTTGATGAATCTTTGAAGCGCAGCTGGGAAACGCACAAAATTTCGAAAGGGTGGTGCAGAGCTTTTCCTCGGTTGGAATACATTTTTATTCAACTCTTGGCGTTTCTCATGCCAATTATTAATAAAGAGAGAAAAAATAAAGAGAGAGAGAGAGAGAGAGAGAGAAAAAGTGAGCTCACTGGAATGCGTATAATTACGCAGGATTCTCGTTACCGTGAGATCGGGACTTGAAGAAACGAGAGAGAATAGCGAACCGAGATTAGGGGAAGAAACGAGGGGAATAAATATAATTTCCGTGAAAAAAGAGCAACAGGAATTTCGCATAAATCTTTCGTACGAAGAGCACTTGCGATTTTTGTATCAGACGCTCTTAATTGTCGAGAGGACATTTTTTTCTTGAAAATTGAGGACCGTAAATACGTCTGGGGGAGATTAAAATAAGCGAGCGAGTCAAGAGCACTCAGGGAGCTCAACTAATTTTTTGAAAACTTGAGTTGACGATTTGAAGTTGAAGTTGAATTGACACAGTTTTCGCTTATTCGAGTTGATAAGGACGCAGTCTGGTAAACAATGAGCTTGGAAATTTTATTCAGAAGGGAATGAAAGAGACAGAGGAAAAAAACATCGAGGAAAACAACCCCTCAGGCAATTAATTCCGATTTTCAAGTCGCGGATAAAGAGACTCCCTTATAAACTCAGAGAGAATGCACAATGAAATCAAAGTCTCGAATCGTTCGATGCTTATCTATCGAATTGAGAGAGACTGGAATATATTGAATGAGAGAAAATTGTACGCGCTCTATTCGACGAAACGTTTGCCAGTGATTGGATTCATTCGGCTTTCTCGTGTCTTTTGTTTCCCGGAGTTTCGTCGAGGAATGAAAATGGGATGAGGAAAATGAAAAGTCGCACAATAACGCGCTTCTTTAGCGAGGCAGAAATTTTTCGTTAAAGACCAAAAGTCAACCGGCGTCCTATCCGAATATCTGAGTGGGAGTTTCGAGTCGTCGAAAGACGACGATACTCGGGGATGGGAAAAAAAACGAGTCGTCCAAGCATTCATCCGGATTCTTTAGAGAAACTTAGATGAGAGGCAAACAGGCACGATGCGACCAAAGCCCCCTTTTCTTTCTTCTTCTCGACGTATCTCTCTATTTGCCTCGCGATGCGCTTTGAATCTCGCGGTTTGATAACTCCGACATGTCCATACACAGAATTTCCGAGATATCTTTACTCTCGTATGGTGAAGCTGACCTCACCACGACCAATTTATCAGCTGTTTTCGCATCCGATGTCCAAGACGGTCAGTTTCACGGAATGGACGCCTCGAGCTACGACGACTGTGCATTTAAATTTTTTTTTCGCTGGAGCTTTACGTTCATTGGAAGATTTGGAAAAAAAATTGTTTATACGATTTGCAAATTTTTTAAAAAAATTTGATCCACGTTTTGTCACTAGTTTCCAAAAATACTTTGAGACAAAAATTACTTGAGGAAAATTTCATAAACTTCGTACCCTAATAACTAACGTACAAAAGGGAGCACCGAATAACAGTAGTAGAAAAAATGTAATTTCTCTGTCTAATTGCTCGAAAGCAATGAAGATAACAATTTTGAAAAAATTCCGCTTACACATTTAACGTTAATGAACCCTCTTCCAAAACCTTAAGAAATTCTCATTCATGTCTCTTGTGTCTAAAAAAACATCTTAAATCTTCTCCTTCTCTTGAGAAAAAAAATTTTTACATTCGTAAAAATGAGACTGAAAAAAATTATCTAAATCTTTTTCACCAGACAGGTTTCTCGTCTATTTAGTAAAAATTCAATGGAAAATCATTTCGAAATATTCCCCAACATCACCCCGCATGACACAAAATATGAAAAGCGCGAAATATTTTTCGAGACGAGAGATGAATGAAATAAAGAGTGGGAGATAGAGAAACAAAGTTTTGGCTGAAGTTGGGTTTCTCCGCGCTTCCTTATCTCGTGCTTGCACGTTTAGCTTCAGAATGGATTATCTCGAGACTGTTTCCCGGAGTTATTTTTGGCAAAACGCATGAGCCAAGCACGTCGGGGTATCCCGCTGAGGATTTCTCTTCACGGGGAGAAAGAAAGAAGGAGCGAGAGGGAGTCAGAAAAAAAGGGGAAAAAATGTAAAAAGAGGGAAAGGTAAGAGAGGAGGGAGAAAGATAAGAGGGGTAATTTACCGTCATTGAGGTTGGCCGGAGAGCGTATGCATACTCGAGAAATCGAGTATGTAATACGCGACTGTACGAATGATTCACGATCCTCCGTTTATTCGCATTTAGCCTGCCTTATAAGTTGCATTAACGACCCCTACAGCCACGTCTCTCAACCTTTCCTCTCCTTTATCTACCACACTTTTTCCCTTTTTTTCTGTACGTTCTTCTTATAACAGAAATCTCGGACATTTGCCAAGGATTGGGCGTAAATTACGATCGTAACGAGTCTTGACCTTTTTTTTGTCTCTTCGGTCAGACACAAATTTTCTCTTCGAACTTACATTGGACGACGTAAGCTCCGAGTTCGGCGGCGAGGTCGAAGGAAACCGGAAGTCTTCCTTGAACGATGTCCTGTTTCACTTGAAGGAAGAATTGGTACCTGGAAAAATTTTTTTTCTTTTTAAATTGAATAAAAAGGAGAGTTTGATGAAAAAGTCTTTCTACGTTTCCTCCGTCGCGAATCGCGGTTCTAGATTTCGATTTATGATAAGGAACACGTAAGTAATAACGCGTTGGAGAATTCGCCACGGGGACCGGAGAGAAACTGCGAAACTGGATTTAAATGTTGCAAGAGCGAAGGTGTTGCCGGGCTCGGAGGAGAAAAGGAGGACGAGGGGCCGGGAGGACCCTGAAACAAACCGCAAAACCTATTCCGCATGAAAGTTGACTTACGGAACAAAGGAGCTCGTTTACGCCCCCGCAGATTCGTGTACACGAGGATAAACCACCGGGGAAACCGGGGCGAGTTGCAACACTTTTGCGGTTTCTCGCTCTCCCGGAGAGAATCGATTATCGATCTTTTTTGTTCATTGATTTAGAAAAAACATCGAACGAAAATTAAAAAAATTTGCGGAATGTATAGAAAACTTTCACAAGATTTTTATTCCGTTATAGTACAGCAAACATTTCTTCTTCTGTTCTTTTTTCACTTTATTTAATAATTTTTTACTCAACCAAATTTTGTAAAAATGTGATTATTATATATTTGACCGATTTCTCTGCAATTTATCATTTTGGTATTCATACAACATGTAAAACATTGGCCATAAATCTGATGACTTTTTCTGTTTGTATTTACCTTCATTAACAAAATTTTGTAAAAAACAGCAAAGCTTATGCACATAAAACTTATTACTATGCTAATAAAAGAATGAATCAACAAAACTTTTTTTAAATAAAAGTATTGACCGAAAAAATTATTTTCAATTTGATTGTTTAGAACGGTTTTTACCGTTATTTTTTTAGCTCGAAAAAAAACTTCTAGTTGCTCCCGATCGAATACACGCCGAAAATCGAGAAGTCGATTTTTTTTTCGCTGCTGGGTGCTCGCGAGATTGTCGGTCAATTTGGATCTACCGCGGGAGGTCGAGGAATCTGGATCGTTTTGGAGAGAGAACGAGAAGAGAGGATCTTTAGAAAAGCCTCGCGGGCCACTCCCAGAGGATAATTCACGAGGATGCTTAAAAAAATGAAAAGAAAAGGAAAAAAAATGAAAAATAAGAATTCGGTGCCCTCACGAAATGGCAAAATGGCGGACACGTTATAAGTACGTTACGAGGGCGGTTCGCTCGCGTTTGTTACACGCGTTTCGCCATCGAGCTCTATAATTTACCCCTTTTCGTTCGGGTAATTGGCGAGCCGGTTAATTGCCAGGGCGCGAGATCGCGCGCACACACGAGTTGCAAAACACACGAGCCCAGGGGCTACCAAAAAAAAAGTACAGAACAGAAAAAAAAGAAACGAAGAAAAAATCTCGAGGGATTAAATCTCTCTGTTCGGACCATCGTGACCGATGGACAAAGCTTCCTAATTTTACACTTTCTTCTTCTATTTTGACATTTTCGTCGAATTCCGTTCGATAATCTCGCAAAAAATTTTCAAGGACAAGGTGAAATATTTTCAATTCTTTTCTCGTCGAATTTTGCTCGATTTTATTTTGAGAACCAATTTTATTTTTACGTATATTTTGGATAAAAAGTATTCTAATATTATAATATTATTATTTTAATATTTTTATGAAAATCAAATTTAAAAAAATAATAATGTTCATCGAGTGTCTCTCGTTTCTTTGACACGATGGCTTATTTTTTTGAGCTTTACAGCGTGGGCGGAAATGCAATTTTGTGCTTGGTAATATTATGGAGAGGGATGAGGAAAAAAAATTGTCCGCGGGGAGTTGCTCTGCTCGCTCTGCTCTAGGCGAGATATCCGCGGTGGATTTATTTTACGTTTTTGAACGTTATCGACGCGTTCGTTATTGTCCTGACTGCGTACCGCTCTTGCCCTTTCTCTGACATCGAGTCGAGCAATGAACATGAAAATGTGAGTGCGTTTGACGTACATTTATTTGCGCCACGGGTAGCACGAAACGAGAATCTTTATTCTCGATACACAGTGCGCTCGTGAGAACGACGTTTGCGTTTTCCGCGACCTGGGGGGGTGAAAAACTATTTTTCAATCATCAACTATCGTTTGAGTATTATTTAATTTTTTTTTCGTAACAATTTCCGTTTGAGATTCTTTTTTATATTTACTAGAATATCCTCGAATAATTTACATTTAAAGGAATAATAAAAAAATTATCGAGTACTATCGAAGTCTGAGAAATATCGGAAATGTATCAAAAACAGTTTTTCAATTTCCTGAATTTTGATTTTATTGCTATTAGATTTAAAAAAATATTTTTTCGTCATATAGGAAAAATGAGAATAGGAATTTAATTGAATGAGATTGTTAGATGAAATAAAAATTCTTGGAAAACGCGTAAACTCTTTCTGGAAGAATAATATAGAGTACTTCCAATCCAGTGTTCTAATTCAATAAGGAATTGAAGTGGAAAAAAGTTCTTCGTTCTAGACTAGGATTTACCCGATAAATTTTTAAACTTTTTTTTAAAATATATCTTCACGTAAAATTACAATTGAGCAAGATTTCGAAAACAAGATAAAAATTCATTGTAATCATTATTCAACGAAAACGAATCCTTACAAATGTTTCTTGGAGGACCCGGAGCACTTAACCGACGCATCTGAATACTAAAATATTGAGAGCTAAGAAATTGAAAAAGTTCCGATTTCCTAATCTCCAATTTTATATGAATTTTTTAAGTAATATTCTGTCTTTGTATGTATAAAATTTACAATCGGATTTTCGCATAAAAGAAAAACTGAAAATGAATTTTTCTTCGACGGAATAGAGCGAGTATAATTTTTCTTGGAGGACACGGAGCACTTAAGGAACGCAGTGGGATACCGCGTCGAGGTTTTCTCGTCTCCGCGAGAGTCCCTTGGTCTTGAGTCCCTCTGGACGATCGCTCATGATCGTCGTGCACGTTCGTTCGCGATCGCTCGAGAAGAGGAGGAAGACAAGTTATTAGCATATAGATCGAGCAAGATCTCGTCCTTAGCACCTCTGACATTTTTTTATTCTCTCTCTCACTCTCTTTCTCTCTCTCCTTCCTTTCTTCCTATCGATATCACGCGTGTATCCGTTTCTCGCGCGGCCAAGAAAGTTGACGACTCACCTCGTGATCTCCTCGATGAGTTTGCACGGATCGGCGGCGTAAAATTTCACACCGAAGTAGAGAGTGTGCGTATCCGAGGTCGGATCCCCTTTTCGAGATTTCAACTGCTTGCTCACTTTTTTGCTCGGGTCGAGCCATTGCTGAAGACGAGAAAGAACAAATTCTAACACCTTTAAAATGTTTAAAAATCCTTGACGATGAACTGGAGGTACAATATCTAACAAAAATGCCTTTTCCATACGGAATTGTCAAAATTTAATCATTGTTTTTTTTAATTCAGAACAATATTCAATGGGTTTATAATGTTTCATTAGCATTTTTTATGTGTACTGATAAATAAATAAAAATTATCAACAAAACCTCATCATTTTCATCAATTTTTACGTACTGTTAGAGAGGAAAAAAAGTTTAGTCGCCATAAGTGGATAATTTTTTAAAAACTGTTTAATACAAGTGAATGAAATTTTGCAGAAAGATTCTTTTATATTTAAACATTTTGAAACAAAATTTTCAACTAATATCTTTTTTCGATATTTATAATTTATTATAACTTCATTTTCGATAAATCTGCATAAGGATACGTATAATATTCAATTTATTATAACTGCTAAATGATGTAGTGAATTGAGTTGAAATTTGCTGAGAAGCATTAGAGTTCGATTATCAGTAACTGGTCTAATTTTCAAATTTTTACCAACGTGTCGAGTTATCTCCAGTACATCCTTAAAACATTTACAATTTCTATATTTCTTTATTTCTATTTTTTTTAAATATAACTATTTTATGCAAAAAAAATTTTTTTAGGACCATTTTTCGGAAAAGCCCCAAGACTGCATAATTACTCTAAATTTTCATAAACAAAAATTTCTGTTGATGAAATCAGCTTTGAAAATTTCGAATTAAAATTTGTTAATTCGATATTTAAAAATTTTAAGTCAAAATAAATTTTCTACTATTTTTTGTATTTTTAATAAAATTATATGATCGATTATGTCTTGGGAGTCGACTTGGAAGCGTCAATCTAATGGCGAAACGATGACGAGTAAACCGGAAAACGAGGCGAAGTGCTCGGACAAGCCGGAAATTACAAAGAATTTTCCCCGAGATGATAAATCTTGGTCTCGCGAGTCTGTATATACGCGTGTACACGATCTCGCGCATCTCTCTTTCTCTCTTTAACTTTCCCCTTTAGGGAAGCGTAAGGTCGTCGAGTCGAGGTCCTCCTAGCCCTGGAGGCGAGCTATCAACGCCGGCTCAGGGGGAAAGAGAAAGAGAAGTTCATGAATCCCAGCTCCGCCAAGGATTTATGATCAACACGGGCGAATTAATTTGAAACTGGGAGGGGTTCTTATGTGAATTCAATTTGCAAGAATATTGAAATCCCACCATCCCCGAGTCTCCATTCATATAAAACCGAACCAGACTGACGAAATAAATGGATTATGACCTTCCAAAGCTCGTTCGTCATCGTTGCCAAAAGTGACACGTCTTTAAATTCAAATTCAAGTCAGACATTTTTCCACTAATTTCTTGTGCCAACTTACGTTTTATTTATTTTTAATTTTAAAATATATTATCAATTTTTATGATTGAAACAAAAACAGAATATTCGAAAAAATGTAGAAATTTATTGATTTTTTGTTGTCTTTTAAAATATTAACCGAAATTGAAAAATAATAATTTGTTTATGACTAAAAATAATGTTTTTTTTTTTCAAATATTCTTAATTATTTTCTTTTATTTTTTCAAATTTTCGCTCACCGTTTGATTCTCGTGATCGAGGTATCGAAGTCCGAAGTATGCGGTCTCAAGAAGATTGAGATGCCTGAAGACACGATCGAGCAGTTCCTGGCCAAGATTCGAGCTCTGAAACAGAAAACGGAGAAAAAAATGAGATCGAGAAAAGAGCGAGACCGTAATGAGCGAACGGGCAAAAAGAAATTTTGAAACGATTCGAGCAGAAAGCATAATTAGCATCGTGCAACAAAGAAGGACGAGCGTCCCTCTCTCCAAAGCCTGCGGCCTGTTCGAGAAGAAGATTGATCGATGTCAAAAGTAATCACGCGAGCTTTCATCGTAATTACATTTTTCATAAATTTTCATTTTTATTCTCCACTGTAAACGTATTTTAATTACATAATTTTCCAGAAAATCCCAACGAAATATGATTATTAATTCTGTTTGCTTGTACGTGCATGCGTGAATAACTTGTTTTCGCATCGCAGCGTTCATAAACGTGATTTGAAAACATCAGTCAATATCGTTATGCCTGTATGTATAATTGTTTGAAATTTTAGTCATTTATTGTTTTTAAATATAAAAATTTCAATACTCCAATAAAATATTATTTATGAATTTGCTCAGATGAGCGTGAATAATTATTTTTTCGCTTCATGAAGTTTGGAAAGTGTTTTAAAAAATAGTTTGAAAAATTCGCAGACGGCCCATCGAAAAAATGTTTTTCGATCGAATTTTTTTATCGCTCTTCCGGAGGTTCTCTCTCGCCGAGGATGGAACTCTCGTCGAACGTCTACCGGTGTTCACAGAAGCGTGTCACGCATTGTGTACTCCGCGTTTACGTTCCCCTGCATTTTTTTTTCGCTCTCGACATTTTTCCCTCCCGCCTTGTTTTCTCTCGACCCGTGGAAATAACTCGCGTGTTCCCGCGGCGCGGGTATTCGAGATTGAAATCGACGCTTTCCGGTTCCCACTGAAATCAGGCGTCCATGACGATCGCGACTCTGTTTGCCCTTTTTTTTCCTTCCAATATCGAACTTCGGTTTTCTATAACATTTTATCGATGAGCCACATTTTTCGAAATTGTATCTTGAAGAAAATTTTTTTTTTTAACTAAAATAAAAAAATCGCCGTCATTATAGGTCTGACGTGTGCGTGTCGAAGGATGATTCATCCTTTCGAAAGACTTTTTTACGACGTCCGAGTCTCGACGAGACTGCGAGGTAGACGTTCCCTCAGCGAGACAAAAAATTCGAGAGAAAAAAAGAATAATTTTTGAAATAAAAAAAGGAATATTAAGTGGCCGATAGAGCAATAGAGTCTGCTCTCTCTCGCAATTAGCGATCGTTTAGCCTGGACTTTTGCGGTTTTCAGCGTGCTTATTTTCTGTCGGATTCCTCTGGATCTCGAATTTTTCATTATTCCTTCAGGGGAAACGAGAGAGAAATAAAGGGAGAGGAAAAAAGCGTGGTCGAGATAAAAATTCATAGGGTGTAATAATCGGTGCGGTCTTCGGTTTTGTGGACACGCGATGTGACCGAGCCTTCAAGTATCGAGTCGGAGCCTATTTATCCCTATTTCAGCATTTTTTTTTGTTCTCGGTGCTCTTGTAAATTCTTCACGATGAATGAAAAATTAAACCTCTTGATATTTTTTTAATCCTGATGAATGAAAAATCGAATCTTTTAATATTTTTTTAATTCTCTGTACACTTCTTGCTTTATGACTCATGAGAAACGAAAAATGTTATTCTTTGATATATTTTTTTTTCATTTCATTTGTAGTTTTGGTGCGGGCTCTCTTTTGAATTTTTCACAGTAACTGGAAAATTGAAACTTTTTTATGTCCCGAGTTGTATCGTAGAGAACGAGTTTCGGTCGTATTGCCCGATACTTCTGGACACGCTCCGTACTTTTGTCTCTCCCTCTCTTTTATTCTTTCCTCCGGAGGAGTTGGCTCTCGTTCGGTTACGTCGAGTTCCATCTTGAGGTCAATGGCAACGAGGCGTTCGAATCTCGACGCATGGAGAATGTGTATATAGATATGGGGCGTTTCAGACGGAGCGGACCCCGTTCGCGTTTTTTCCGTCTCCGCGGCCGAAACTGTCAGGAAGCGAGCTTGCGATACAAACTTTCCGAATCACGTACCTCGGACGAATCGAGGAATGCAACGCGTGTCGGCAACTTTTTTTTCTCGTTCTCTCCTTTATACATTTTTTCTCTCAGTTTTCGTGAGTTCACGCGCGACTCCGAACTTTTCAGGATGCACCGTTTCAATTCTCTTCATTTCGATTCTTATTCTTTTTTTCTCGAATGTCTTCGTGCTGACGAGGTCTCGGGTTTCCGTAAACCGAGTCAAACGGAATGCTTCGAAAGAATTACTTTTCATTTTTACTATTTTTCACTTTTTATTTCTTTGCTCGTATTCGTACGCTGTTTTATTTCATCGACACCAATCCTATAGCGTCATCATTTTCTACTTCATACAGAGAATTGTTTAAAAAAACATTTAAAAAATTATAAAAAAAAGGTAAAAAAAATTGACTAAAAATAAAATAAAATAGGTAATTCAATGAGGAACATCTTGGGAGCCTTTCACCAGAATTGATTCGATTAGACGATTAATTAAAACAAACGTATAATCAGGCGAGACGTCTCTCGATAATTGATTCCCAAAATCTGTCTTACAGAAATTTTATTAAATCTCAGGACGTCTCTCATTAATTGTAATTTTCAATAAAAATCGAGAATACACTCAGTTCCATTTTCTACCTTTCATTTTTCGAAATGAACAACGAATTCTCAGCTTCATTTTTTACGAGAGGATTTGTCGTTGAGTTATTGTCTGTCCTTACATATTCGCGCTTTTTTTCTCTCTTCTTCTTTTTTCTCGCTTTTTTTGCGGTACAGGTATTCGAAGTTTCATGGCTGGTGCATACGCGAATGCGTCTGGTGCATATAGCGTTTTGAGAAAAAACGAAAGAGCGAGAGAGACAGAGATAGATAAAGCGAGAGAGAGAGAGAAGAAGGATTCGGTATAAACTGCGAGTTAAAAGTGTGTGCACAAAAGTCTCGTGCACGGATATACGTCGGAGTTACTTTGTGGGCTACGAATACGTAAGTAACACGTACACAATGCGGGAGAAAAAGAGAGACCGAGAGAGAAAGGGCAGAGTTGTGTAAGTAGGGAGCTCGCAGGGTCTATGCCCTGATGCTCCACTCGACGACGACGACGCTCTCTGTGTTCCAACTCGCACGCTCGCTTCTTTCACCTACAGCCAAGATATGCCCGGTGTACCGACGATAGTGTCGAATTTTCTAATTTTATCACTTATGTAATTCATCATTTTTTCAAATCGGAGAGAAAGTTTTCAACATTCGAAATCGATGTTAGAAAAAATGTTAAAAATTTGTATTAATATTCATGAAAATGTTAGCGATCAGTTGAGATTTTCAAATTCACAAAATAACACTTTTTTTAATAGTTGAAAAAAGTCTTTTTTTCAACTATTTGTTAATTTAATATTAAATTAATTTTTTATTGAAGTGACGAAATTTTTTTTTCAATATTGATGAATGAAGGTCCGCTTCGAATTCTCCTCTAATTTCATAACTGTAGGATCAATGTACTATCATATTTTTCACAGAGTCGAGGATCGCGTGCTGGAGCGTATTGTAATCGAGTACAAGTTCGTTGAGCCGAGGTGTTATTAAAGTAACACTACGATAATTTTATATCTCGACTTATGAAGGCTCATATATACACGCGGGAGAGAGAGTGCACCTCTGTGTATATAATGATGGATCATTCATCGTGATTCTATCGTTAGAAACGGTTCGCGCGCGGCAATGGATAAAGGCGCGAGATACAGCGGGAATAAATATCGCAGGCTGGATCAGCGTTCGCACAGTTACGAGAAAAAGATGGCGAAAAAGCGAGAACCCGAGAAATACGAATGAGAGAGAAATTCTAGGATATACAGCAACATCAACAAAGTGATCGAGAGATGAGTCGAAAAAAGAGAATCCGAAGAATATGACTCTCATCGCTCCGTTGAGGTGTTATCGTAAAAAATGCTCTGAGACGCATTATCAAAGAGAATTCAATATCATGTGCAAATGTGTGTAAAATTTCAAGAGGCTCTATCGTCTGGAAGTCAAGATTTATTATTAAGAAGTCTGAATTTCTCGCAACCGCTCATAGTACCACGTCTATATATAGGTGGTGATTTTCCCCTAATTTAACTAATAAACTTTCTCGTTACAAAAAAAAACACATCGATATTGACAGATAATGTGGGAAGTTCTGATCCGAACGAATTTAAATTTCAACATTTACATGGAGAGAAACCATTACAATTCGTCAAGGATGTGCCAGTTCGACGAGAACGAATTTTCGAGACAAAAACGTCACAAGGCAGTAGCGTCACTTGATCGTGATGACGCGATGACGCCTCGTCACGCGAGCGTGCAAATTCGAAAAAAGCTCGCGAATCCGCGACTGGGATGAAAAGCCTCGCGTATCCCGGTGAAAAAAAATAAAAGGAGAGAAAAATAATAAACAGGTGGGTAATTCCACGGAACGGTAATGCAAACACACCGCGGTTAATAACGATTATTATCCCGTCTGCTTCCACTCGAGTTGTACACACGAAAAGTGCAGTTTAGTCTAACCGTTGCTTTTCCATGAGCGCACACGGATCCGCGCTCTCAATATACAATATACAAACGAACACGCACAAACACAAGCGAGCATTTGAAAATGCGTGAGCGCGCACGGAGATTCGTTTGCGTTTTATTACACCGTTTTCTTCTGCGCATATATTCAATATAAGTATGTATATGTACGCAGATACATCCTACATATAGGTACGAAAGGTTCGTCTCTATCGCGAAACGTTCGCAAACGTGACGCAGGCGTGTCACAATACTTGAAAAGAGGAGAGAAAAGAAAAAGATGAAAAAAAAAGGAAATGAAACGGAGGAACGAAGAGAGATGAGGGCCGTCTCGAACCTCCCGACTTACGTCCTTCTTCCGCGCGCTTTTTTATGACGATTATCATTATTATTGTAGATTTATTGTTATTATGATTATTCTCGTGGGGGACAGTGAAGGAATAATAGTATGTAACGAGAAGGAAAAAAAGAGGAGGAAAGGAGAGACGGAACGAGAGAAAAACGTGGATAGGTAGATACATAATGGCTCGCATACCAAAGTCGTCCGCGCGCTTACCCCCGTGAATACAAATTCTCGTCGCGTCTTCACGGTACCTTACCGATATCTCCGCGAGCAGCGGACTCTCTTTCACCGGCGTGTATATTTATACTCACGGGTATATAAATACTCGTAAGCAACGGAAATGACCATTCGGAGATGAAAAGGAAAAAAAATGTCTATAATAGTTTTCGGATCGCGAATTTATCGGTTTCGACGATTCTACCGGGATTATCGCTACTTAAGACCGCTTACGGGCACAAATATCATTCGAGGGGAGATTTACCTCTTTGTGGAGAATTCATCGTACGGAATAAACGTGTTTAATTGCGTGTGTTTTGGAGATCGAGAATTTTTGTATTTAATTTTTTGTTGTTTTGGAGAAATCCTTTTTTATGATCAGCGAAAATTCGAGAGCGCTTCCTGAAATTCGCTAATTAATGAACAAACGGGAGCGTGTTTCATAATTGCTCGTCTTGCTGGACGAAAAGGAATTGGGGGGAAAAGAATAGAGAGAGGAAGAAAAAAATGGTGATCGTCTGGAGCGAGTCTACATCGCCCTTTCCCGGTGAACCGGACAATAATAATTAGTTTTGAGTGCTGCGTGCTTCACTATGTTCGTTCTTTTTTTCGAGACCTACTTTTTTATTCCAGTTTTGTTACCAGGGAAAAAAAGGCAAAAGGAAAACAGGACATTGTTACGTGAAGAGCATTTTCCTCGATGTGGAATTGAAACCTTTTTTTAGCTTTTAGCTCGAAATGAGACTCGAAATGTTTCCAATGCTCTTTTGGAAATGAGTCCATGCGACTCCGATATTTGCGACGAGCGCGTGTCAAAGTTTCGACGTGTCCGGTATATATAGAGGCTCCTTTCAGAGCACATTCCCTGGCGAATTGTGACGATGAGGTATACTAATTAGAACCCGATTTGACTAATGAGCGAAAATCTCCCTATTCACTACTCGTAATGCGGGAAAGACGAAAAGAGACCGAAAATAATTTAATGATCGTTACATACGAAGAAAAATAATAATCTGATTAACGAGGGAATCGATTTTACAACAAAGAAAATACGTAAGATAATTATTTTTCTGTATGCATCTTTTTTTTTAAATATCGCACTTTGTAAAATTTATAGAATTTTGATGTAACTTTGACTATTACATATAAATTTTTTAACTGTTCCAAGTGTGTTTGCTCGGAAATTTTTTAATTTTATTCGTGCACCTACAAAGATTTTATTCATATTTTCAATTAATTAATCGTACAGTTGGATACAGCAAAATCTCAAGATATATTTTATTTAATAAAATCATATTATGATCATGCAGTCTCTAGCTGTTGCAAAAACTCGCACCGCAAGATATTAATTATAATCTTGTGTGAATCTTTTTCAAAAGACTCGGGAATAAATTTCGGTCACCCTCATCCGAAAGAATAAGGATAAAGGCGCAAAGACCGGTGAGATGAAGAAAAACTCCATAAAGAGGGAAAACGTGACTGATGCGACACCTATGTGTGTATATGCGAGTGGATTGGTACAACTGAAGAGAGACGGAGATAGATATCTGGTTATGCCGGAAAAGGGGATGTTAAATGCGTACGCGTTTATCCAGTCACGCGTAGAGCGGATTATCTCGATACACCGATCGCCATTTTCATCTCTTTTTTTACCTCTCATTTTCTTCCTTTCATATTCCTCATCTCTTTCTCCACTTTTTTTCCTTTTTTTAATTCTCGCTTCATTTCGATGCGACGAGAGCCTGACAAAGTTACGAATACAGAGGATGAAACCAGTTGGAAAATCCTCTCGCAATGATAAAATGAAAAATGAGGTAAGAGAGAGAGATGGAGAGGAAGAGCAAATAGATGAGTTCTCTAATCAAGGAGCCTCGAGACCGGTCTTCCAGCTGCCGGCCCCGGAAGCTCGACTCGCCTCGTTTATCAAATGATGCAGGAATAACGATTTTAACTAAAAAATAGTAATAATAATTCCAAAAAAAAGCGAATCGGATTAATACATTGAGATTTTTTACCCTCGTGGAGGGAGCTCTCGGATATAATTCCACGGATATCGCGATACGAATGATCGCCGACGACGATAATTGTCCAGCTGACGGCACGTTATTTAACAATCGAAACAATTTCATCTCGAAAATATGCTCGTTTGCTATTAACTTCGGTGAGGCAAATTCGATTTCAACGCGATTGTCGTCCCAATCGGAAAATTATCAGCGCGGAAATGTTAATTTTCATGTACCTTCCGCGATAAAATTTTATATAATGATCGTGTCATTGATAAGAAAAATGAGTGGGAAGAATTCCATTAAAAGTAATTTCCGAATTAAGAAACAAATAATATTTTATATGAAAAATGTTCGATTTCAATTAATTTAGAGAAAATTATTGTCCCGCATTTTAAGTATTATGTAAATAAAAAAGTAAATTAAAGTACATTATATTTGTATTGAACTTTTGAATGAAACTTTTCTTTGCCAAGATCGTATAATCGATGATAAAAAATGCGGAAAAAAATTGAGAGCAAAACTTTCGTTTTCACGAAGCTTTCGGGACGCTTTTTTTTGGAAGAATTCACGGTGTATAATTCCGAAAGGTTCGATGAGAGCGGGCGAGTTATCCAGGAATTTAAGGCTTTTGAATTTAAGGGCCCCCCGGGCGAAGGGAGAGAAAAGAAGAAAGCGTTTAGGTTGTTGGTGCTCTTTGACGGGCGTGTTCGCGCGGTATTCGCGAGCCAATATACATCGCGCTGCTTTCGAGAGCCCCAGGGCTGATAACCATTTTTTTTTCACTTTATATTCTCCTCTCCTTTTTTCTCCATACAATAATACGGACACGACTTGGCCGCGCTTACTTAATGACAGAGTGTGGTTTTGCTTCTGCCGCGATACTACTCTCATTTCTCTCTATTTTTTTTCCTTTCCTTTTCTTTCCCCGTCTTGCTCCGAGTCGCACGAGCGAAACAAGAGGTTTCTCAGCCTCCGGGCATCCCGAACGGACCGGCGGATTCCGCCAGGCGACTCTGGAAAAGTGCACGTTGCGAAGACGGACAAGCGAAGAGGGATGCCAAAAAAAGATTACTGAAAACACAAGACGGGCAGGCTCATTTATTTTTTCGAAATTATCGCTGCCACAAAATTGAATGCGATAACTCGGTGCGTCGAGGGAATTACGCCGCGTCGACGAGAAACAAAAGAACGAACAGTTTCAAGTAATTTTTTAAACGATTCACATGTCAGATTTTTCAGTTACAAAATTATTCAGTGAGAAAAGAATCCAAGTTATGTAATGCCCAGTCAAATCTGTGCTGCATCTATTCGTTTTTCTTAAATGATTGTTATAGAACTTAGCAATGATAAATTGGTTAGTACTTGATTTGATTATTTTTCTCTAGTCTCACACATGGAGAGTAGTCTCAAAAGATACCCCGGCACATCCAGGTTTTCTTTTTTTGTTTGCAAAGTAAATTGTGTGAAGTGTTTAGAAAAACGTTTTTTAAATTTCTATACTTAAATGTAACATATTTTATTTTCTTATTATGTTTCGTATTGAACTATTTCCGGTTAAATGACACGCGATTAGATGAGACTTTAAAAAATAATTATTTAAACAAATAATAGGGCGAGGTATACTTTTTTTTAATAAACGCGACATCGTTTACTCTGCATCATATTTTAAATTCAATGTTGAAAATAAAATTTTTTATTTTGGGCATACAGCCCTAATTTATTCTTTTTTATGTTCAACTGCTCAATTGTTTGACAAACTTTTACAATACAAAAATAATTTATCGTTTTTTACACTAAAAAAAAATGTATTGACGACGTAAAATTTTTCAAGACTATTCGAGGGGTTGAGAGGGAAAGAAAAAGTAGCCGGAAAGCTTGCCGAAAGGATGGAGAGCTCACGAGAGGGAAGAGAAAGAATGCCCGAGGCTACAACTCCTCCCCAACGAGAAAAGGATGAGCGGAGAAACGCTGCGAGGGAATTCTCTCTTCGGGAGCGGGAATATCATCGTATACCGAAAGGAGAAGAGTATTAAAAGCTGCGTGAATTACCAGCGTGTAACCCTTTCTCTGGGCTATCTGAAAATAAGGGTGAGCACGCCAATTTTCGTTTATCATCTAATAACAGAGAAGTAGCCGAAAAAAACATCTCAAGTCGCCGAGACTTGACTGAAAAGGTCGACTTTTTGTCCCATTTTCCGAAAAATGAACCAAACAAGACGAAAATTTCTCGTCGCAAAATTCTTCAATAGTCGAGTTGTGTAATTAAGTTTTTTATATACTAATTTTTGTACTGTTCTTAATTTCGTAAATTGTATTATTTCAAGTAACTTATCATCCAAATATTTAACAACAAAAAAACTCCTTCGTTAACACAATTTTTGGACATCCATTAAAATCGAATTTAATGCACTTTCGCGATCATTTACGATCCGTCAAAAAAAGGGGACCGACAATTATTTTCTCATATATTTATTATACCTTTTTTGCGCGTTAATCTCTTTTTAGAATAATAATACATGAAGGAAGAGTGGGCATTTCGTGCAAGAGTTTTTTCAACATTGCTCGAAGTCGTTGCACGCGTGCCCCAAGCGTTTATACCAACCCTCTCGCATAGCAGAATAATTATTATTCATTTGACTGTAATTTACAATGTATCGGGATACGCCGACACTTTTTTCTCTTTTAAATAATAGAGCTCCGAGGAAGGGGAGGATTCTTTTACGAGCTCGAAACGTGTCGAAATGTTCGTAATTTCATGGAAGATTTATCCCTTTTATCCCTCAAAACTTTATTTTCAATGGAAATGGGATCAAAAATTCAAAGAAGAATAATGTTCTACTTTTTCATATGCATTTTCATTTTTAATTTGGATTAAAAGTGTATTTCACAGAGGTTTCATTCTCTTTCGAAAGTCTCTGCGGACGGCGAGAAGCACTCGACGAGATGAGGGACGAAAAAGAGGGAACGACACACGTGGTACCGAGAACGAGATACCAGCATTTCCCTTTCTTTTTTTTCTTGCATATCTTGAATCCGAGGATCCTTGATGGATGGAGAATCCCCTGATTCTCAAAAACACGGAAAAAAACGATGCCGAAGGGAAAAAAATGAGTTTCCACTAGTTTTTTTCTCGGCTCCTCGAGGACGAAAACCCGAAAAGAGCGAGAGAGAGACGATTCTGGAGTACTCGAGTGCATTAAATTTTACAGTCGACACTCGAGCCCGCGGGATCGCAATTTTGTAATTACTCTCAAAACTTGCTTGTCTTTTTTTTCAGTATCCATATTTTCCCAACAACATTATTTCTCGTTACGATGAAAAAAATCTTGAAGACAAAAATGAGGAGATAGATTATAAATTATAAATTAAAAGCAATCATACCTTAGTACTAAATTATTTATCGTTAACATTATTTATAAAAAAGTAACTTGAAACTCACCAGAACGTCTTGCACGAGTTCGTGTTCGTCGAGGAGTATGACTTTGCAGTGAACCTGACGAGGTCTGCGAGTTCCGGTGGGCCTCAATCCCGGACAGAGCCATTCGACGACCATCGCACTATCCAATTGTCCTTGGGATATATATTTCCTAATCCTCAATATGTTTGGACGTACGAGTATTTGTGTGCTCCCGGTACGCGTTTAACTCTATGCGTATATGTGTATGTGTATATAAGAGTTGTCTCTTCCGGTTGAAGGAGCTCGTTACCTCCTCCACGGGATTCCGACTTCCTTCCGCTCCGGTAAAGCCTCCGTCAGGAATCAGCTTTCATCGGTTTCCACCTCCCATCCTCTGAAAGTCATCGCGAATTTACGAAATATTCTCAAAGCACGCTCGATATCACTTTAAAAGTATACGGAAAAGAAATTGTTACTGGAGAAACATTTTTTGTAAATATGTAATGTAATAAAAATACCTTTTAAACAAGAGGAAATATTTTTTAAGGTGTTTCGGTACAGAAGCGACTACGATCAGAATGTGATAAAATTTTGTCAGGATGTTCTTTAAGGGGTTTCGATAGTAAAAATGAACGATTATTAAATTTTGATCATTTTTCGATTTCGTATCTGTTTTACGTGTTAAATTTCTTGAGTTTTCTACTAACTGTACCGAAACCCCTTAAACGCTGCAATATTTTCAACGTGATAAAAAGTAACAATAAAAAATTATATGAATTGTATTATGGAAAAGTAGTGAACAAGAAGGAGTCGGTAAAGTAATATTGAAGAGAAAAAAGATTCGAAGCTCCAAATAATTCCAAGTCAGACACGGATAAAAATGGAGATAAATATTTATGCGTATCGCGGTATACGTAGGCTTGAAAGAGGCCGAATAAGGAGGACATTGGCTCGCGTTACACAATATCGCGAAGAGCGAGCTCCTCATCACGAATGTTTGGCCGAGGGCGATCGAGATTGACGAGACAAGAATGAAAAACGGAGAGAAAAAAATGTAGTCTAAACTCGATTTCGGGTTCAGAAGATTTCACGGGCGAGGAAAAAATCATCGATCGAGTTAATGAGCGAGACGAAGAAAAATAAATGTAAAAAGAGCGTATAGCCCTTAAAAGGAATCACTGACTAACGATCTCTTCTTCCATGTTTTTTTTTATTCTACTCTTTCTTTCCCTCTTTTTTTCTCTTCTTTTTTCATCCGCCTCCTTTTTTTCTGGTCAAAGTCCATCGGTCAGATCTCGTTACGAGTATGAAAGATGTAAGATCTTTTTGTAACGAGAGAGTAAGAAAAAGGAGCGGAAAAAACGGTAACAACCGACGAACGTGTCCCTTTGAGAAATCTTCTTTAAGGAAGGTCTGAAATACGAAACCCTAGAGACAGAAATAAATAAATTGACATCGCGTGTCCTTCAATTTTACATCAATTTTTTTCCCAAAGAAATCTCACTTCAATACAAATAAAAGTACCCGTACTGTCAAAATGTTTTCTTCACATAAAAGATTTTTTCGAAGGATTAAAAAAATTACAGATAAAAAAATCGCGAGCAGTTAAAAAAAATAGTTGAATAATTGTATGTATATTTTTATCACACTTCTTGCTCGGAGACCGATGAATTTTGGAGGTTTCGTTTTAATTAGAATGCCCAATATATTTTATATCCAAAGAACTTCGGTGACTCTGGCGACGACTCGCCGTTACTTCGTCGATTTACCGTTACCTCATAGTTCTCTCTGCATCTCGACGTACGTGTCTTTTATTCGATCTCGCCTCCTCCAGGCTCACGCATGTGTGCATACCCCGCTCGAGCAGCCTCATTTACGTGTACACAAAACCCGCAATCGTACACAATACATTTTTCGCGAGCGAGTCACGCGACGTTCGAGTCTCAAATCTCAAATCTCTAAGCGCTCGCTCCGATTTTAAGCGTTACTTTATTATTTTTTGACACAATTGCAGAAGCGAGTCAATTGTCGCATGATCGCGATCAAACGTTTATTTTTTGTTCCCGTGTAAAAAGATTCAATTAATTTTCTTTCGGCGTTATTCACGAAGCAAAGAAAACGTGTCAAAGGGATTGGTAACGATTAATATTCTTCGCTATCTTCGTGTAAATTTGCACATCAGACGAGAAAAATTGTCCTCTCGAATAAAACGAAATTCAAGAATAAATCACAGGTCCAATTAGGACAAGAGGATTTATTTACGAAAATACGGGAATCAAAAAAATGCAATTAATATTTTTTGTGGAAAAAATAAACAAATTCTCATAAAAGAAATTTTAGTCGGATTAAACGATGTGCACGCACCGGATGCGTCGTTCGCACGGAATTTTCCTTCCATTTATACTTGATGAAAAACATCAAGAGAAAAGGGAGCCCTCCGGTATATTATTCTTTAATTAATTCTCTTTCTCACGTCTCAACAACAAAGGATGCCGTGAAACACGGGTAAGGATATCGGTAAGTTTCTCTCACTTCCGGAATACGAGTGAACTTTGAACGCCCTCGTGTGTAAATTTTCCGTACTTGCATTGTTTAAATCCCGCACTTCAATCTTTTTAATTCATCCTCTAATGCATTTTTCTACCGATATGATGTTTTAAAGATTTTTCTACTCATTTTTTTAAATATTTTCCATAAACGTCCCCGCATGCACTTTGTCAAATTTTTAAAAATAAAATCGAGGATTTAGCGTGTTCTTCATTCTCTTCAATTTCTGAGAAAAATATTTTTTCGTTTTTTATGCAGAATCTCGGAAGAGAGAAAAAAACAAGAAAGATCTTGGAACGCGTTAGGAGTCACGTGTCTAAGGACCTTTTGTTGTATTTTGATGTCTGTAACGTGTAAATAATCCCCGGCGAGGACGGCGTGACCTCGAAGCGGTGAGATTGCCCGCAGCGTTCCTGCTCGCGCGCCGGCCAGTTCCGAGATCGACGACGGTAACACTTCCCCTACTCTCAACCCTCGAAAACCGCGAAAAATAATATAATCTCGACGAAAAAATCCTCATACATTGAGGAAAATTTTACCGATGGAAAATTGAATGTCAGTTTCGTTTTTTTTTTTTTTTTTCAATTTAGTAGCGAGTGAAAAAGAAAATATCTGCCTCCGAGTCTCGTCGCGGGACAACCGGATCTATCCCGTCATTTCACGTCCTCGCTGCGGCCGCGAGCGCTGCAAGCAAAACACGCGCGAGAGTTTTTTTTTCCACTTCCGATCGCGAGGGTGACGATTTATGGACTAGAAATTCCAGGAAGATTCTTCGATTAGATGTTTCTCGGCGTTCTAAGTAATTCGTTGACATTTTATTTGTTTTTTTATTGCGAGCTAGAAAGGAAAAATTAATACGAGCTCTAAGGAATGACAATTCGAAGAATGAGAGATATTGTGAAGAAAAAATTGATTGTAACAATAAACGTGTAAATAAGATACCTTTTGCCACGCAGACTCGTTGATTAGTCGTTACCAGTCTTCCTCGTCTCGAACCGAGGATGAAAAAACTCGCCACCTATGTATCATGTCACTCTTCCTCTCGTTCGCGGCGTTAACCTCGCGCTGAGAAGTCCTGCACTCGCGACACGTCACTTTCAGCTGGCGGACTGCGAAGCGATCTCTTCTTCAAAAGTCTTCAATAAAAATTCATCGAAGTTTAAAAAACTGTGCGCACTTTTTCGGTTTGACGGTTCGCTACAGGTGTGCGGTGAATTGTTCACCGATTCGATTTTCGATCGATTTCCTTCAACCCTTTGTCCAATCACGAACCGCGTGTATATTATCAAAAATCGCGAATAAAAAATGATATAAAAAACGAATGCATTCGTTACTTCACGACAATCGGATTGAGTTTTGTTTTTTGGTAAATTTTCCGAATCGTTGATCGGCGAAATTGACGATCGTGAAGAAAAATTTAATCGGTAAGACTCGATGTATCGAGGCACCGCAGACGGCGAGCACGCACACACTGCTCGATCGCTTCGGAGCGACAGAGTTGCTGACCCGAGCGGTAGCTTGGATCGGACTGAGAACAGCCGAGCGGCTCCGACAGCGGAGGAGGATTCCGATGGTATGACTTTGCACCGCGGCGCTTGTCCGGTCTCGCGACGTTAGCTCTTTCCTTTTCTTCGTTCGCCGCTTCCCAGTTCCTTCCCCTTATCTCCCGTGTCCCCCTCAATCCTCACTCGCTCACGCTTTCTCTCTCTCTCTCCATCGTTCGGTTTGCGAATTATTTTCTTCAAACTTTGCAACCCTTTTCTGTTCTAACACCATGCGCTCCAGGATCGCGATGTCGTTACGAAAAATGTGTACTTGACGGAATATACGATGGCGCCACTCTTACGGTTTCTCGTAACATCGGATAATCTCCGATTTTTGTACGCCAGGCACGCGCCGATCCTATACCTACCATTCTACCCGTAATAGTTAAATTTCATGACGCTCTCGCGAGTGCAGTTAATAAAATTAAATTGTAACGAGTATACTTGAAAATTGTACGGTCGTACTGTCCGCGGAATCCTTGTTTACGAAATGTATAATGGTACGTGCCGAATTTTGGAAATGACCACTTTTGGCTCCGAAAAGTTAAAGAGCATCAGTTGAAGTTTCCAAGTTGCGGGCATCAATTTTGTACTTTATAATTACCTCACACACTGTACGAATTGTCCGCAAATATTCGTTAATTGTTACCATCGACTATTAATTATTATAAATTACACGAATTTCCTTTCTACATTTGCGAATGATCAAAAGGTCTGAAACTCTTTTTTTAACCAACTTTAAATCTGGAACGAAGAGACTAATTGAACTAGTGCCCGAGAGTTGGCGCCACAATCCACGATCTGTTTTGCCGACAAACTCTTGACCGGGAAGGCGTCGCCATCTGTCGTCGTTTTAATGAAGCTCGAGAAATTTTTTATGGTATTATTTCAACTCTTTCGTTATTTCGCGATGAATTTTTTCCTAGTGTCAATTTGTCACGTTGGCAAACGTGGCTCGAAACGTAACGTCATGTGTATGTTTTTTTCACAAAGTGCCAGTGGGTTACCGATATTTCATATTTTTACGTAAATTCGGGAGCATTGGTGGGCTTTGGGGTGCAGGGATATAAACCTAATCGGGTTGATCGTTATCTAGGAACGCGAAATATACATTTTTCGCGTCCGACAACGACTGTCGACGTGTAAAATGGCGTGGTTCGGTGACGGGCTCCCGAGTCTATCGAATTTGAAGGGACAAATTACGAATTTCACGAAGGAGGTGCTGTCCGAAGGAATTGTCGAGGAAGTGGGTGAGTATTCGTCCTCTCGTTCATATGAAAATTCTTTTTAGAGTGTTGCAACCGCGGTACGCAATCCCGTGTTTTCATTCTCGCAAAGTGACGAGTGTCAAAATATTGCTCTGCATTACCGACTGAAAAAAAACAACAAAACGTGAGTTATCCCGTGAGATCGCGGGAAAATCAAAAATGAGATCATTTTCGAGGCTCCGAAACACTGCAATTTTCTTATTTACATACAATAGAGTAAAATCGATTATTGTGAAAGGGCACGGCTTTTTATTTCGACATATGGAACACCGTTGCATAATAAATTCGCTTGTAATTTTTTTAATGTATACACATCTTATAATACGTGGCTCGTAACCTCTGTTATTATGTGTTTCCAGATCAACGGACGAGGGAACTCAACGATGCCAACGAAAGATGCGTTCAGTTGCAAGAAATTCTCAATACGAAAGACGCTGAGGTATTGTTACGGATGATGCAAATTCGCATGCGATCTCGAAAGGGAGAATTTTTTTCGAGATTTTAACCCAGAACGAGGCTTTTTCGTGGAAATCTTAATTTCCATTTGACATATGTCACGATAAGTTACTGATAACGTAACGTTAGGGGGTTGAACCGATGAAAAATATTCCAACAGATGTTCCTTTCCCTATTAATCTTAACCAAGTGTTAATCAAACACGCTCTTATCTCTTTCTACGTGACGATCCATCGACTTTTTACCCTTTAATTTTCTCTGACTGATAACAAAAAATGCCTTAAAAAAAACACTAAAAAATTATTCTAAAGGTCTGTTTTCCACTATTAGAGAGGTATGTTTCTGAGTTCTGGTTAGTAAATTGTTAGATTATTGTTAGATTATCATGATTTCACGGCCAAAATTTGAAAAATATATAATTCCAAAAATTTTTTAACTGAAACATACGGGCACACTTGACTGAATTTCGGATACACCAAATAAAATTAAAAAAATTAATTCTGAAAAATTCATTAAAGCATTTTAAAAGCTTTACGAACGCAAATTTTTGTGAACATTAATCTTAGAATACTAAAAATTCCTTTAACGTTATCTCTCCGTGTTTTTTGCCCTGGGACTCTTATTCCGGTTGTAGAGAATATTTTAATGCTCGAATATATTGCCGCTGATGAAATAAACGGGGAAAAGAGCTCGCGTATAAAAATTTAATTCCGCTGCATATCCGAGTGTTTCGATAGCCCACAGAGCGTGCATCATAAACGGTTGCAATGTTGATGAGCCACTTTGCAATTCAATCCCCTCTTGCATGGATTTTTCGAACCCCCAGTGGCTCCATCTTGAAAATCCAATCTTCCCGTTTGTCAGTCTTCCAATTTTCCTTTACCCCTGAATATACCACCAGAATAAGTTCTCACAAAAAATTTAAATGCTCGAAACATTAAAAAAAATTTTGAATGAATAAAAATGAATAATAATTCCGGACTTTGAATTACGGATGTATAAGCCGTACAATCCCTGATAAAAGTGACTTTTTCATAATAAATTGTTGAAATTTAACCTTCGTTTTTTTGTTAGAAAGTTCAAATTTTTTGTTATGTTATTTACAACGATACTCGATACTTTGCTAACGTTTTAAACAATTTTCACATTATTTATTGTTTAAACAATTAAATGACAAAAGTTTCAGACAAATTTGCTTACGCTCGGTTTTTAACATTGAATGTTCCAATGGTAGAAAAAAAATATAAACACAAATTTATGTTTTGAATAATTTTTAGAAGCAAATTTGTGAATTTTCCATTATAAGAGACGAGGTTAAATTGGAACGACTTGAAAATGAAATATCTTTTGAACCATTTAGTTAATCATTTCCAAATTTGGAAGATAATTTTTAAACACATCCACAAATAAAATACCAAAATTTCAGCAATTTTTTTATGGTTTTTAAAAAAGGGTCCACAGACTCTTAAAAAAACTTAAAGAGTGAAGAAAAATATTCAAGATTGAAAGCTCGATGTACTGAATGAAATATTTTGTAAGAATGCAGGAAGTTTTGCGTTTTTTATTTTTTATTTTTAACCGTGAATCGAGGTAAGAGTGATCTGTAAGCGATTTCTCGGGTAGAAAACGTGGAAGGGAGAGTGTAAATGGAGGAAGGAGAGGGAACGAAGCCCGTTATCGCAGTACAAACCTGGCCTGGGGATAAGGAAAGCAAACAGAGACGAGCATCGTTCGTTTCCCCTCTACCCGCACCGCTAGACCCACCGGACTTCCTCCTGATTACGGTTACCAATATTTATGCCCAGCGCTGTGCTCTGCTCGTCGCTCGTGCGATATCGCGCCGACTAAAAACCGCTCGAAGCCTCGCACACTCCGTCCTAAATACCATTTTACCTGGGAAACGTTCTTCTCAAGTTTTTATCTCCTGTTTATCAATTTTTCTTCACAACACATGATTTTTCCACCAGTGAAAAATCTTGTCGAATTTTATAATTAATGTACACGTTTTTTTTTGCTTTTATAGATTAATATAATGTTTTGGTCAGCAACAATTTCAGTCATGACTGAAAAAAATTAATGAAATTATTTTTATTTTTGCAGATTGTTTTCTAAATCATTAAATTCTAAATATATTTTTAGAACTTTCAAAAAAGTAGAGAACGATAAGGATATTTGCAAAATATATTTTCTCGTTGAATGAAATCATGAGATCAAGATTAATTCTACCAATTTTTCATTTTTATAAATTAATATAATGCTTCAGAAAGCAACAATTCCATTTATAACTCAAAAAATATTAACGACCCAATTATATTAGTTGGTTCAATTAAATATTTCATTGGATCTATTAAATATGGACGAATCAATTAAATATTTCATTGGAAATGGCCATCTTTTTTTTTCAGTGTACTATTTTTACATATTGGTTTGTAAATCATTAAATTCTAAACACATTTTTACAACTCTCAAAAAAAGAAAAGGATAAGGATATTTATAAAATAGTTTTTCTCATTGAATGAAATCATCAAATCAAGATTTGACAAAGTATTTCTCGAAGTGTATTATTTTTCTTTTTTATCGATTTTTTTTTCAGATATCGTTATTGAGGCGACAAAACTGCGAGCTCCAGAAGACTGTTGTGGAACTGAACACGAGGACTCGAGAATCGGTGAGCATTAAAACATTCATTTATTTATTTTTTTTGTCGATAACAATAATGAAGATTCGAGGATGGCGTATAAATAGAACGGAGGGACTCTGGATAAGAAAAAAGGCTTTATGGGCTCTCGTACAATGCGAGCCGATAATTCGTCATTCATCGGCCGAGTCGTCGTCGTCGCATACACTTCGGTAACTTTTGACTCGAGCAAACATTCGGTCCATGAATAATGCATTTATTTGACCTCTTTCTGTCGAATGACCGAGCTCCTCTCTCTTCTTCTATTCCTATCTCTCTCTCTCTCTTTCTCTCTCTCTTTTTTTCACTCTCGTGAGGAAAATTGTGACAGAGTCGAGATGCATTATTCGCCATTCGTCGATTCCGTAGATGTTAGATAAAATCTACTCACAGGAACCTCAGGGAAATTCGCGCGAAATACTTTCCGAACTCGAAAAATTAATACAGAGACGAAAACTTTTTTTTAGACTCGAGTTTAAAAAAAAATACATTTTCCAAACCCGAACGAAACTTTTTCCCTCGAGACTTGGCACTGGAAATTCGGGCATACATAATATGTTCCAATTAATTATTCATGAGTTCGCTCGGAAAAATTAATCGTTTCCATTCAAACGGAAAATCGTGAAGAGAAACGCGGACCGGACAATAAAAAGAGCACACAATACTGAATTGAATTTCTTTTTTCTCGGGGCCCGAGGGTGAGATGCGATCCTCAGACATTTTTCAGAGATCGAGAGATGTAAGTTCAAGAGCAAGGAATTCTTTGTCGAGATATTTCTTCCGAGATCGAAAAATTAGTCAACGAAAAAAATGTTTTTATTCCGAAGCGAAGTATAAAATGTTGATCTTTTTTTTATCGAGAGAAAGGAATTCGGCAAAATTTAATACGATAAAAATAAAAAATGCAAAAGATATCAGAATTAAGGATGTAATGGAGATAACTCCAAACCGTGGTAAAAATCTGAAAATTTGACCATTTACTGATAATAGAAGTCTAATCGTTAAAGTTGTTAATCGCTATTGTAGCTAATACACAAAAAATTCAGAACCCTTTCAAAAGACTAGAAAGTAAAAACATTCGCAAATTTTCTTTTGACATAGATGATTGTATTCTTCCATACCACCATTCCTCCTTAAACAATAAATAATATGAAAATGGTTGATGAAGCATTATAAACCTGTTGAGTATCATTCTAAACATGACAATAAAAAATTTCAACTTCCGAAAAGAAAAACGATGACCAAATTATGACATTTCAGTATGGAAAAGTCACTTTTGTCAAGGATTGTACTTCCATTTAATCCTTGAAGATACTAGATAAAATAAAAATTGAATTTGGAGCTCTCAAAATAATTTTTTTCTCGAAATAAAACGTTATCGCCGAGCAATAAAGAAAACCGCGACAGCTGCAGTCACAGGGTGCTTTTTTCCTCGTTTCGTTCACACGAGGATCTTCCGGTCTACCTTGATAAAGCTCTCGAGAGAATCGTGATATCGTGGCGAACGGGACGACGCTTGCGATTATTTCACGCGAAGGGGATGATTGTCTCTATGGCTACCTCCTGGAACCCTGACTATATATCGAAGCGAATCTCCTCTAATTTTTTACTCTGTTAAAAATCGTTCAACGCTGACGTTTATTAAAAAATTTCATTTTTCTTCAAACCTTATTTTCACCCTGTATCAAGGTAAAAAAAATTCAATAAGTCAAGAAAAAGTTGAAAAACAATTGAAAAATCGCGAGTGAAAAAAAAATCGCAAAAAAGTTCTCGAGCCAGTTTCGTGCAATTTCGCAAAGAGCTGTCCAATTTTGTTCCAAGCGCCGGGCAAAGTGCATTCTCTTGTAAAATAAAATGAGGTCGCTTTTGAGGAGCAATAGGAAATAATTTTCACGATTATTTCGTTACAAATTCACGTAAGCGATAAGCAGTAATTATTTTTCCAAAAGAAAAAAAAACATCGACCGTACTATTAGAAAGAGCAAAACGTCCGGACACCCCCGATAATACGACTCCCTATACTCTAAACACGAAACAAGGATGACATTGTTTTTTTCTCTTTTTCTTCGTATGCGCGACGAAACTCGTCTCCGTGTAATTTTCCTCACCTGCGCCCGCAGACCGCATGAGGGCCGATAAAAAAAATGTTCGTCTCGTTAACAAAGTATATTCGAACGAATAAATATAAGACCAGCAGGGAACGAAGGAAAACTAATGAATCGAGAAAGAAAAGAAAAAAAATTAATTTTCCTGAGCGAAAGTAAAATACTGTGAAGCAAACGGTTACTTCACATTTTTTCGATCTACATTTTTACGAGAATTTTCAGATTTTATATTATTTCTAGTAAGTATTACAAGAGTGTGTAAAAAAACGCATCAGCTACCCCCATTACATTATTCATGAATCTCGTCTCGTCGAGAGTTCTGTACCGGTCTAGACGAACGCATAAGCTACGATACAATGCGCGATACGTACTATTCCAAATTTTGTTCTTTCTTTCCTAACCTCTCGATGCTTCGCGGTTCGTTCTTCGTAATGATTCTCAGAAATTTCGGTTCCAAAAAAAAACCACTCAAAAGAAGAGTTTTGTCTTTCGAAATTACTCGCTGTAATATTTTATTATTTTGCAATTCCGTTTCCGTTTCCGTTGTATAACTCGTTCGTATTACAGAATCGAATAATTGATTCGAATTGTTATCGGAAACTGACGATAATTTTCGAGTCCGATGTGCTCGTCGAAAACGTGTTTTCCAAGGTACGTCCGCGACAGAGTTCGGACGAGTTTTATCGTCTATTTCGATTTCTCGACTGGAAAAATAATCGAAAAGCGCAAACAAGCGTCCGTGCGGCGGCTTTTAAAACGACGACGAGCCGCGGCGAGCGCTCACACAAAGACGAAAAGTGTTTTTCGGCTGAGCGAGAGCCACGCCACGAGGATTCACGCGGTTCGGCGCACAGTCGCATCTCGGCGAGCGCGCCGATCGCATCGGAGCTCTCGTGTGCACCGCGGTTTTTTTTCTTTTTTTTTATACGTAAAATCGTCTCTCTGTGCTCGCAAACGCAATTAGTTGATTCCTGACTGGTCGCGGGCACGATTCAACGTGGAAATCATCGAAGAGAAAAATAACGATCGATCGTAAGCGAATTGAATTCAACAATTATATTCTTAGACTTTCCTATTCTTGTGCTCTGATAGCTCGTCGAGATAAATATTTTGCAACGTAATATTTCTTTCCTTCCGCTTTTTTTTTCAAGGAAGGTGTTTCGTCAGTTATATATAAATTTTTATCGAATCTAAATCGTTTTGGAAATCGATTAAGTATTTGGGAAGGCGCAAAAACATTTTTGATGCAATCTTTCATTTCCGAAATAGCCGCGTATCAAAACTTCCTCATCGTTCCGTCTTATCGATCCGGATATCAGTTTTAATAACGTGCAAATCGGTTAAATCGATTCGATAAAAGTCCCTCGCGTATCATCCGTTTCACTCGAACGAGCGTGTGTGTGCGTAGAGAAAAAAAAACTGATGACTTATAATGACTTGCGAATAGTGTAAATCGCGAGCGTCGCGACTTGTCGTCGTTTTGTAACCTGCGAGCCATTTTCTTTCTCTCTCACTTTTATTCTTCAACTTGTAAACGTAACGCTGATAGTGCACTCGCAAGTTTGACGACCGAAATAAAAATTCGTATTCGATTTTTTTCAGTGAAATTAGGCTTCGCGGTGATCGTCTCGTTCCTCCGGTGAATAGGTTAAAAATTCTTGTTACGGACATAATTATAAAGATCCTTGGACTCCGACCTGGAGTCAACGACGAGTCGTTTCTAAAAAAAAGAGAGCGAGGCCCTGCAAAAGTTGCGAAATCCTTTATTGTCATTCTAAGCTCAATTAATTATTTTTTCTCAGAAGCGTTAGTTTTTTTTTTACGAGAAGGTTTAAGGGTCGCATCGAGAATAAGAGACGAATGATTTTTCGTCGTGACTGCAGGTGTCATTGCACAATCATTGTCAATTTATTCATATACACGTTTTCGTCTCTTTCTCCTTTTTTTCTCTCTCGTCATAATTTTTTCTTTTTTTTCCATTGTCAGTTCCGTTATTGTTATTCAATATTTCCCGTCTTATGTAAACGATTATTCATCTCTCTCTCTTTCTCGTTACTCGCATCTTCGTTGAAAAAAAAGAAAAATTCCACGTACGCGTTTTGCTCGTGTTGTCACAACGTTTTCTCTCGATTGGTAATTTATGTACTGCGAATTGTTATTACGGCGTTTACCCGTGTGCGCCGGATCGAGCGATAAATCTCGATTGTCAAAAACCCTTTTTTTACCGTAATGCAAGACGAATATTCTTGTCTATTTTTTTCGTTGAGCGTTGCTCAATCTCCCTTCAATTTTTTCCTCCGTAAAATCGGAAAAAATATGGCTCTGGGGAATAAAAAGTTTTGATAAATTGCCGGCTCGATCGAGGGGAATGTTACAAAATAAATATCGATCACCGCGAGTTAAAGATCAAGAACGACCGGTGCAACTATTTTTTTTCTTTTTTTTTTTGATAAAAAATCTTTTCAAATATTCTATCGATGACACAAAAAATTCACTCAGAGTTTCAAAAAAAAAATAGCTCACATTTTCTAGGGAAAATTTTCAATTTTGCGTTTTGAATTTGGTTTTTTTTCGCTCACTCGTTCTCATGACGGATTAATATAAAATTTTGAATATTGTGACCTGTATATTTTTTGTGATCGATGTTTTGAAATTTTTCAGACAACAGAGAATTTTTAGTTATCTCTCAACTGAAGCAAATTCACGTCGCTCATATTTTACGTGGATAATCAATTTTTTGAATTTTTGATCTCTAATTTAATTTTTTTTCACACTCGCTCGTTTTATCTCGAGCTGACACAGAGTTCTGAGTATTATTGTAAACGATACGTGTCTGAACGTTCGCATTATGAACCCTTCATCAGCATAACGGAGCGAATAACTAAACATTTCTCCAGACGCGTCATTTCTTCCGTTTGATATCGCGTTTAGTCTCACCACTGTAAAGAAAAGAAAGAAAAAGATCTTTACGATCCAATCACCATGAATTTAAAAAACAAACTCAATTCTTTTTCGATTAAAACTAAAAAGTACTTTGAGGCGATTTCGAGTCGAATGCACTTATAAATGTGACGTTTCAAGGCGCGTGAAACGAGCGTAAACCTTCTTTTCTGTTTCTTCGAGTGCATTCGAATATTATATGGATTCACGAAGGATAGCGAAGTTTGCTTTTTGCAGCTCTCACGGTTACGTCACTCTTGTCACTGTGTACCGATCGCCGAGGATGACTCCGCATGACATATTTTTTTTTTTATATCTCCTTTCGAATCGTGCAAAATTTGCAACATGAAAAATCTTTAAAAAATTTACATTTTTTTATTCAAATTCGCTAAATTTACTATTTTTATTTTTTTTAATAATAGATTCGTTTCATTGAAAATGCAAATCGAGGATGTGAAAATGCATTTCGAAAGTTTATTTCCACGTTTGTTCGCCAAAATGAGAATCCTTTCGTTTTTATAACCGAAGTCATGACTCGAACAATTTCTATTAGCATCGCGTTGGCTTGCACGATAAAATGTCTGTACGCTGTGCAACGCTCGCACAAAATGCTTTATCGTTGCGAACGTATTACGCGATACGCGCACGTAGTCGCAGGACAATTGTGTTCCCTCTTTTTTTTTATTTTTCATAATAGATTCGCGTGAGTAAAAGCGGGTCGAGACGATCGTCGCGTTTTTCCGAATTCTCAGAAAAAAACGACTTCGTCAAAGAGTTAAATTAGTTATGTCGTTTATTATAGTTTTTGTCAATTGCATAAATAGCTTCGTAAATATATTTTGAGATTATTGATATGAATAATAAATTATATTTCTAAAATATTAATATTTCTGAATTTGACATATTTCAGAATATTTTACTATATTTTCACGTTTTTGAACAATTGAGTTTATTCGAAGTATTTCAAAAAGTGCTTCAGTTATTAATTAACACAATAAATGAGTAGCTAGCGTAACAAATTAACAAAAGCGTTTGCTACGAACAGTGAAAAGCTCAAAAATCTAAAAAATATTGGTATGTTGATTCCCAATGAATAAAACAATAAATTAAACTAAAAAACTTTGTCTCATTAGGAAGCAAAATGCACCGAAAATAAAAAAAATTATTTACACGAAGTCTGAGTACATTTTCTCTTGAAGAAAATTGATAAAATTGCCTTCAACATTTACTCCGATCACCGAATGTTTAATAACAATTTTCTTCCATACTTTGCCCACTTAAAAATTACTCAAATTAAAAAAATATTGATATTCTGAATTTCTTGTTTTCTTATTATTGAAACTATAAAAATAATTTATTATGAAAAATGTATTTTTGTCAAGGATTGTACGTAACAATAAATACATCCTCAATAATGTACGCACTAATTTTTTGAACTCGACTGTACCGTTCGGGAACAACAGAACAAATCCATCGAATTTGAATTTTGTTTTCATGAAAATAAATTCAGCGACCAAAAAAATAGTCAAGTGCCGTCGAGGAAAAAAAAATAGGCTAAAAGTAATGGGCAAAAAAAAAGAAATCGGGCTTGAAAAAATTTGTTGTCGGCCTCGTGAGGATTCCAGCACTTATTTGCGAAGCCACGAGCCTCGGAATATCGTGTGTCGGAGCATACACGAGCGATTTACCGGATACTTCTAAGCGCAGGAGCGAAAAAAGAGGAGAAAAAAATGACATACGCGTGCTCGCGGTATAAAATTACCGGTAACGTTTGAATATATCGTCTCCTTACGAACGATTGTCCTTCGATAACTGCACGTGGTATTGCGTACATTTTTTATAGACATATTTGATTGACGAGGTCGGCTGATCCTCCGTCGTGACGATCCGCACACATTTTACCCCGGAACGTGCGAGAATTGCAATTTTCCTCGTCCATATCACGGCGAGGCGCGCGAAAGAAAAAAAATCGCAAAGACTTTTCCCTCGTGACGTTATCTTCTCCGCAGCCATTTCTTTTTTCTCGCGATAATCCTTATCGCCGAGCCTCTATAATTCTCGCAGGTGCGTGCCCGTGCAACGAGTTCTCACGTGAGGGGAAAAGCCTTTTATTTTATTTTATTTTTTTTTTCAACGAGAAGAACAATATTTCATTCCCTAAATACGGATTCCACGTATTTCATGAAATTCTCGCTTTTTATCTTTCGTGAAAAAAACGGAGAAAAGACTTGACACGTCGTCTTTCATGTGTGTATTTTTTTTATTAGTCAGACCACGCGGGCCTATAGGATGAAGAAAAAATTCTCTCTCTCTCTCAGTTCGTCTCTCTCATTTATTTTTTCTTTTCTCGTCTTTGTGTCTGGCCATTCGACATCGAGCTCCCCATACGATCGTACGTTATTCACCGAAAGGGGAACACGGAAACATCGGTATCGACGACTGTTAATATTTGCTCGAGGAACAATGCTTCCATGCCCGCAGCCCTAACACACTTTATATTATATCTTCTACACTCTTCTCAAGAGCGACTGTGTATACACGCGTGTACACGCTGCTCGCCCGCCACCGGCTCGAGGAATGCTCTGAGCAATTGTTATCGTTATTCCCGTTCTTGTACTCCTCGGAATCGAAAGAACGTTATTTCCTGGAGATCCGACACCGAGAACGAAATCCAAGAAAAAAAAAGTGCAGAGTAAAAAAAACTTCAATAATAAATGGCTCTGAAATATTTTTACAAAACAGTGAATAGAAAAAGAAATGAAGAATCGAAATTGACATAAAAATCAAATAAAAAAATGTAAATATATAAATGAATTTTAAATTGATCGAAATTTCATAAATCACTATCTTATTACGTCACTATCTTACAAAAATAATTCTTCCTCCATTTGTACTTATGTCGAAAAAGTTATCTGCGAGGAAATTGAATATAATTTTGAATTAAGTGCCAAAGCGATTAAAATAACTAAAAAAGGGTCACACGTATTTCTTTATTTACTTATCGACTTGCAATCGTAACACATGCGAATAGCCATATCTGGTTTGATAAACGAAGAGAGAGAGAGAGAGCGAAAAATATGCAAAGCCAGCGACGTTTAAGCTCGCACTAAGCAATATTAAAAGTATAATGGTCGAGGGAATGGAATATATACGCGGAGAGTGTCCAACTTCCTTTCCCACGTTCGCTATCGTTCGTCCGCTTATTACCTTACGCTCGCGAAGGCAGAAATGTCGCTGTGACGGCTTCCATGGCACGTGACTTCGATATAATATACCGGAGAGTTGGCAACTCGATTCCAGCCTTCGCCGCATTGTCAAGAAAGACGGCTCCGATCCCCCGGGGAGGGGAAACGAGAAAAAAGCCCCGAGGAAAGAAAGAAAAAAAAACGAAAAAAAAATTCATGCGAAAGCAGTCGCGATAACGCTAAAGAAGAATCCTCCGGATTATTTCGAAACGACTTTTACTTACCAAGTCAAATTCGTCGTGCTCGTCCCGTAAAAAAAGATAGGCCTTTGTTACGTCATACTGGAAAAAAGGCAAAAAATAGAAACGAGGAGAAAAAAAATTTTTTTAAAAAGTTTGGCTCTTTTTGTTTGAACTGATTTTTCGTCTTCGTAAATCGACAAGATTTTTTCTCTCTAGGATATTATTCGAGTGAATTGTCGAATTTTTTTTAAATTTTGTTACGCCGTCGGAAATTCGCGAGAACCGATTCGTACGATTATTCCTTGACCTGACCCAACGTTGAAACTTCTTTTATATTCATTAGCATCACCCGGGTAAACTGCCTTGGACCGGTAGACTTCCATCGCCTTTCGTTCCACATGTTCGTTCTTTTTTGTATAACACATTATGACGATCGAGCTTGAGCGATCACATTGTACATATTCGAGTGATCGCGTGACGTAATCTGCGACGATCTCTCCATTTTGTTAACAAAAAATCCATAGAAATGTTTTTTTAAATAAAACGTGCCCCATTTTATTTTATTGAATAAAACATGGCACAAAAAAACATTTATAAAAACTCTATTTTGTTATAACAAAAATCGTGTAAAAACAACTAAAAAAATGTTTTTGTTGAAAAAGAGTTTGAGATTTTTTATTTTATTTATTTATAAAATGATTCTTTTCAGAACGATGGGCATGGCCTGGACGACGACGGAGGAGGAGGATTCTTCTGGGATCCTCCACCGGTTCGAAATGTTTCGAAGAACACGGACAAAACGTTTGTACTTCAGGAGCAATTGTCTCAAGCCACCGTGAGGATTCGAGAATTGGAGGAAGAGCTGAAAATTTTACGAGTCAATTCTGGCGAGGTCGACGGTCACCGAAAGGCTGAATTTTTGCGCGCCAAGCAGGACATGGTCAATCGAATAATACAAATCGGCGAGAAGGTAAATAAAATACGATATAAACAGTTTTTATGCATTTCTTCATTCTTGTAAAGCAAAACAAACGAGAATAGAACAAATTGTTCGTAAAAAAATTGGTGAAGAGCCTATACGCAAATAGAGTCGATTTTCACGACGGCCTAGTTCCGAAGTAGCGATAAGATCCGTTAATGACACGCGGTTTGTCGTATAGGTAACGTAAAAAAAACTGTACATCACTTGGAAAAGCGTATTATTCGTATAATCGTCGTTAAGTAGATTGCGCAGTAAGAACGGTTGCTTTTCAGATAATGAGCCGGTTTTTCTGCCCCTTCGAGGATAAATTTGTTACGCAATCAGACAGAAAATGGAAAAATAATATAACGAGGGAAGAAGAAAAAAAATGTTGACATTTTATTTTTTTTTCCAGGGCCGCGATGCCGAGAGAAATTTGAGGAAAATTCCCCTTGACGAGGCTGGGCTCATTAACGATTTTCGCAGTGCGATATCGCAGCTCGACTCTCAAGAGCAATTCCATGTTATAAAGAGTGCTCTCAAAGCTCTGGAGAGTCAGCGAGACGATTCGAAACACAAGGAGGACGTCGAGAAATTCGACGTGCACGAAAAACGTGAAAAATTCGATCGTCCGAGGCTCGAGAGCGTTTCTCTGATTTCTCACAACGACGACATCGACATTCCAAACGGATTTGTCGAAAATGGCAATCCTGAAACGAACGGGTACAGGGAAATGGAAAATTTGCGTCAGAGGGTGCAAGAATTACAAAAAGAGAACGAATTCTTGACGACAAGCCTCGATGAATTGGATAAGGAACATTCCCAATCTTTAGGTAGAGAAAAAATACACCTTTGAAAAAATTGTACCAATTATTTTACTCTATTTGAATTTTTTATCAATATGTCTTGACTTTTAAAAATTTAAATGAATGATCTATTATCAATTTGCAGAAACAATTCTTCTGATGAAGGACCAATTAAGCAAAAAGCACGAGTCTCTTCAAAAAGCTTATGAACAGCTGTACGTCGAATACAACGAGTCGCAGACGAAGTTGCAAGAACTCGCGAGCAAACCGAGCGTGGAAACTAATAACAATCGCATATCAGAGAATAGATCGAACGAGATTATGAATGAGGATAAGCAAGTCCAAACGGAGATAACGCCGTCCGACGAAAACGTAAAAACGGAAATCGAGAGCAAGGATGTTCAAACTGAGGAAACTTCAACAAGCACGATACACGTACAGACTATGAAAATAGAAAACGAGCACAAGGGCTGTCAGATAGAAACGAAAGAGGAATCTTCCTCATCAGAGGATTCCTCGAGGCTCGAAGATTTGACCCAGAGGGTGAACGAGATATTGAAGAACACCCACCTCGAAACTCAAGAAGATGAGAGTATGTTCGAGAGTCTAGCAAAGCAATACGTCGAAGCGCACTGGAAAAAAGAATTGCTCGAGAGAAAGGTGACCGACGTCAGTCGTGAATTGAAAGACACTTCCGAAATGCGAGACTCTTTGCAGATCGAGTGCTACGACATGCAAACGACGATCGAGTCTCTTTTGCTTCAGATCGAGCACTTGAAGTCGAATCTGCCGTCCATTCCTGAAGCCAGCGAGGAGAGAGTCGCCTTTCTGGAGACCGAGACCGACTCGTTGGTCGAAAAGATAAAACGGTTGGAATCGGAATACGGGACGTTGCAGGCGAATCACTGTGAACTCGTAAGAAACACAAGTATCCTCGAGGGCACTCTGAGAAATCAGGAAAACCTCGAAGCTGAGTTGAGAAACACGAAGCAACAACTCAACATTGCGCAACAGCAGCTCGATGGTGCCTCGAAAAATGTAGAAAATAATGAGAACATGATGGAGGACCTGGCTCGCAGAGTCCATGCGTCTCTCGAGGAGAATAACGAGCTCAGAAAAAAAATTGAGATCCTCGAAATAGCTGAGACTCGCGCGAGTAAAGAAAAAGTAAAAATGTCCGAAGATCACGAAGCTGCGATAACTTTATTAGAAAATAAAATCTCAGAAGTTACAGAAAAGTTGAACGAATCCCAGTCCACTATAAAGAGTCTCGAGAACGATCTTCGACTAACGATGGAGGCTAAAAATGAGTTGGAAAAAGACATTGAGACGATATCCTCGGAAAAGGAACGGCTGGAGACCGAGCGCTTTGTTTTACGAGAAAATTCATCAGAAAAGGAAACGGGCGACCTTCTTCAAAGTCTTCAGGATCAATTAGACTCCGCAAATCAGGAAAAGAATGACTTGGAGTACGATTTGATAAATATGAGAAAAGAACTCGATGTGAGTCTTTCAGAACGTTCATCGATAGAGTTAGAAAGTGAAAAACTTGCTACAAGCAACGCTAAGCTCGTGCAACAAAACAACGAACTCTTCGATCAACTAAGCAGCAATGAAAAAGAATCCTCAGAGAGGATAGAACTCCTGCAAACTGAAATGAACCTTCTCAATCAGGAGTACAATTCCTTGAAAAGTGAATTGTCCTTGGAAAAATTGGAAACTTCAAAATATCGAGAACAACTTGCGGACTCCGAAGCGAAACGCGCGAGTTTGGAACAAGAGCTGGCTCTGGTGAGAGGGACCTTGGAAACTCTTAAGGTGAGGTGTACAGCACTAGAAAATCATTCTGGAGATGTAGAAAAAATTTCAATAAAATTACTCGATGAGGAAAAGAAATGCAAAGAATTGGAAACTCTTTTAAATAGTATGACATCCGAGAGAAATGTATTTTTGGCATCGAGAGAGGAAAATGAGAAAAAAATTTTGGAATTAACAGAGACGATGAAAGAGCTTGAAAGTTCACGAGAGAAAGCGCTTGAAAACGCGGTGATGGCGAAGGAAACGATCGAAAATCTTTCACAGCTGATCAGACATAAGGAGGACGAGATCGAGAATTTAAAAAGCACGGTAGCAACAGAAATTGAAAAAAAACACAACGAGGAGGAAAATGCTTTGTCGAGTTTGAAATCCGAGCGAGAGGACCTCGTGAAACTTGTGCAGGAGAAGCACAATACCAGTCTTCAATATTACGCAGAAATCCAGAGGCTTGCACAGCTTGTGACGGAACAGACAACGAATCTACAGCGAGTTATGATCGAGAGGGATGAAAAATTGGCAATATTGGCGCAAAAGGAAGCAGAAATTCTCTGGTCTCAGAATGAACTTCAAGTTGTTCGTCAGCGACTGAAAAGTCTCGAAGAGTCTCAAAATAATGGAGAGATTTGCAACGTCGCCGAGCACTCGAGACAGATAGCTCAGGCGAGCATGCTCAACGAAAAGTGCAATGCGCTTGAGGCTGCATTGATCCAGGAACAATCGAATAATCGTATAATCCAAAATCAACTGACGGAGAGTCAGGCAAAAGAGGCTAACGCCGCAAAAGAATTGGAAAGACTGAGGACGCATTTAGTCGAGATGGAAGCCAGTTACACCGAAGAAACTTTGATCGCTGAAGAAACGAGGAAACAATTGGAAGCGAAACTTCATCAGGCTGAGGAAAAAGCTCAGAACAGCTCGACCGTTTACACCTCAGCTAGCATCAGAGCGAATCAACAAGTCGAAACTCTCCAGCAGCAGGTAGCTCTCATCGTTCAACAGAGAGACGAGATTCAAATGAAATTGTCTGCGGCTGAGGACAAAGTTCTCTCCAACACTGCGGCATTGACAAATTTACAAATCGTTTTGGAACAATTCCAACGAGGTAAATTCACTTTAATGTGCATCGAAATGTGCATGAATCTTCTTATTTTGATTACTGATTCTTTTATTACTCAAACCAATTGTACTCTGTTGCATGTAGATTTTGACATGTAGAAAATCTCTCGTTTAATCAAGTTTACATTATAAAAAAAATGGATTTACTGAAAATTAAAGCTAAATTAAAAATTGATTACATTCCAAATGCAATCATCCTACTTTATAATGAGAGAAAAAAAATGACACGTACATTTTTATGCAGATAAGGAGAACGATATTCGTACGGCGACCGAGAAACTCCGACAGCAATTGAATATGTCATTTAAAGATCAAGAAGATCTGCGAAACGAAATTGTCAATTTAAAGGTAAACTTTCTTAAATTCCCTCATGACACTTTTTATTCATTGACGATCTTTTTGTAGACTCAGCTTTCCGAAGCCAAGGAATGTTTGCAAGCAGCCTCTCGCCTGAGCGAACAGTTGGACAAAAAGAGCGAGAGGATAAACGAGCTCAACCAAGAAGGTAAACGAATAAAGAGAGCACGTAACTAACGCACATGGCACTCTGATTTATTGTCGTTTATACCTTAGCACAGGAGGATAAATGTTGAATTTAAAAAATTTGAAGCATGTATTTTATGAATTTTTTTTTGCTCACGACGATGTGTTATTTTCATAGGTAAATTCTCATCATACGTTGTCATGAAATCCACTTGTTAATAATTAAGTAAATGAGTATGTGTGTGACTAATCCGAAAAAAAGAAAAAAAAGAAAAAACGAACGCAATGCACCTAAAATCCGGTGACGTAGTCAAATATCAGCTGGTAATTCTGGGATACTGTTAAGCTAGCCCAGGATTCTGGCTGGTATCCGGCTGCGAACTGGTTTCGTCGCCTTTCTCATATTTACAATACCAAAATTAGAAAAAAAATAAAAAACTGAAACATTTCTGCGTTCTCACCCCCATTGCCATGGCTCGCTGGTGCTGGTTTTTTACTTTCAACAAATTTTCTGGGTTCACGTACACGAACAATTTGATCCACCTGTAGAGTAAAAATCTTCATCACCTTTTTTTATTTAAACTATTTACTAGGTGTATGACTTGATTTTTACTTGAAAAATTTGTAAAAATTAAATCATACACCTGATAAATCCATAATGTTATCAGAAAAATCTGAAGTAATAAAAAAGCATGTTTATAGAATTCTTTCTCGTGTGCTCACTGTTAAAAAGCTTATTCTAACAAAGAACTTTGATGTACATTCTTTTACTCCATACCACACCACTAATGAATATTAATTTTAATTAATCAACAATTAAAGTATGGAAGAAATAACAGCAGCATTTTCGATAGCGATATTTACACGAATGTTTAAAAAATTATGTATGATGCTTGGTAACGCGAGAGTGTGTAATCTCATGTGGTAACTGTGAGCGGATTTTATTTCGATTGTTCATATTACCGCGTGGGATTTCCCACCCGTTACCACAATCCTACAAACATGAGCGAAAAAAAGATTAATTAATTTGTTCCCTTTTCCAAAAAAATCCACGATTTATTTCGTTGTAGCTTTTTTAGCGCATCGCTGACCTTGGCATGAGTAAAAAATCTCCCAGTACCCTAGAATGGCATGAATTAGACCAGCAGAATAAAACGTATGGATTAAACGATAGTGAGAATGCAGCATGAACAAAAAACTTAGGGCACGGGTGTGAGTATTACATCAGGTACTGGTGTGGCTCGTAACAGCCAGTACTTGTGTTATACTTGCGCTCATGCCTTTGCCGTACGCCAGCCTGCTGCCCGAAAAAAAAACAATAGAAAAGCAATTTTCTAAATACTCAAATCACACAAGTGTAAAAAAAACATTGGACTCGTAATGAAAATTGGTATTCGTGGATGTTATTCAAAATTTTATGTAGTCAATTTTTGTATTATTATTTTTTAAATATCGCAATGTCGGAAAATTACTTTGTTCTTATTAATAATTTAAATTTTGCAGTCATGAGGCTCACCGAGCTTGTGAACACCGCCGATCAGAGGATTCAGGAAGCAAAGAGCAGCGAGGAGGGAAAAGTTGACAAGTGAGTTATTTTAAAATTTTTATTTTTTAGTTCACATTTTCTGTAATTATAGTAATAAAAGTTGTATGTAATTGTAAAAAAATGTCATTTTATAGAAACCTTGTGAAAAATTTATTGCTCGGATTTTTAACGTCGTCGACAATGGACAAATCATCGGTGCTTCGAGTCTTCGCGACTGTCTTAGATTTTGACGAGGCGGAGAAAGATAAACTTGGCCTAAATCATCCTACCGCCAATACTGGATGGTTCTCCGGACTGCTGGGCAACGCAGGATCTCCACCTACTAAAGTTTGTTTCAACTTTTCATAAAATTTACATAATTTGAATTGATATTCTCATTGAACGACATTCGTTTTCCAGGATCAAGAAGCTTCACTGTCCGCTGCATTTGTAAGATTTTTGGAGAGCGAATCGAAGCCAAAGCCGCAATTGCCAGCTCTCACAATATCGAACTCGGTAAAATTTTTAATTATTTTTCAGAGCTAACATTCAGTAAATTTTTAACATTTTTCAAATAACAGGCTGAGAAAACCCCAGATTGTATTTTTTTAAATTAATTTGAATATACATATTTATATTGACGATAGTAATAATTTAATAACAAAAAAAAATGAATAATCTATAATTTGAATAAAATTTCTAGTCCCTCAAACGTCCTGGTCATAGCCGTCAACATTCGTCATCGTCGACACAATCGGGTCTTCTCCTCTCGAATATAACGCTTCCGTCCTTCCCGGACTTCGTTCCATCGAGAAACACTGGTTCAATATTGAAGGAGGTCCTCAAGGACAGCTGATACTAAAGGCTCGCCCATGCGAAACGGCGAATCGATACAAACAAATATAAATATATATTTTATATGATGTAAATACGGGGTTATTGAATTATGAGTCGTTGGCCAGACAAGCATCGAAGGAGAGACGAATTTAGACAATTTTTGCCTGAGATATTAAATTTTTCTCCATCACCGTATATTTCGCTCAATAATCAAATTAATGGCCGTAAAATTGTAAAGTTGGCTGGGAGCTAATGCTCGCACGCTCGTCGAAACTTTGTAACTCGCTTCCAATTCAAAATTGTATACACGATCGAAAATTAGTATTTCGGTGGAGAAACGAAACACTTATCTCTAAAACGTACCGCTGATTATATTTTAAGAGAGTTTGTATATGTCGAACTTGGAAATAAAATGTTATGCAATTACAGTTTTAGATCTTTATAAAATTTTTTTTTCAACACACTTGCAAAAATCAAACCATCTGACATTTGTGTGGAAATAACAGATAATTTACATTAGAGTCAAGATTCAATTTAAAAATCAATATTGTCACTTATTTTAAAACCATCGATCTTTTGCTTATGCTGCTTTTCTTATTCAGACTTATGCAACTTTTAAAGAATTTTCGCCATTTCACAAAAAAAGTATTATGAATGAAAACACTTTTTTACTACTGGCACAAGAAATTTTATTGAAACCGTGTAAAGTGTTACATTAATGGTTTGACATTGAATGAATTTTCACTAGTTTTACATAACGATAGTATAGAGACAATGAGGAAAATAAATGAGATCATTTCTTTCCTACTATCAAAAACAAATTTTATTAAAAAGATAGACAAGTCTTACATTAAATTTTTATAGATGACTGAAGTAACACAGCGCTGAAGTTGAGGAACAAACATCGAAAGCTAATGAATCGTGATTAAATACTGAATTAATGATTTATTTTTTGGCAGGTTTTTCGCATTTTTCTTCAGTCTTGGATTCAGGTGCTTTCTGCTGGATAGCCGGCTTTCCAGTGTGTTCAATCTTGATTGATCTCTCATTCGTGAGCTTCGGTACATCCTTGCGAGGAGCAGTGATGCTCAGCACACCATCGGATGACAAGCTGGAGCTGAGTTGTTCGATGTCGCACTGTTCAGGAATCATATACCTGCGAGAGAATTGACGGGAAATCCAGCCGTGTTCATCTCGCTTCTCCTCATGCTTGGCATCGACAACGACAAATTTGTCAACAACCTTCACATTTATCTCCTCAGGCTTGAATTGTTGTACATCCAAGATGACCTGTGAAATAAATTAAGAATGTATTATTTCGAGAAACTTGTACAAAAACTAAAAAATAAATTCAATCGGGAAATTTCTAAAAAAACCTACAAGCACACTATTTCAATTTTTTGTATATTTTTTTGAAAAACAGAGAATACTAAAGAAATAAATTAAATTGAGGTTATGTACCTGAAACTTGTCCTTGTCAGCTTTGACAGTTGATGTACCGGTGTTGAGGTTTCTCGAGAGATCGTTGGCTCGCTGGCGGAGATACAAAAGTGGATTTACCAGAGCATTTCGTTCGCGTACACTTGGAACGTAAGCGCTCAGAATGCTAGGGCTCAATAGTTGTTCAGGTTGCAGTGCCAGTCCAAAATCTTGGTCGAAAATTCTGTGCGGACGGTCAAGATCCTCCCACCAGTCAGAGAACAGCAATGGTACGAGAGACATGTTGATTTTTTAATTAATTTATTCGATGACAGAATATACTTTTATTTATAAACTCGATGTACACGTTGATTCGCGTATAGTATTAAGCGCAAGAGAACTTGCTTTGTTCGCTTCGATGTGTCTTTCTCGGTTGTGAGTCAGATACTGATGCTGCGATGTCAACACGCCGGGTATATATACGCGCGAGCCGGCTGATCGAACACGCTGGAAACTTCTCGTACAAAACAACCGAAATTTCGAGACGTCACGTATGACACTCGATCAAAATACATACGAAACTATCTTTTAACGCTCATTTATCGTATATTTTACTACATTTTAACATTTCCCATAGGAATAACATCCATTATAAAATAAATACGAGTGTAAAACCAAGTTATGCACATGCATTGCCTCTCTTGTTCGCTCGAGATCGCGTACTTTTACGCTTTTTTTTTATTTTCATCGAAATCGGAACGATATTTTTTTAAATTTAGTAAATTTTCACCGTAATATACAGTGAATTATTGTTGATATACGAAGATTTAACTTCAAATGTTAATTGACAATCGTCGATTCCGGAAATTTCTTTCATTTCATTCTTTATAGATCGTACACGGAGACACATGTTGGGCGTTCACGTTAGAGGGTAAAGAACTTTCTCGTGTAATCCATATTACCGGCGTTTTTATTTTTAGCATTACGTGTGATATCGATGAAGTATACATTATCTTATATTCATATGACGGAACGAGACACTCCCAAAATTGTTTTATGTTTTTTTCTCGAAAATACGCAGTATATGTTTTATACTTGAGCTAAAAAAATCGATTCAATATAAAAAATTGGGCTTATCGTTGCTGACTAAAAGGAAAAATATGTAAATATGATTCATTTTGCTATTAGAAACACAAACGAGCTTTTATTTAAATCGCTGAGAAATATTTTTGAAAATAACCTCCACTACGACCAATGTTTCCAACACGTTCTCGAAGGTCATAGAACGTTCGAGAAATTTTTTTTTCTCATCGTATTTTTACATGAATATAGGCATATATCAATCTTTAAAACATTTTAGTCTATTGACAGGAAGATTTCATTACTCGAGGAAAAAAGAAATTTAACATTTTTCGTTGGTTCGAATTCGTTTCATAATATATGGGGCGTTCCATGCTAAATCATTCTGCTGTCAAAACTCTCTTCATCTTTGAGTTCATTGATATTTGATTGTCTACTTTACATTTTTGAGAAAGTATTCATGATATTTAACAAGTTTTTTTCGTTTTACCAATCATAAAATTCCAAAATCTCACTTTTTTATGACATCTTAATTTTATGACGAAATGCTCCAATTTTAAAATCTTTAGGAACTTTACTAAAGACGAAAAATTTTTCAAAGCAACGTGTATCACGAAAAATCATGGATACCTTTTTGTTAAACAAAAAACAAAATAAGCTAAATAACACAACAATATGGGAGATGCAAGTTTTAACAGTAAGAAGATTTTACACGGAATGCCTCGAATGAAGTTTATATTACTATTAGAAATTTCGCGAACCGTCAAAAAAATGTACCAGCTCCTTCGAGAAAAAAACGACGATAAAATACTTATCTGTTTCTGTTTTTCACATGAAATACTTGACTAATATAATTTATATTTTTTATGCGAAAAGGGAAAGAATGAATAAATAATGAAAGTCAAATGTAATTTTTTGCCAAACCTTCGTGTATTGAAAAATAAGTGCAAGTTACAATGGTGAACGATTTAATTTTGTACTCTGTTGAATAATCGACCGTTCGGTGAAAACGGAATAGATACGTGCAGAATACGGGCGAAAGTCCTCTACATGCCCTTGACATTCATCTTTTTCCCTCTCTGCTGTTGTCCCATCTGCCCGGGCCGTTGTTGTGGATGATCGCGGCTGAAATCCTCGGTCTGGTTTTCAACCGTCTTTGTTTGGGGCTGCTCGAGAAACGCCGGTTCACCGGTGTATTGAATCTTCACGAGCCTCTCGTAACTTTCTCCCAACGATCTTTTTCTTGGTGCGGTAATCGTGAGAATTCCATCAGACGAGAGCAATGACTCGATTTGGTCTATATCATAATTGACAGGAACGATGTATTTCCTCGTAAATTGTCTCGATATAAAACCGTGCTCATCCTCTTTCTCCTCGTGTTTCGCTTCCACGACAACGACGCGATTATCGACTGTCTTGACGGATATCTCGTCCGATGCGAATTGCTTTACGTCTAAGCTGACGAAAAATTTGTCTCTGTCAGTACTACCACTTGGCGAGGCTTTGTTGCCGTGCCTACGGCTCAAGGCATGGTGGAACGGATGGTAACGTCTTCGCATACGACGGAAAAAAGGATAACCAAGATTCTCAACGTGTCTGTTCAATATTCCGCTTCGGTGGGCAATTTCGTCCGGATCGACCGATAAACCGAAATGTTGATCAAAAATACTGTGCGGACGATCGAGGTCCTCCCACCAATCGGAATAAAATGTCGGTAAAAGAGACATTACGGGAAACACTTCTCGCGTTCGATACCTCAGGAAAAAATATTCTTTTGCTGTTAATTCCCGATTTTCGTGCTGTATTCGATTATATCAATTACTTTTCGAGTCTTTATTCTCGTTATCTCTTTGTCTCAAAAAACACGATTAGAAAAAATTAAGTTCAAGCGTTTACACATTTACATTTAGATGCGAGGCTGTTTGAAAGTTTATCCCGAGCGTGTACTCTGGAATACTCTGGACTCTGGTACGAAGAAGATATCTGTTTATAAAAGCGTTCAGGATATAAGTGTGCGTTCGGTGATACACAAAGTTTTTGAATGTGTTCTCTTCAACGCTCTCTCACTCTTTCAGTATATTCGATGGCATAGCAACCGAATGCTGCGCAATACATAGAATTTGCGATGAGTTGAATGCGTCGTAATCTAACCTTATGAAACTCATCTGTCTTGCTCTTTAAATTTACTCGTTCCCCTGAGAACTCTCATGCAACAAAGATACTATGAAATTACATATTTGCGATCGACAACGGTCTCAACCGTTACGCACTTTGCTCAGGTATATCTCGTTACAAAATATAATAGCTTGAAAACGAGTTATCGAATTTATTCTCAGAGTGTCAGATCCCTTTAACTTTTGAACGAAATTTTTTTTCATGCGATATAAAAGATTTCAAAATTTCTTTGTTTCGTGCAAGAGAACAAAACTCGAGAGGTTACGCATTGTGATTCGTGCAATTTTTATTTATTTTTTTTCGTTTCTTTCGAGGTTTGTTCGTAACTGAGAGTAAGTAACGTACACAGGTTTTTATACGTTTCAAACGTTTATTTTTTATTCTCGCTTTACATGTGTCATCGTAGTAGGACATGTTACAATGCGATTTTTCACTACACATTGAAGTTTTCGTGTTTCAATACAAAGACGATTATGTTTCATGTCGCGAAGAAATATGAGAGAATTCACAATAAATTTTTGGAACTTAACACAGAAAAGTAAAAAAGATGAAGCATAAAACTCGATATGAAATAAGTGAGATCTTATTTATTTTCGTTTTCCTTCTTCTCGTTTTGCTTTGGCTTGACGTCTTCAGATTCCCGAATAGCCGGCTTTCCCGTGTGTTCGATCTTTATAGCCCGCTCGTTCGTATTCTTCGGAACCTCCTTGCGTGGCACCGTGATCGTGAGTACTCCGTCCGAGGAGAGCTTCGAAACGACGTTGTCGATGTTGCACTGCTCAGGAATCATGTAGCGTCTCGAAAACTGTCGAGAGACCCATCCATGCTCGTCTTGTTTCTCCTCATGTTTGCCCTCGACGATTACATGTCGGTCAACGACCTTCACGTTTATTTCCTCCGGTGCGAATTGTTGGACATCCAGGGACACTTGGAATTGATCTTTGTCGGCTTTCACGGTCGACATTCCACCCTGACCCTGACGCAGTAAATCAGCCCAGGGTCTGATGTACAGATTAGCTGCTGGAGATGTCTGCGGAAGTCTCGTCATGGGACAATGCGAGACAGATCTTCTGTGAGGATAACTGTCCAAATGCAAATCACGGCCAAAATGCTGGTCCATAACGCTGTGGGCATGTGGCAGACCCTCCCACCAGTCAGAATACAACAACGGCAAAAGAGACATTATTGTTTTATGAATTTATTTTTTCTCGTTGAATCGATGAAAAATTTCTTTCTGTCTCTTCTCGTAACCTTGACAGTCTTTTGTCTCAAATTCTTTGGTATCGTTTGATACGGAATGTGTAAACTCGCTTTGGCTTGCTCGTTCACGACTGATCGCTCTCGGCGAGCGAGCGCGACTTTTGTCTCGGGAGGCGCTGCAGTCTGCGCCGGCCGGCACTTTTCTCAACGAATCGCGATGTTGCTAGAATTTTCGTACGCCGGTCCAATCGATTTTGGCTACCAAAAACATATATGACACACACACAACGGTTCGAGTCCATTACGCATAAAAAACCAGAATATTCTTCTGTATCACGTTTCTCGATTGTTCTCCTTCAATGTCACTTTTATTTCAAATGCACACGTAACGGTGTGAGTCAATGCATGCATATATGACACAATTTTAAGAATTTGTTTATTCATTTTTGTCTCTCCATATAAAATGTATAAAAAAATTGCGTCAATTACGAAAAAGAATTTCACCGAATTTCTATTGTGCATTTCATCATTCTAGAATGAATTTCATCTAATCACATTCGCAAATTTTTTTTCAGAAACGAGAACATTCTTTCATAGCACGATCTCGACTGTTCTCGTATAATGTGTCAATTCTTTCAAAAAGTTTATGTGAATTTTTACGCGTTCGTTTTCTCACTTTTCTAAGACGTTCGAAAAATATTTGAGAAATTCTCGTTAAAAAAATGCAAACATTTTCGAGAATATTCGTTTATCTCTGTATTTGAAAATCTCTTAAAAATTATTCATGCTAGATTTTTCTGGATGGAGTCATCGAACATATTTTTTCTCATGAAAATGACAGTTGAGCGGACGATCGATTTTTTTTATGATCGCGAATAACGTGTTCTTATGCAATGTTTATTATTGTAACGAAAATTATGTTATTTCAATTGTGTTTTTGAAGATTCTTGCGGGAACCCGAAAGTTCCGGAACATGTAAACACAGTCTATCCTTATCGCTCTCACGCAGTGGAGGCGCGAGCGCAGCGAACTGTGCACTAGCGACATCAGTCGACTAAGGGTGGGAGACCGGGTATAAAAGCTCGCCGGCCGGCACGGAAGAGCAGATTACGACAAAACACAAAATTGAAAGCAACTAAGAGAGTATCTTCGTTGTACGAACAACGCACAAAGTGTACTTTGAGTGACTTAAAAAATCAGTTCATATGCGTTCAAGAATGAGCATCGTACCAAAAATGTTTTCGCACTGGTGGGAAGCATTGGAACGTCCGCATCGGCTGATGGATCAACATTTCGGCATGATGATGCGACCGGAGGATCTGATGCCACCGTCGTTCTTCGAGAGAAGATTAACACCGAACAATTATTATCGTCCTTGGGCCGATCTTATGCGAGAGGCCGAGAAAGGTTGGTCTATGGTGAAGAACGACAAAGACAAATTCCACGTCGCCCTGGACGTACAGCAATTCAAACCGGACGAGATCAAGGTCAAGGTCGTCGACAACTTCATCGTCGTCGAGGGTAAACACGAGGAAAAGCAGGACGACCACGGAGTCGTGTCCAGGCAGTTCGTGAGAAAATATCTCGTTCCGGAACAGTGCGATCCTGAGCAGACAACCTCGAGCTTGTCATCCGATGGCATACTTACCATCATGACGCCCAGGAAGCCGGAGGCCATCGAGAACAAACGGGAGAAACCGATCAAGATCGAGCATACCGGAAAACCGGCCCTGGAGAACGAGAATGAGGAACAAGCACCAAAAAGAGTCACCGCGAAACAGTGAATAACCAAATTCACCAGCTACATTCGCTAGTCTTCGAATTCACATGCCAACAGAACTGAAAACATCAAAATTCACTTTCATTTTCTAACCCTCATTTTTGTTACGACATCGAATACGTACGTTCCTAAGTTTTTTATGTGATCGATAATTACAGGCTGTAGTCTTATTGTTACATTTTGTATAAAGGAAAGTTATAATAATAAATAAAAAATAAAAATAAATTCGTGTTTAATTTAATTTAATTGAACCTAAAAGTCCAATTTGCATGCGAAGTTGACGAGTTATATTTCTCATTTTGTGAAAAGTATGAAAATGTTGATTTCGAGAATAAATACATTTTTGATGAATAAAAGTTAATGTATAATTTCTTGTTGCATAATATATTTGCTATTATTGAAATACTTGGAGTATCACAAAGATGTTTAGTTATAAGAATAAAAGAAAAACTCATTTGAAAAAAAAAATTGCGCCGAATTTTGTGGTTAGAGTAGCGCTCGCGAGACGGCGCCACCGTTTGGTTTGTTCAGAAGCGCGGATGTAAATATATGGGTCATTCTACGCCAAATTAACCTTCTGTCGCACCTTGCACGTCCAATTCAATATATACTTTTTGAAGAGTTATAAATACGAATCTCATCATGTGATAAAAGTTTCTGAAAATTTCACTTATTTTCTCTAAACGCCCATTAAGCATTTGTAAAAACTACTCTGATTAGAAAATTTTGATGAGTGCATGCGTCTTTTTCAAAGTATATATCATTCTTCGTGATTTTTTTCGATTTTGTCATCTAACCGTTTTTGAAAGACGGGTTCATGAACAATCCACGAAAAATTATAATTAAAGAACTTTCAAAATAAACAAATAAAATTTTTTACGTACTATCTTTAGAAAATTTATTAAACACACATAAAATTAAAAAACTTCAAAATCGAAGCAATTTTCGAAAAACCATGACCATTGGAAACAATGAGTAAAAATTTCAAAAATGTGGATCTTAGGATTATGACATGATCGCCTGAAAAAATTGCTATATTCATGGATACGTTTTTAAAGGGTATAACAAAAACTATTTGACATGGAATGTCCCATACATTATATATGTATGCATGTACGACATTTAATCAAATTATCTCAAGCCCCTTTTTCTACCCCTAGAATAAACAATACCAACACGAGACTGAAATGACCGAAATTTAAACGCAAAAATAAACTGCGTGACAGAATGTACTAGAATCCACTCGACAAAAATTCACCCTCTCGTTTACTGCGTCTCGGATGTATTCACCCTCGATTGCCTCACCTTCACAACACCAAAACTCGAATCATCGAGATTCTTCTCGTGGCTCACACTAAACACGTAAAAAGAAATAAGCCTTCAAAAATCATGCTTTTTCTGAAAAACGAATGAATGATACAAAAAAAATCAAAAGAAATTATATGATATTTTTTACTCTGCGTAGTAAAAAAAAAATATATAGATTCATTCATATAAAGGGATAATAATTTTGAAAATTTTGTAACTTTTGTTCCGTAAATAAAAGTTTACTTTATAAAACTTTATAAAATAATTATATATTTTTTACAAGTAAGGAATTACAAATATTTCGTATTATGAGGACAAAAATACTTGAAAAAAATAATTGTACACGAATTTGCTAGAAATTTCCAGAACGTTCGAGAACGTTCGAGCCGTTGCGAGAAGAGTCGAGAGCGTCTACGTGATGTCGCTAGCGTACCCGGCGAGTATATATTACCGGCGCGGGGCGAGCGGCCTTCAGTATTGAAGAAACAGAGCTAGAGAGAGTATCTCACAAATAAAAACGATTCTCCAAAGAACCGTAATTTAGTGTTCCTGAAATATCAAAACGAACTAATTGTAAAGAAATTATTCGTGCTGTGTTGAAAGAGTCTAAAGAGACTAATAAAAACATGTCAATTCTACCGATGTTATTTTCAAACTGGTGGGAAGACTTGGACCGTCCTCATCGGATTTCCGACCAACATTTCGGTCTCCCATTGACATCGAACGACTTATTGCGTTCCGCGATTGCTCCGGCCGAGCCTGAGATATTCGTGATCAAACCTCACAGACGATCTCACCACCATTATCATCCATACGAAAGGAGCTTGGCTCGTCGTCGCGGTACGTCAACCGTCACGGCCGACAAAGACAAGTTTCAAGTGAGTCTGGATATCCAGCAATTCACTCCCGAGGAAGTCTCCGTGAAGGTCGTCGACCGTAACGTTATCGTCGAGGGGAAACACGAGGAGAAGCAGGACGAGCACGGATGGGTGTCGCGCCAATTCGTGCGCAAGTATCTCGTCCCTGAGCAATGCGACATAGACCAATTGAAATCAACCCTTTCCTCGGACGGTGTCCTCAGCATCGAAGCCCCACGGAAGCACGACCCGAAGGAGAAAAAGGAGCGTATCATCCAGATTGAAAACACTGGAAAACCGGCTATTCAAGACGTGGCGGCGCCATCGAATGACAAGAGCGTCGAGCCGCAGAAAGTTACGAGGTCTCAAGAAAAAGCTGCCAAAAATGTAAAAGCCGCGTAATTTATTAAGTCTCTGTTGTTCCTAGCATTTAAAAATCTCTTAAACTTCGTACTTTGTGCATTTTTCACGAGTCTTCAGGTTTCTTTGATAGAACTGAGACTGAAATAACCTTTACTTCCTACAAAATGGCTGTTCAACATTGTATAAATTGATTTTCTCATTCATACTTTTTGTCATCGCGTAAAACAAATTTTCACTCATTCTAAGTGATTTTTTTGTTATCAGTATTTAAATTGTAATCAATATCAAATGTAAGCAAGTAGGATAAGAACTGTCTTTTTTACAATAAACAACAATATAAGGTATATCAGTGTTCAATACTTAATCCTTCATGTTCAATACTCCATCCCATCTTTTCCAAATTTCCTTCGGTGCAGTGTATCAATAATGTGTTTTGTGAGGAAGGAGCAGGAATTACGAATTTCACAAATTTTTTGTTTTTTCAAGCATAAGCTTTTTATTTATCGATTTATTACATACGTTTCCACTTACAATAATTACTGTGACGCATTGGGTCAAGTAATCGTTATACAGTATAATAAATACACGTTTACAGCATTAGAAGGTTTTCTTTTTTCTTCTTTTCTCATCTCCCCTTATGCCCTGGAATAATGTTTAGTGTTACAATGTGTGTACGTGTGTGTCTGTCTCTATCTGATTCCTTTTTCGTCCGTTATTTTAATTCTTCTTCGTCGGATGTCAACGTGAATTGTCAGATCTAAGGAGAAACAAATGAAACCCGAATGACTTCCGATGCCGAGAAATAAAAAGAAGAAAACGAATTGTATTTACTTTTTTCTGCATTCTTAATCCATTTTTGCTCCAGATTCGAGTATCTTGTTTTTTTTTTTCATGTACGAATTACATATTACAAGAGAATCATCAAAAAATTCACGTGCATCAATTTTCCATTCCGCCGAGACTGCATCTTTAATTGCGTATTTTATTATTTTATAGCTGTGTTGGGTTTAAATCTTTAATTAATTATAATCTCTTAATTGTATAATAATCTCGTTATCCGCGTTTCGTACTTATTCCACACACTCCAACCAACAGCGTCTCCTTTTGTCGTTATCTCCGAATACCAATTTCTTTTTCTTTCTTTTTTTAACAAAATAAAATTATGAAATAACTACAACAGTCAGCAAGCATAGAATTCGTCAACGCGCACTCCGTTTATCCCAATTTGCTACGTTTCTTCTCTCCGCCGTTGCATCGCGCTCGCGTTCCACACGCCCTTCAATTTCATGTCGACGAAAAAAATTTCAGCACATCGTGAACGGTGTGTCTATGTTGTGGTTTTCTTGTTTTCCTATATTTTAGCCATCAGAATGGTGAAACGCTGTCGGAACCGTAAACGGACATGACTAGAAAATGACGAATAAAGACGGATAAAAAAAATGTACCCCATCCCCTCTACTTGTCTGTTTTTTTCTTTGTTCCCCCAGCGAGTTCCCTCTGATCTCGAAAATTTCCCCGCTATCTTCACCTGCGTCCTACTCTCTCATCCTATTCTCTCAATTAGTACATCAATGTGTTTTTTTTTCTCTTCAATAAATATATACATCATTATATACCGATTATCTAATGGTGCGCATTCGCGAAACCCTCGACTCGCCACCGATCGTGCTAGCATCGTTTTTTTTTCTAGTCTCCGCCATATTTCATTTTCCCTGGGTTCTTTTTTCATTTATCATGGAATTACTTTTATTTTCAATTTTCTCATCCAATTCCGCGTACCAGTCTCATTGTTGTGCATGAATTTCATGAATTTCGCGTGCCATTATTTTCGGATCGTTCTCGGCGGTCCCAGGGACGTTCGCGGTGCGCGCGCAAGTAACGTCTTTCGCTGCCTCCTGCACGCACCCCGAACGACCTCATCCCCGCGCCCAGAATAGTCCTGAAACGATGAGCCTCGTACCTCGTTCAAACAATTATCGGATAATCAAGCACAAAACGAGAGAGAACGAACTCATCTATCGTAATAACAATATTATTAATAGTGTTTTAATTACATTATTTCTTTAATCGTGCACGAACGTTTTTTTTGTTTGGGTTTTTTAGCTGCTCGAACGTGGCAACGATCCGACATTCATTAATGTGGTGTGCAGGCGGCATTTTTTTTTTTGCGGCAAAGAGGTTAGGCGAAATTTATTGATTCTCTTTTTTTTCGTCTCTTCACAATACGCTCGTAAAGTCGAGGCTCTCGCGTCCCTACCTCACTGGCAAAAATGACAGGCGAAATAAAATAGCAGCCGTTTATCTTCACTTTCTTCTGTTCACCCTATTCATCTCTATCGAGCACGGGGCTCAGCCAAATTCTCGCTTCGACGCCGAACACGAATCGTCCCATAAAAAAACAAAACGAAATAATTTTTTCTCTCTCGCACGACGAAATCTTTTTCAGTCGGTTGTAATCGGAATAACAGGATTCAACAGATAACGCTTTAAAATTCTCTACACAATTAATAAAAGCTATCATACAGTAAACAAAGGACAAACGCAAAATCGCTAGTTCATTAAAAAAAGATAAATTATATCGATCTGTGTGTACACGTAATTAGCGTATATAATTTATATATATAATATATATATGTATAATTAGTAGAGCTGAGAATATCGACAACTTTCTCCCATTCGCGATCTCGTATTCAATTCATAGTGAGGCTGCGATAAAGCAAAGCTTCGCTACTTCTCTCGAATAAAATTAGGCATTTATTTATTTCTCTTCGTTCATCCGTTTCTTCTCTCTCCTCTACTCTTTCTCGTTCTTTTATCTCGATTTTTTGTGACAAATATGCAAATCGCGTCCACGGGCTGATCGCTCTCTCGTTTTGTAAGCTCTCGAGTCTCGTCCGTAGACGCGTTCTCCCTTGTTCGTTGAGGTACAAAAGAAAATGAGAAAATAAAACGCTCTATGAGAACTTTGCCTCGATTATTCAGTCTCAATGAACTTCAATCTTTCATTCCTCCCTTCCTCTCTTTTCATCATTCGGGCACGTTTGCGGGGTGCACACATTTCACATCAAAACTGCTAAGAAACATTGAGTTTACGCTTTCTAAAAACTGTGCTGAGCGCGTGAGCGCTGATACGAAAGATGCAAAAGGAGGACGAGAGAAAAGAAGAAAAGAGGAGGAATAAAAGATGTTGAAGTTGAGCCACCGAAATCGAACCGAGAACAAACTATCTCATAGAGATTCGCTCGCGAAAAATAAAAAGTGCCAGTCGTTTCCTCGCGAATTAATTGCGATTGCGCTTGCAATGTTTCAGTGTACATAAACGTACTTTTTTAAAATACGTTTTTGTATACTTAGTAGTCGTCTGTGACTTCGGTCTCATACGGAGTAATAAATAATCACGCATCTGTATGTTCTTTTCTATTTCCTTTCGTCGGCGTCCTCCCGTCGTGTCACGTTATTCGAATACGAGCGCGAATCAAAAGCTACGAAAATCGTGAGCCTCGAGAGACACGTTTGAACTCGCAATTAATTTTCTCGAGGCAACCGTTAACAGGCTCACAAATTTGCCCCCGAGCCATTCCCTCGTCACTCACTTTGTCTGGGCTTGCGACTGCTCAATTAATGGCGCCGATACTGTCAGACCAAAGCTCGTCTGGTTTCCACCACTCACCGGCCCCTTGCGCGCGAGCTTGGATCTTTTGGAAAAAAATTATTTCCTTTTATTATTTCCGTTTTTTTGTACGTGGTTCAAAATGTTGCCACTTTTTGAATAATATAAAATCATTCAAAATCTAAAAAGCAGAAAAAATCTCGTTTACCGAATTTGTCCAGCCAAGAGAGGATTTATCGCGTACAACCAATCGTAAACTTCTTTGTCACCGAGTGTTTGCAATAAGTAGCCTCTGTGTTTTGTCACGACGCTGTAAAAAATTTTTTAGCAGTTAAAGTATTCCGTGATTAAAATATGAAACAAAATTAAGTTGAAATGTAAAGCCGAAGTAAACAGAATCGATAGGAGATCAGAAAGATAAATTGATCCAACTTTTTAAAGCTTATTTTTCTCATTGAAATATTTTCCAAATTTCACTGTCTCTTTCAGTTTTACTAACAAATGAATAATAAATACAGACTGATGAATTACCTAAAGGTATTTGGGACTTTGACCATGGCAAGTTGATCCTCAGAATACTCGACTTGAGCAGTCGCCAAATTGATGAGGGCTCGTTCCACGGGATCTTTTTCCTCCCGGAAAATGAATACGTACGGTCTACGTACAGCCTAAAAAAAGTGGCGTTTTTGAAAATTCCTGAAAATTTTTGAAAATTGAAGAAAGGAATGAATAAAACGATACTAACGACCCATCGTTTTTTCCATCCGTTCGTCTTGTGTTCAAGGACGTTGAGGTAACCCTTTCTCGCGATAACGGGACTTATACGTATCTCCTCGACCTCAGGAACGTATAAAACGAGACTCTCCTTGAGCGGCGACGACGAACCAAGCGGTGCTGGAGCAATCGTTCCCGACTGCGTAATACCTGTCGTTGTCGTCATCCCGCTGTTCGCGTCATTCTGGCCCGCCATTATGCTCTCCTGGAGTTCCTGGAGTCTTGCGCGCTCCGGTGAACTCAACCTAAAGATGCACGACTTAGATCTGCTCCTGACAATTATCCTCGCAGGCTGCAAGTAACCACTCCTTGTACAACCCAAAAGAAACGCCTCGAAATAACCAACTCCACATATTTCGCTTTCGTACTCTTTTTGATTTCCAAAAATAAGTGAAACATCGAGACGAGCGTTTACAGAAATTCACAGAGAGATCAACTATATTTATAAGCTTTCAAGCAAGCGCGGGACGCGCAAAATGGAGCGCACACAATTTATCGAAAAAATAATTTTTTTCATAATTATCTTTTGACTCTCGTATGAATGGAAAAAATTCACCCTCCCATAAGCACTTGAAACGTGAGCTCGTGTACTACCGGGCGTTTTATTTCAGGCATACAACCGGAGGGTTACCTCATGCTCCGCTTGGCCAAAGTCCCCGAGACAGGAATTTCCCGAGGACGCGCTAATCGTGCTCTTGTATACTGACTCTTGTGACGAGGATGATATTATCGAGGATATGAGCGATGTCGACATGTCCGTGATTGTGTCTTCTCCGGGTGAGACGTCCGAAAGCACGATACCAGGCTCCTTGCTCGGTATCCTGCCTTGTATCAGCTTTATATACTTGATTGCTAACTCTCTCTCGCGCTCCGTCATTTCCCAAGGCTCGTACACATCCTTCGTCGAGTTCGATCTATTGAGCTTAACGGGACTCGCGTGCGGATCGTTCGTTGCCTTTGCGACCATGTTGCAAACTTCCTGTTACGTTCAAAAATAATAAATTTCAGGGTTGTTAAACTACGTCAAACGATAAATAAAAGCTATCCACGAAAATAATAAAGAACCGGAATATACGTTTTGTTATTTGTTTCCGTTTTGTATCGAGCAAAGCACAAAACCTACCGGGACTATCCGTACCTTCTCGCTTTTAGTGAAATCATGTGATGTCTTGTTGCACAGCGAGACTTTATCGATTCCGAGTTTCTCACGCATAATCAGGGTGTGTCTGACCCTCTCGACTTCTTCGAGCCTGGTCAGTTTTTCTAGTTCCCATTGATGGTCGAAAATTAGACTGTCACCGCGTGGACGCCATCCGTGTAGATTCTCCTCTCCTCTGACGTACGTTGATGATGTGTCCAGGACCCTGCGCTGACGCCTTTGAACACCTAAACTCGGACAAACAAAAATTTAATACTGCTCGGAAGGAAATTCTTTTTTGTTTAGTGCTATAAACTTTTAGAGCAAAATATTAACCAGCTTCGGAAGAACGTCGCAGCACCAATTCGTAGACACCACTCAGCCTGTTGGCTTCTTGATTCTTGTAATTACCCGTGAAAAGATGCTTCAGAGAGCGAGGTCCAACCCTCGCGTCACGACCATAAATAATCATGCTGAGATCCTTTGTAATTATCGCGGGTCTGCCGCAATTTTCCAACTATAGAATGAAATATTATATTTATAATGAATGATAAGTATTTACAAAATTACAAAATTGGAGAGAAATCTTCTATTGACGTACCTCGAGATATGCAGATATCGTCATAAATATCTGTTCTCCGTAAGATGTGACTCTGTTGAGCAGAGCAGAATTGTGCAGTGAGCTGTCCCAAGCAGCTTCGAACCGGAACATGGATCTGTCATCGCCAGGAATCTCAAGATACTCGCCAGGGAACAATCCAAGCGAGAGAACCGAAGAATCATTGTCCTCTTCCTCCGGTTCAGGCGTGTTGCGAATTCTGCCAACAACAAGCTCTCTGACGTCCTTCCATCGGAGCTCACTCGCTTGTTCGTGAACTATCGTTATTCGTATTCGTCTCTGAATTCCTTGGTGAAGTAAGAACAAGCCTCGACAGGGCAAATCGTCACTGTGATCAACCACCGAAGGCACGTACTCGCCATTTGGCGCTAGTTCGCATATTTCGAACCAAACGAGAACGTCGTATTTAGCGTGTACATGGGATGTGCTCGGCGATGGTAGAACGGAACCGAATTTCGGCGAGCGTACTGGCTGACTTATCGGAATTGAGGGAGGCAACATTCTCTTCGGTGGTTGCCTTACGTTACTTCCACTCGTATTACTGCAAAAAATTTCATTTCCAGATTCGTTCGAGCAACATCTTTCTCGGGAACAAGAAAGAAGTAAAAAAAACTTACTAATCGAGCTTGGCATCTTTGTGGAGTGGATGTTGTTGATAGTGACCAAATACTTCGAAAACGATAGGTTGCGACTTGAGATAGTCAACAAACGATTTCGTCACCGTAACAGTTATCTATAAATAAATAATAATATTTAATAAAAATATTTCAAACTAATATGTTGTTGGTTTATGTTCTTGATGAAGGTACTCACATTTTGAAGATGATAAAAACCAGGTGGATTACCCTTTCCAGTATTCTTAACTGGCTCCGTGGAAAACGCCTCGTCATGTCGATGAAGGAAACTGAAAAAGTAGTTAAATCAGCGTTATAATAAAGCTTTGAAAAATTTGCAATTGGTTTTAATTAATTAAAAAACAAAATCATTCTCACTTGAATTGACAAAATATGTCAGCGTATTCAGTGGAAATGCCCATAGCTTGAAGAACGGTAACCCTGAATGTGAATTCAGCGCCAGGCTGAAGATGATCAGGCAATTCATCCTCCTTGGTGTCGCTGGAGACAGAGCTGTCACCGCGTCCGCTATCAGCGTCGCCGACCTCGTCCTCGTCCTTGACGCAGTCTTTGCCCTCGGTTTTTCCCTCGACAACACGCTCCTCTTGCATCATTATCTGTTGATTCTTGTCGAGAGTCTGTTGCAACAGTGTCGAACGTTTGCTCGGGCGTCCTTGCGTCCCAAATAGATCGTCCTCAAATGATATGCGAGCCGACTGCCTTACGCCACTCGAATATTCACTGTTTTCCTCTTCTAGAACAAGGGTTTAATCGAGAAATCTAGTGCCGAAGCTCTCTTTTCATGTCTATCCACTAGTTGTCTTTTCTATATTTTTTCAAGTTTGTTTTCCTTCCTTTTGTGATAAATTATATTGGAACACATACCGACAACGGCTTGCACTGCGACTCTCAGGTAGCCCTTGACGTCTCCTTTCTCGTTGACTATCGCTACTTTGTGAATCAGCGGGACAGGATACATCAAATTGCTCAGATACACAAAGGACCTGTCGAAATAAAAGTCATTGTGGAAAATTGCAAAAAATAATTATTCCATAAAAACATGTAACACTGTTGTGGAAAAAATTTACAAGGTAATCTATAATAATAATTATAGACTGTACAGGATCAGAGACTTATGAAATTTCACACTAATATAAAAATAATTATTTCCTCACCTGCCAACCATTCGGAACCATGGAAATCTGTCGTAAAATGGATCACCCCCGGTTATGCTCTCTATATTATAATCCGGTGAGGTGGGTGACAATTCAGCCTCGTTGTGATACATCTCGCGCATGAGTTCCAATCGTTGCCTAAATTCATAAAAAAAATAAATGGTTTTTTTAGATCGTTTCGACCTTCTCCATTAATTCAGTGTTGTTGCTGTCAGAAGATAGATTCAACATCCAAAGAATATTTACAGTGATGACAAAATTTGCAAAATAATTCAGGAACTTTGTGCCTTTTTGGGATTTAATTTTTTAAGTTTTTTCAGCGATTCGCATTTTTCAAGCCTAAGCTTTGATCGAGCGAAAGCGAGTGTGAAGAAAAGCTCAAAGGCCGTGCAATCGTAACATCGGATATCATGTCGAAAAAATAAAAGGCTGCTCAAATTGCCAGGGGTGCTGTGTGAGTCATTTCGATATTAAATATTTGTTCTCTAATTTTGGTTTCTCGTATCTCGTTCTAATGACTTTATAAAACGTGTAGAATATTGTGACGCGTTCAGTCGTGAGTAATTTCATTTCCCAGCGAAGCAAGCACAAAATGCAAAATTGTGAAATCGATACACAGAAGCGAGAGTCTTCTTTGCCATTTCGTTAAAACTTTTTTTTTCTGTGCGTGACCGAGCACCAACCTCGAAGGCAAAAGATTTGCTAGCGAAAACCTCTGATTATGCTGATAGACCGGGAGGCATTGAAATATATCCTCTTTCGCCTCCGGACTGCTGGCACTCAAGTCTTCATTGTATATGTGACGCATTAGCTCCAAGCGTTGTCTATTGAAACGAGATTTACTTGGTCCGTTAGTTGCTCAAGCTAATACACGTCATAAATTTTCAAAATCCCCGAAATGACATTCAATGATCATTTAATCTTTAAAAAGCACACTTAATGAAAGTATACAATAAAAAATCTGAATCCCTAACACATTTCATTCAGTAGACTTTTGCCTTTGAGATTGACTGAGACACGATCGCGATAATTTATTTAAAACAAGGGGAAAATTGCGCCTGACCATTTATTGATTTATTTTATTATTGTTATCAATATTCGAAGTTGATCAAAATTAAATATTGACTGACCGAAGTTTGTCGAGTGTCCAGTAATGAGTCGCGCCATTTTTCGTGTCCTGAACCTCGACTGCGACAATAGTGCGTGGGAACGGTCGTTCCTCTTCATCATCATCGTCTACACTTGGTAAAAGGTCAGGAGGCAACGGCGAGTACAGAGTGTCGGTGAGAAGGGTGAATTGAAATTGAACCTAAAATTAATTATTAGATTTGCTTTTCATTTTTTTACATTTTTTTCGATACAAGCTACAACGCAATCCCTTCGCGCTTGTCCTTGTTTTTTCAGTTTATTTGTTTCCGACTGTTTTTTTCTCTCTCTAAATCTATTAATTCATTATGGACGCTTCTTGTAGATTTACGAAGTAAAATGCAAATGTTGGAAAGTTCAAGTTAATATTTATATTATTTCGAAAATGGCAGAATTTTGAACTAACAAAAATACCTTCAAATTTTGTGATATTTAGGTTTTTAAAGTCAGTTCGAGAAGTCTGGCAATATAATTTTTAACTTTTTCCGGAATCCTTGAAAAGTGAACTATTTTTCGACGGAAAAATAATATTTTCTCGATTGTCGCGCTTAGCATATTTCCGTGATACTTTACCTTCTTCTTGAGCTCCACTGAAATGGCGTTTGCCTCCTTGAGGAAAATGGCGTTACCCCAAAGATCGTCCCTCAAACTTGTGAATTGGTGATACTTCCACTTTCTAAAAGCCCAAGCTGCCAGCTGGAATTCTCGCTCGCTCCAGTTGCTCTCTGCGTCAAACAATGGGTTGACTGAAATGCAAGCCATCACCAGGCAAAACAGTCAGAGGGCGAAACAGGCGAAGCTTTTTTTTTGTAGTGTCGTTTCTCGAATTGGTTAATCAGGATTTTTCAAGCGCGTGCTGTGTTCTGTGTCTTACATTATTTTCGAGCGAATGATCATGTGAAAATGTGAAATAACTCACCGAATATATCCTCCTCGATATTGTTGAAATCTTCAGGTGTATAACTGCTGTACATTGACATTGTCATGCTCTGCTCCTCGACCTGCTTCTGCAGAGCATCTATTCTCGCTTCGTAGGTCTGTAACAAAAATGGATTGTAAACTTCCAAGAGAAAAAAAAAGTAGATGGCCAGTCCAGGGGAAAAAGTGACTGACCTTCCGTTGTTCCTCGAACAATAAATCAGCCTCTTCCTTCTCCTTGCGGAATTGTTCTTCGAGTACCAATAAACGTTTTTCCATCTCAGCCTTGAGATCGATACCTTGCTTCTCGAGCAACTCGATCTGGGCGAAATTCCAGTCGACAGTTTCGCCATTAGCCGGCGTCTCAGCAGGGGAGGTTTTTTCCCTTCGTTCACGAACTGTACAAAAATTCTCCATTAATATTTTCTTCGTGTAACTTTTGCTGGCACGTCACAACAGCAAACGAACCTTGATCCGGATGGTTGAATCTAAAAACGTGATTTCTTCCAAGAATTACTCTAGATCCGGTTTTGAGTATGATTGGCTCTGCGACTTCTCGCCCGTTCACGTAAATAAGTGCGCCTTTTTTCGGCATGAGAGTGATCACGCCCTCGTGATTCTCGAAGACGCAGTGCTCGCTCAATATGTGAGGACCGCAGAGCTGAATGTCTTGCGGTATGTTCGCTTCGGCTGAGCCAATCCTTGTAAATCCATCTTTTATATAATAAATCAAGCATTCCGACATCATCGGGTCCTCGTTCAGATTAACGAGATGGGGAGTCTTCTTTGGTGAGAACACGCCAACCGTGACGCCGTCCTCTTTCACTGCCACTCCCATTTCCGCGAAAACCGCCTCGCGCTGGAGACGAATCGACTCCGTTCGCTTTAATTTTTCCTCCCATGTCTCGTTCAATTCTTTAAAAAATACGAAAATTTTTAAATATACATTAGGCTTGTTTTTACAAGAAATATTTTTTTACAGTTTTCGAAACATTTCGTAATTACCGGCTATAAGTTTCTCAGAGGCCTGCAATTGATCAACAGCGTCTTCTGCGAATGTTGTCGGATGCGAAGGAATCCTCTGTCGCGATTCCTTAGTAGCATCTTCCTCGCGTTTCGACGACTTGATGATGACCGGATCGTCTCCTGTAAAAAAAGTAATTTAAAAACGTTTTACTTTAATGAATAATAACGAAGTCTTTAAAAATACAAGAAGGCGTTAATAATTACATCGAAAGCCAATAAATCGAGTGCAGCTCTTTTTTCCTGACTGGTTGCACGCTAGTTCGTTTACGACTTGTGTGTTGATCATTTAATTTGAATTTTCTTTTCTGCCATGCAAAAAACCTAACGTGTGGATGGTGTTTGTTTTTTAAATCGGGTGTGTCTTTCACGTGGCATGTAAAAGTCTGGCATTTGTTTACGTATCAAAGCTTGGCCTCAAAAATTTTAATAACGAGAAAAGCTTCCGGCTTACGCGACAAAAAAGCCGATTTATAAAGAAGCATAATGCTGTAAAAAATAATTTTGAAATGAGAACATAAACGTAAGTGTCACTTTATCTTGGAAAATTTCAATTCCTCGTGTATTGATTTTTTAATACTTTAGGCGTTTGAAAATTCTCGTCTCTGCCAGCGTATTTATTATTGCATTCCCTTCATTTTACTGTGCCTTTTTTATTTCTACTTACTAGATTCTTTCTTTTCATAAGAGACTTTGCCATCAGGCCCTAACGTCGAGGACAACGTGGCCGGGGACAGAGAAAGAAAACAACATCACTATTTAAGTGGCAATTATTTTCCCTGAGGAGAATCTGGTCAGTGGATTCTTTTCGGACGTCCTTACCTTACATTATTTCTTCATACATTTATACAATTAATATTTTTCCTCATGGTCTTTATTTTCTTGTGTCCAAAATTTTTCATTCGCGGATCGTAAAAAAATTCCACGATCAGAGTGATTTAGTTTAATGATCGAGGCCGAAGGGTGGAATTCAAGAAATAAATTATTAAGAAGCGACTCACCTTCTTGCACGTCGATGCCCTCCTGTTTGAGCAACTCTCGCAACTTTTGAATTTCTTCTTTGAGCTCGCGGATGAGCTTGGCATTCGCGTCCTCGTTGACAATGGCTTTGCAGACGATTTGCTTCGCTCTGTCCGCGTATCTGTATTTAAGAAAATAAATAAATGAAAGAATCTTAAAAAACAAATTTTCATTTAATCAATAATTACCGTAAAGTAGAGAGCGTCTCGTCGTAGTTTATATCAGCCGGACTGACTGCGGCAATCATCGCTGTTTTAGAATTTCCACCGAGATTTTCTCTCAGGAGCCAAGTCAAAACGGAATCTCGATAAGGAATAAAGTCTGCTTTCTTCTTCTTTTTGGTTGCCTGTAAAATATGAATAAATAATAAATTTTATCCGATTTATTGTAATTAGAATTTTTTTAAATACTACGTTTTGTCTACTGTTTCACTCAATTTTAATGCAATCAGCGAGACTTACCGCCTATCGAAAATCCACAATCACCCGAGCAAACACGATAGCAGGAAAATGAAAGCAGCGATTTTTTACGTATTTTATTTCTAGCAAATTTGAGAAAAAAATAGAAATTGCACTCACGATTTCGGCCAGAGCGCTTATGACTTTTCCAAGCGTTGTCAAACTCTTGTTTATGTTTGCACCTTCCTTGAGCCGCGTACCTTTCGCCCCAGTAGAATCGGCACGCTCTGAACCGGCGAGATCGACCAGAGAAATTTTGCTGACTTTCTCTGTGACGAGTCCCGTCGTATTGTCGCGTTTTTGCTGAGTGAAGAAAATGGTGAATACTGCATGAGATCTGCTAGACGTCTCATTCATGTTTGTGGCTGCGACGGTTCTGAAATACATTTATTATAAATTACTCCCCATCTCTTTTTTTAAATCCAAAAAACGTAATTTTTACTAGCCACATATTTATTTCTACCACCATTTTTTTAATAGTTGATTCATTTTTTATATTTTTCAATTTTTAAATAATTATTTTTTTTAGAATTTTAAAAAAGCTCTTTTTGTAGGTATATTTTTTAATTACCTGGCTTTGTTTCCCTCGTCAATGAGGTCGTGAATATCCTCATAGGACATCACCGCGAGTTTTGACAGATCCTCGACGTATGGACCGAGCAAGGGATGCTCTCGGACCCGAAGATTTCCTTTGTTCTTCGGATTGAGGAGATCGCGAACGCGCTCGCAATAGATTTCCATGTAACTAACCTCGACCGAGTATTTCAATTGCTCGCAAGAGTTTTTGCTTATCTTACGAAACAGATCCTTGCAGATTTGGGGAATTATTCCCTCTTGGCCTTCCTCTTGCTTTCCCATCATCGTGTAAGATTTTCCGGCTCCGGTTTGTCCGTAGGCGAATATACAAACGTTGTATCCTAAATAATTTTTTTTTCGTGAGTCATTATTCAAATGAAATTATTATTTTTATTGTATTCATTATTTAATTTAATATATTAATAAAATAATAACTATAATCAAATTATTATTATTCAAATTCAAATCAAGTTAAAAAATAATTTATTAATGGTAAATAATAATTAAAATTTTTCAAAATGCTATATCATTCCTAAAATCTTACCTTCGAAAGCGTGTAGCAACATTTCTTCCCCAATGTCTTTGTAAACCATAATTTGTGACGAGTAATTTGAATCGCTTGGCTGAAAGTTCATTCAATGTAAGTTTATTTGATATCGTCTTGAAGTCGCATATTGATTTTTTCATTACTTGGCGTCAAGACACTGCCGTGTCTTTAGCTTATTTATTGTTGTGATAGTATCATTTTTTAAAATTGTATTGTCTACTCACATCCATGGAATGGTATGAGTAATCGTAATTGAAACTCTTGACAGCATCCTTCGTCCCGGGTGGTGCTTTCGGATTGACAATCGCTAAAAAAATTGTAAAAATTTTATTTGTTTAATATTTCAGAGAAATGTTGCGGTAATTTTTGTTACAAATATTTTAGTCTTGTCAATCTCATGAATTTTTTAAAAAAAAAATTACAAAAAATAGTCCATCGAATCATACTATTCTTTGATGAAAAGAGAATAACGTATTCTTTTCTTTTCTTCGAAAGTAGTTTATTTTCAGGGATTCATCAGGGAATTTTTTTCAGGGAAAACGGCATAGTTCGAGTTTGTACGATATAGGACTCTTAAACATCACCTTAAAAGACAGGTGCCTAACAAAAATAGAGTTGTATCTTGGATCTAGCACTCGTGAGTTTTATTTGCACAACCTTTAAAAGATTGTCACAAAGAAATCTTGGATCTACATATAAAAAGTGATGGAAATTACTCCTGATTGTATATTAACTGATGCGTCAGAGTTCGTTATAAGTTCAACAATTTTATTCAACGCTTGACTGATTCAATTCTACAATAATCCTATCGACTTGAATTTCAAATTTTAGACGATCTCAAAAGTTGGTCGAAGCACGGTCTTAAACCCCCGCGTTTTAGCTGATTTCAGACGCAGCTTCCTGCGCATACCTACCTGTATTCAAATTAGGATGTATTCAAATTCTTTATAAATCTCGGTCTTGAATAAATTCAACGCAACGTAAGAAAATTATTGTCTACTGTCAAGAAGATATTTAGGATTGACCCAGGACCCAATAAATTATATTTCGTAAAAATATTTTCAATCTCAACAACAATTTAAGGATATCAACTTTAAGGAAAATCCATAAAATAACTATTTTTAATAATATACTTTTTCAATAACAATAATAATAATATTAATAAAAAAAAAAATCCATAAAAAGATTATTTTTATTATCTGCATGAAAAGATTTAAATTATTTTTATCATATTCGTTAAAAATCTGACAGGCTCTCAAAGCCAAAAAATGCTTTCGCAAAATTTTTCCGGTCCCTTGGTCGAGGGTGAGTGGACGAGGAAAAGCGTTGAAGGAAAAAAAGGTGATTTTTCTTCGTCGTTCAGTCGTGGACGCTCGCGGCTGGGTCACCTCTAGCCAAAGGCACCGATGCACTTTATCGATCCGCAAGCTCCTCTCTCCCTCTCGCTCACACACTCATTCCGTCTCGCTTACTCGCACTCGAATCTCCAGAACACGCGAAAGCTAGGCACCACCTTTCCTTCTACCCACTTGTGAACTCTTGGGCCACAAGATGGTTACGTATCAAATAAATGGGAGCTCGAGAGCTCGGTTTATGCTTGGGCAAAAATATATAAGATATGTATAAAAAAATTATATACAAAAATGTATAAAATTTTTACATACATATGTATATGAATGTATTAAATAAAAACACTAAAAATGTATATAAACGTACGGTATACGTATATATACATTTTTTTCACGTTATGCATCCACGAGAATTTCTAAGAGCGAATGCATTTAAAAAAATGTCTTGATTTAAAAAATATACATTTAAATAAAATATGTACTTACAGGTCGTATTTCCCGTCATTTCGATGATGCATTGAGCTTCCCGGCAGATTTCACGGTTGTTGAAGGGACGAACCCTCACCGCCACCTTGACCGACGACATCTTTCCAAATTAATTTTTATTCCTACCCTCGAGAATCCTGCGGCCCCGACGCCAGCTATTCAGCAACTCTCTTTAGCGATTTTTCGTCGATCCTCTGAAACGTGAAATTAAAAAAAAAACATCATTTCCTTTCAACGCAAGCTCGGGATAAAAAAATCTTTCCTTCAAAATTTCTGGAGTAGAAAAAATGTCCTTTAAGACATTTTTATTAATTAAAAATTCTTGTGAAAAAAATGTCCACGCAACGAATGGAAAATAAAATAAATAATTAGGGTGAGAAGAAAAATTCAAGTACAAATTTTGTACGATAAGAAAAATAAATTCGAAAGGGACACAAATTGGCGCATCGAATCGTGAATGACCGCGGAATGCGATCCACGATCGCACCCTCGTTTTATTGTCAACATGCGAGGGCTCCGGCACGCACGAGTTCACACATACGTGTACACTTAACCCCTCGCTCATTGTTGACTTTTCGCTATCTCGTACACAATTCCATTTATCATCTCTCGATAGAATCAAAATTTGGAACCCAAAACAAATTTTCAAAAAATACTCGTCAAAAATTAATATTTTCGTTTGTATAAAATTTGATCTTAAATACTCAAATGTTGTTTACTTCAATTACTCCATTTTAATTATTTTTAGTCAATTATGTATGTGTATCTATTGTTATCATTTTTTTGGTCACTTGGAAACGTCGAGGACGTTGAAGAAAAAAAAATCATGTATAAACGATGCGATCGATCGTTATGAAATTTAATTGAGTAAAACTCGGTTATTGACTCCGATTAAAATAGATACGAATTGATTCGTGGCGTTTTTATCCGACGAGCTTGAGGAGCATGAAGAGTGTTGTTCACGATGGAGAGATACTCGGAGGAATCTAGGAATCACGGACCTACGTCAATAACCCGCGAGTCATTCCGCCGATTAGTTATTTCTCCCGGTGAGAGACAATCAGTCGATAACTTTTCCGGAAGGGCTTCCCCGATGAAATTTCAAAGCGATCATCAAATTTTCAAGACTCGATTCGCGGAAAGTACTCCGAGAGAAAAGGTAAAAAGAGACGCGACCGATGTAAACTGTTTGCGCGCGCACGGATCGACCTCCTCTCATCGCTGTCGCGCCTGCGATGAATGTGTCCGATGTACAAACCGAAAGGATTGATTTTTTTCTCGACGTACTCGATTACTCGAGTTCGCGAAATAGAATTTTTTTTTCAAAATTATGATGAAACGAATTGATTTTCAATTCACGTATTTTTTTCAATTATGACGGATCATTTGACACCTGTCAAGGATTAAGCACTTGTCAAAAAGTTTACGAAACATTATTCCGGGAGCCCCTATCGCCCTGAAACTTTCGAGGCCGCCGACGCGTTCGGAAAATAAATAAAATGCAAATCGACTCGAGACGAGTACATCTCCGCGAATGAATATTCCTGCGATGATCCCCGGAGACCTTTAGAGTCTTCGATCGATCGGAACGCTATTTTCATCAGTTTTACGAATAGACGAGACGAAACGCTCATTTTTCTTCGATCGTTACGATTCCGAGAGAGTTTTGGTTGATTGGCAGATAATTGACTCTTGTTGAACAATAAATAATTGAACCGACCGAATTTCCATTAAATCGAAATTCGAGAAGTCGAGAGCTACTTGCAAGCTTTTTGCCTGATTGTAAGTTATTCTTGCGTGTTTCGAAAATTTTCGTTTCAGCTTGGAGTAATTCTGTTTTCGTTTCTTTTTTCGTGACACGATCGAGGTAACGTTGCGTTTTGACCTTCAAAAATGGAAGAGAGAACGAAAAGAACGTTCGCGTTCCAGTAATGAAAAAAACGAGGCCTTGAACGTTTGCAAGCTCGAATCGTGGAAAATCGTTGCAAAAAAAACAACCCTCGAGCGAGCAATTCGTGATCGATCCAGACCCAACCCATGCCGCAGTCTTATTTTCCATGCGAAACAAAGGAAAAACGTTGCTACAGATGAATTTCGCAATTAGCGAATCTTACCCGTGAATCGTAATGTTCGTCCTAAAACGTCAACACCTTTTCGCCTATCCTCCCTGTCGTTTCTTCGCACCAAATAAAACACTTGTCACTGGCACTCTACTCCCGGGTACTAAAAAAAATGTCCGCGAATAAACGAAGGACGATAATTAATCGCGACGCTCGGGTCGAAGCGATTCTCGACGAATTTTTTCTTCGACGCGATTATCGTGAACATTTTATTGCATCTCTATGCAAAATTGAGCGGACACTTTGTTTTTCTCTCTTTCTCTCTCTCACTCTCTCCTTATCTATCCTCGTTCGCCTTTTGGCTGACCGTACGAGGCAGCACAATAAGGGAAAGAGAGTAAAAGATCGGAAGCCGCAGCGGACTCGCCGTGCGTCCTTCTCGCGCTCTCCTATGCCGCGCGCGCCTCCTCGTCGCTCTCGCTCGACGTTTCTACCCCCGGTTGGTGGAGCTTTTGCGACTGAGGCGCCGCTTACCGGAGGTTTTTCGAGATGACAGTACTTTTTTCATCATCATTGTCAGTCGCTCCTACGAAGCCCGCATACTCGCTTCGACGCAACCCGGAGGGGAGCTTTCGGAGACTGCGCTTTACTTTCGATCAGCGTCACGTGACTCCGGAGGGTGACTCGTTCGGATGAAGCTCGAGTCATCGACCAATGCCCGATCTCCGAAGCAGCCCTCGCGAGGAGACTCTCCTACCCCCTTCCGGCGCGCGAGTCCTCTCTCGGGAAAATCAATAGAAACTCCCGACGCCGCCAACGCCGCGCGTGACGTCACCGTCGCGAAAATATAACCTCGGGGGTGGGAACTCGGCGCCGCTCCGCCGACCGTTTTTCAACCAGTTTTCTTTTTTCCTTCCTCTAATCGATACTCAGCGTTATAGAACGTTTCCGAGTACCTACCGTGCGATCCATGAGTATGAGGATTCGTGTTCCGCGTTTATTCATCTATTTCGCACGATTTCCTCCGTCGCCTCCCACAGTCGCGACGTCACGAGGTCAAAATGAGTCATTGCTGCGCTCCGATGGCCCCGTCACGATTTTTTTTTCAATTAGACCAAATAGATTTAGAGCTACACAAATTTTCATTACGCGTGCGATATATATATGAAAGAATTTTCAACTTCCGAAAAAACCCAAAAGTAAAACTGTATGACGATAATTTATGTAATGAAAATTTCAAATATGTATATGTATATCAACGGAAAATAATCGAATTCATAATTAAAAGATAAATGACATAATTTCTTATAGCATTATTCGTACATATACTTGTAGACTTTTTAGACAGCTTTGAATCCTGTAATTATGATCGTTTCTGTTTTGAGTAATTTCGATTTATTCAAACTGCGTACCACTCACCCACATGCTCGCGCCTTACTTGCGCATGCGTACTCGGTTCGCTCGCGATGCTTCAAGAAATAAGACTGTATATTGGTCAGCAAACCACTTTAAAAAAACTATTGTAGTTTTCCAAAATTGCAAATAACATAAAATTATTTACAAGAATTATGAAACCCCATGTCATGAGTACGAAAAACAAAAATCGATTATTTCTTTTCATCACAAGGCAGAGGTTTGACGTTTCATTTGACAGTTCGTGTTGAACCTCTGTCACGCAAAGTATAGCAACGAGGACAAAAGAAAACAGAATCCGTTCAGCGAGGACGAAATTATCAATAACGAAACGATCGAGAAAAATGCTCACGATTAAAAACACAGGCGAAGAGAAAAGTTCACAAATTTTTTCGTCGACTCACCCAATTTTTTTGAGAGATGATGGAAAAGTCAGCTGCCACTGTGCAGCCATACTTGTTTCATGTGCTCTGACACGCGCACATGTACTCCCCTCTCGTTTAGCCTCTTCATTCATTATTACACACGAGCCTCAGGGATAGTCATAAAAATTCTTTTTCGCTCACGCCCTGTCATTATTTAATCATCCCTACAAAAAAAAAGAACGAAAATAATAATATGAAGTGATGATAATACATTATTTTGAAAGAAACGAAATAAATTAATTATAAAATTTTTTAATTTTGTTTATTGTATCAATTTCATGACAGAGATACACTGTATATGATTTCTAATGTATATAACTGCAAAGGGTACAAAATGCGTTTACTTGGCTGCTGCCTTGAATCTCTGACTAACATCGCTCCAATTGGCAATGTCAAAGATTGCTTTTACATAATCTGGTCTGACATTTTTGTATTGAAGGTAATAAGCATGCTCCCAGACATCAATTCCAAAAAGAGGGACCAGACCGGTTGTTGCTTGGAGAGGATCTTGATTGGCGCAGGTTGTGATTTGAAGTCTCTTTTCCTTAGGGCTGTAACCCAGCCAGCCCCATCCTGAGCCTTGAATAGCGATTGTTGCCTCTGAGAGACGTTTTTTCATCTCATCCATACTTCCAAAGTCTTGTTCGATTCTTTTGAGCAAAACATCTGAAATTTTAAAAATATTATGGAAATGAGAAACAACCTTTCTGGATAAAAGTTTAGATTGGTAGGTTGTAAAGAGATTATGCGTTAATTAAATTTCACACCATCAGGCTTTGTACTGTTTGGAGTTAAATTGCTCCAGAATATAGAATGATTGAGGTGTCCGCCTCCGTTAAACTTAATCGCAGGGGCAAGCGCTATCTGCGTTGAGACATCACCCTTGGCTACTGCTTCCTTCAGTTTTTCTTCAGCCACGTTCAAATTATTGACATAAGTTGCATGGTGCTTGGAATGATGAAGCTGCATTATTTCTGCGCATATTATTGGCTCAAGAGCCTTGTAGTCATAAGGAAGATCAGGAAGCGTGTGTTTGCATCTGTTGATTACTCCGGATTGTCTGCAACTGGCAGAACTTGGTTCTTATGATTTACATTTCCAAGAAATTAATTGAGCTTTCTAAAACCCGTCTACAACTTTTATACGTAATTTTATAAATGTGTAAATACATCTAAAAAGTTTTCAGTACTCAAAATGATTGTTTATTAACGTAATTTTTTATCGAATCAATCTATGACCTACAAAATTGGGTTATCAATTATATAAGCTTTGTAATAACCGGTATTTCACAATGTATACGAACTCACATGGCATTCGTAAGCACACGCTTAATTGCGAACATCTTTATTGTTAGTTCTTAGTTTGTCAACAATGACCGTTGTTTAATGTAAAATAGTGGTACAACAAAAGGCGAACGTTTTATTTTTTCAAAACAATGACGTTCGATCGCAGTTTCGCGATTTCGAGTGCGGTCTGCATGCAAATTTTGGCACACTCGGAGTAGATGAATTTTTCTGTGATTGGTCGTTTCTCATGAATTAACAGATTTGACCAATGGAATGCAAGATTTTAGGTTCACAATGTTGACAAACTTCCGGGTGGTCAGATTAGCCAACTCTAGAAAGATAAAATTTAGGGAGCATCCTTGCGCAGTGACATTGCATTCTCTCTCTCTTTCCCACCGGTAATTATCCCTAGGCTGGTAAAGAAAAAAAATCATTCAATTCGCCATACTGTCTGAAATCTAATATGGCCGTCTAATGTTATTGAGAAGTGAGAATAGTTCGTGGTGAGTTGAATTGTGCGATGCACCTGTAAAATCGTGTCACGGGCCGTAGGTATCGACGATTCGGGAGTAAAATATATAAAAAACATAAATTCGAGGATGCAACCTCGGACTTCGCATTAGTGAAGTGACAATTCACGTGCCAGACGGAATCGCGTAACCACGAAACGACCGTTAATCACGGGCGAGCTGAGCTAAGAAAATGTGCTCCAAATTATAATCGACGTATTGCGAATAAGATTGAAGGTGCCAAGTATCGAGACAAGAAGCGAAAAAAATTTTTTTTCAAACGCGCGAAACTCGGTTTATCCACGCTCGATGACGTTCGATGTCACAACGTAATTCTTAAAAATGAACACTCACGGAGAAGAGGTTCGTTTACGGTATCGTAATTTTAAATTCATCATAATATTGACTCGACTACTAGAAAAGTAGGAAATTTTAGGAAAGGGAATTTGAAAAAAGACTCGAATAATAATTTTTTAAATATAGGAGCGGATTTTTTAGTCTACATAAATTTTGTCCTTGATGCATGTTTCTTGAGTCAATACGAATCAGCTGGCTCATTCGCTGACTAACCTGAATTCTCGATTTTTCCCCCTCTACGTTTTTTTTTTTCTCGCTCCGTTTCAATCGCTAATCGTCTGCTCGCTGCTCGCGCTGCGAAAAGTCGACTGAAAATGAGAATGAACGAGATCTCATTCTTAAACGACTGTCTATTTATTTTTCTCGAAAAAAATCCCCTGTAAAACGCGAATAAAAAAGCGAAGGACTTTTTTTATTAGTTATTATCACCCATGGAATTCTTTGTTTTTGTTGAAATATGGCCCAAGTGACGGAGGTGACTCCGCCTCGCGGTGGATTGCTAAACTGTCACAGACCCCTGCATTGTTTATAGTGGAGGTCCGGATGCAGATTCTTAAGATTAACAATTAGAAATGCTTGAGTCAACGATTATCATAACTCGAGCTCATACTGCACTATAGGAAAAAATATAAGATTAATTTTTGAGCTTTGCTGTTTTGTGATTGCATCTGGTGGTTCTTGGCCTCAAATTCGACGAAGTGTCTCTGAATTAAGACTAATTCCCCGTGAAGTACGAAAATAAAATGAAATGAAAAAGATAAAAAATGTTTTCAAACAAAAAATTATCCCTCAAAATTACAATAATCAAGTTATCGAAAGAAAAAATGAAAATAATTTGTTTTTTTTCGTAATTACGAGTAGTACGATACAACGAAAAAGAAATCGTTCGACAGACGCATTCTAATTTTAGTCTTACACGCGACGCAACCAAAAATCGAAGAAGGGGAATTTTCGAGGGTTACCAACTATGTTTTCAATTTTTTTCGCCGAAAATTTCGATCTAACAGGATATTTACTTCGAAAGGCGTAATTTTGTCTCGCTACGTAGAATGATACGTAGAAAATTGAAGAAAGAGTGACGGGGCTGTAAAAAATGGAGATTTGCCAAGAGAAGAGCGAGGGCGGAAGATAACGAGAATGCTTGTAAGACGAGAAAAAAAAACATGCGAGTATTAAACGAGAATAAATCCTCAGTCACCTGACCCACGGGTGCGAATTCGAGCAACCGCGCTTCATTGTTTTTTCTCGCTTCCGACATTGAACTTCGCGTTTATTCCATTGAGACGTTTTGTATGTACTTTTGTGACCCGTTGACCCACTTGCAAACTGGACTCTGAATATATCGCGCAAAATTTTCTAAAATCGTGAATTCTCAACCCTGAGAGTAACCACGGGGTAAATTTCGCAACTAAAAATACGAAGCGTCTTGACCCAAAAAAATACAGAAATTAAGAGTACGCGTCTGTTTTCGTTTTTTTTTTCAGAATCTCTGTCCATGAAAAGGAGCTCCACGCTGGGACGGGAATTATTCTCGGAAGAGTGAAGTTTGCGTTCGAGCGGAGTCTTCACAGCGACCAGGATGTCGTTAAAGCCGCGTATGGTCGATTTTCGCGAAACATGGGACGTTCTCCGCGAAACCGTCGAGGGCGTGATAACGCTGGCTGACGTTCCTCGTTCTACTTGGAATGAGAGATTTAGGTAACAAAATAAACGTCTCAAGTTATTACCGTCTTGCCAATCTTTTTACACAATAAATAATGTGAAAATTGTTCATAAAACATTAGAAAAGTGTCGAGAATCATTCTGTGTTTATAAAATATGAAATTGAAATAAAAATAAATATGGCGCTGAAATTGGAAAAATGTTTCTCATGCTGGAAAAATAAAATATCATTTATATTTTTTATTGCATAAGTTGAATGGTTTTGCAGTGACGTTTACTCGCTCTGTGTCGCGTATCCGGAACCTCTTGCCGATCGGTTGTATTACGAGACAAAGCGTTTCCTCGACGATCACGTCGCACAGCTGTTGGATCGGGTCCGAAGTCACGGGGATACGGATTTACTTCAGGCGTACCATCGCGCCTGGACCGAGTATTCTCAAGGAATAAATTATTTACACCGTTTGTATCTATATTTAAATCAGCAACACATAAAAAAGCAAAAGCTTACCGATGCGGAGATTATTTATGGCGCCACGGCAACGGCCGCCGATGAGTATCAGGAGCCAATGGAAATCGGCGAGTTGGGTCTTGATATTTGGAAAAAGAGAATGATCGATTCCCTCAGACGACAGCTGATTGCTCTTCTTCTCGAGGGAATACACGCGAATCGCATGGGCGAGGCTCAGCCTGCCAATCCAAACATCATCGCCGACGTTATTCAAAGCTTCGTCAGAGTCGAAGAATACAAGATGAAGGGACAGTTGGACGTAGGTTTTATCTTTCAGGAATTATAATTTACGTTTTTCGTTAAAGACGTTCATGACTTGAATTCCTTGAAATTTTTGTACAGTTGTACCAAGAAATATTCGAGGGACCGTTTCTCGAGGCGAGCGGCGAATTTTACTCTCGTGAGGCTTCCAAATTATTGCAGCAGTCCGACGTGACCCATTACATGGAGAGAGTAAGGTGGAGACTCAGCCAGGAGGAACTTTGGGCTCACAGATTTTTGCATCCGAGCTCGAGAGAGAAAGTATGCAATTGTTGATTTTTAAATTTATTTTCACTTGAGTAAATTCGATAGCTTTCATTATCATGTTTCATGTGTTTTTCTCTTTTAATTTATTTAAAATTATTTTTATTGGCAAGGTTCGTCAATGCTGTAAGGAAAAAATGGTCGCAGCGCATCTTGCTTGGCTCCACACTGAGAGCGAATTGATGGTGGAGCACGAGCGACGCAGGGATCTTTCGCTCTTGTATCCTCTCATTCGACCTCTGCCCTCAGGACTGACACCATTGGTAGAGAAACTTACTCAGCATATAACGAATCAAGGACTGCAGGCAATCGGTCCTATGCAAGGAGATAATGTAATTCTTTGATTAATATTATTTCACCAACGATAAAAAAAATTTCACTTGAATTTTAAACAATGGCACGCACTTACAGATTCACACCCAATTCGTGGAAAGCGTATTGGCCGTACACAAGAAGTATTCGGAAATGATCAGGGATGTTTTTAACGGCGAACAAGCGTTCATCGGTTCGCTGGACAAAGCCTGCTCCGCAGTCGTGAATTATCGAGCTTCTGCAAGACAGCCAGTTCGCGCTCCAGAGCTCGTGAGTGTTATTCAACTTTGCTTATTATTTTTATTTGACTGCCGATGTTAAGGACTAATTTATTTCTTCCCATTAGCTCGCAAAGTATTGCGACTCCCTCTTGAAAAAATCTGCAAAAGGCGTATCCGAGGCTGAGATTGACGAAAAATTGACGCGTTCGATAACCGTATTCAAATATGTGGACGACAAGGACGTATTTCAAAAGTTCTACTCACGCATGTTGGCCAAACGCTTGATACATCAACAGTCTCAGTCGATGGACGCGGAGGAAGCGATGATAGACCGTCTCAAGCAAACGTGCGGTTACGAATTTACGAACAAATTGCACCGCATGTTTACGGATATGTCGGTTTCGATGGATCTCAATACGAAATTTACTGCTAGCCTGAGAGAGCGTGACGCCGATGCCCAATTAGGAATCGGATTTAGCGTCTACGTATTGCAGGCTGGCGCATGGCCGCTATCGTTACCACCGTCGCCGGGACCGTTTCACATAACGCCCCAGCTCAAACGATCCATAGAGGCTTTTGAAAACTTCTATCATGCTCAGTTCAGCGGTCGCAAAATAACCTGGCTGCATCATCTGTGCCAGGGCGAGTTAAAGCTCAATTACCTTAAAAAGTCTTATCTTGTTACCGTTCAAACTTATCAGATGGCGCTGCTTTTGCTCTTTGAGCAATGCGACTCGATACCTTGCGGAGAGGCGGCCGAAGCGCTTCATCTCGCTCACGATCAACTCGTGAAACACGCCGTCAGTCTCGTCGACTGTAAAATATTGATGAAGAAAACCGCGGATGCCAGTACCAGTGGCAACACCAGCAGGATCGATGATGAGGAAAAAGAGGGCACCACGGAAGGCAGCTCGAGCTCGAATTCGACGACGACTCTCGACGAAGACACCGTTCTCGAGTTGAATTTCGATTATTATAACAAGAGAACCAAATTCAGAGTCACGGGTGCTCTTCAGAAGGACTCACCGAATGAGACCGAAGCGACCCATCGCAGCGTCGACAATGACAGGAAATTGTATCTTCAAGCCGCCATCGTTAGAATCATGAAGAACCGAAAGTTACTTAGACATAATCAACTGGTTCAAGAGGTAATATATTATCTTGCATTAAATATATTATTCATTCACATTTTTCATTAGTTATTGATTATTATTTTATTTTTTTGGCAGGTCTTGAGCCAACCGAAAGTAAATTTTTCCCTGTCAATAGGAATGATTAAGAAGTGCATCGAGGCTCTGATCGACAAGCAGTACATCGAACGTACAGTCAACAGTGCGGACGAATATTCTTACGTCGCGTAACCCTGAGCTACTTCGTCCCCCACCCCGTCCCACTTTACCGTATCGTCGAATTTCGTATACTCGTTCCGGTTGTCGCTCGTCTTGTTCCTTTCTAAAAAACTTAATGAGCGAAGTAAAGTGAGAAAAATCCACACTGAAACACTGAAAAAAATGTGGCGATTTCCAATGAAATATTAGTTGGTTCAATTCAATATTTCATTGGATCTATTAAATATGGACGAATCAATTAAATATTTCCTTCGAAATGTCCATCTTTTTTTTCACTGCAGTTACTTGAGTTCGTACAGACTCAGAGATATCGCATTCTCACCGTCGAAGTTCTCGTCGGGATGAACGAGGAACGTTTTTCCTCGATCGTCTCAATCATCGTTACGATACCGACGAGAAAAGAGTTTGCGGACGTAAATGGAAAATGAAAATGTAATATATGCACACCTAAACGAAAAATCATAATAAAAAAAGATAAAGTTACTATTTTATCTCGAGGCTTTATTACTCACTGGAAATTCTTTTTTCAACCGAATAAATATTTTTATTCATAAATTATTTTAAAAAAAAATTATTTTCGCTGAAGTGGAGTACATTATCTTACTAATAATACCATCAACAAGTAAAGCATTTTATTTCCGATGAATAAATATCTTGTGGTTTTGATAAAATTTGACTAGAACAACAATTTCGTGAAAGGATACAAAATTCAATAATATTACGATCTTTAACGATTTAGCAGTATCGCGTCCAAGTATACGAAAAAAACTTGTTCAATCGTAATATTGTTTATTAACTGTAATAGTTTCATAAAAAATAGGATTCTTTGGTCCCCGACTGGATAATGGAGAGTCGATGCGACTTCTTCGATCGATACCTATCGTAAAACTGACTAGAGCTTCAAGGTGTTTCGGTACAGAAGCGACTATGATCAGAATGTGATAAAATTTTGTATTTGTTTTACGTGTTAATTTCTTGAGTTTTCTGCTAATTGTACCGAAACCCCTTAAAATAATATTGCCTTCGATCAACGTATTATCTTTTTTTTTTCTTTTTACGAGCGAGGTGTCTTCAGTTGCAAAAGATCTGGGTCCAAGAGATTGGCCGGGTCATCGTTATCCGGGAGAGTCTTGTTGCTCAGCCCGTTGACGATCAACGGGGAGGCTGTTGCCACGTTCCCGTACGGCGAAAATCCTGCCCATTCCATTCCTAAATAAATTGGTGGTGGACTTCCTAGAGGCGCTTCCAACAGCAAGTGATCCGTCTGATGCTGTTGTTGATGATGCTGGGACTGGTGCTGGTGAACGTTTTCCTGACACTCGTTCGTCTGCAGATGCGATGTCGTCATGTGGTTGCTCAATTTGCACTGTTTTTCCTGTTTTCGCCATTTTGCACGACGATTTTGGAACCAGACCTGAAAAAAAATCCCAAGGTGGATAGTTGGATGAGACATGTATGGCTGTATAAATTGAAAGTTAGTAAAATTTGAGCTCGATTACGCGAGATTGATGTTACTTCAAGTACATACATACTTTTTTGCAAAACTTCTTTTTACCTGCACTCTGGCTTCAGTCAATTGAATTCTCATCGCCAATTCCTCTCTGAAAAATACGTCCGGATAGTGTGTCTTCTGAAAGGCACGTTCGAGCTCCTCCAATTGAAAATTCGTAAAAGTCGTGCGGTATCTTCGCTGCTTGCGCTTCCCAACGACGCCAACTGACAATTGACGTTCCTCGCTGCTGGGACTCGGCGAGAAATCGTAGGCTACAAATTATCAAGTTTTTGGTGAGAATTCATTTAATAATTGATAAATCCGGAATTTACGAAATCTGGATTGTCACGTGACTGCCATTGTTTTTTAATGAGAGGAAATTTATTTCGAGAAAATGAATTTCGTGTACACTTTTCAGTTTTTCTCCATAAAGTTTGTGGGATTCCTCGAGCGTTCCAATCAATTGAAATTACACGCAGGGTCTACGAGGGTTGTCGGAGGAGCGATCCGGGAGTGTTATTGCATAAAAGTAAATAAGCATGGCGTTGAATCCGTTGTAAATGTCGATAGGTGTAAACCCATTAGGACTAACGATATTTGAGCCCGCTCTCGTTCCTGTGAGCGGGAATGAGTGAGAGAGACGCGGAGAAGAAAAGGGCCGTCTCTTTTGCAGTGGCCCGCTTAATGTACTTAGCAATAATTTAATTGAGCCGACGACTGGTTCCTAAATTACGTTACGAACCCGAGAGGAGGTTCTGACTCTGCTTCCATCGAGATAATAGACGTTTGCTCTTCAAGTTACATGCACGCAGCGCTTTCAACTATCCAAGATCAAGACCCCCTTTCACTTTCATTCGACGCGCGACGGAAATACGGAAGATCGGAGTGTCCGCACGACCGACGATTTGTGTTCAGCATCCCTAACTGACTTTCGTGATACTTTTCAATTTCGTTCAGTGACCAAAAAAAAATGTGAAACATTTCAATTTTCTTTTTTGTGATGTTTTTGTTTTCCAAAATCGTGAAAAATGGTATCGTGATGAGTGCTCGGAGGATTTTAGACATCGTAGGAATTTACGTGATTGAAACTTCACAAAGATGAGGGACAAAATTTTTATTTTGAATCAAATTTGTAGGATGAATAAAATATACGAATTAATAAAAAAAAGTAATTGAAAATAGTTAAAAATTCCGAAACTTACTGAATTTAGCTGGGAAACAGACAGAGGAGGATTGTCCAGCGATGAGTCCGGCAAGAGCGCTCGTCTGAAGATCATTCGCGGCGTTAATGTCATCGACGGTGTTGCATCCAGCGACGATCGCCCCGGCGGATACGAGAGGATCTCTCGGGGATCCGACGAGAAACAATTGCCCACCAGCCTCGTTACCACTTTCGTCGTCATCTTTCAAGTTCATCACTATGTAATCCTCTATTTTCGACGTGTTTGACAACGTTTTTTATCACGATGAGTCTCCGAGCCGTAATCTCGGATTCGAAAAAAAATTTCAAAAGATCGAGGGTAGCGAAAAAAAATAATAAAAGAGCAATCGATTTGAGACAAGAATTGTTTTTAAGCTTTAATTAGCGAGGACGCAAAACGTGTATACATGTGCATTATTCGAGGGTAGGGAATATGAGACGGACGGTTGTTTATAATCAAATAACGAGAAATCGCGGCGCAGAGGTGAAACCTGTCGTCTCGAGCACTACATTGCGAATCGCCTGGCCCAGCGCTCTCCCCGCGTCTCTCCCCTTCCTCGCGCGCTATTCCGCCCCTCGATTCTTTTTAACCGTTGAGCGGACCTCGCTTCTTCTCGCCCCGTTTCTTTCCGCGAAACGCTGCCCGACTATCTTCCTCTTCTTCTCCTTCTCGACGCCTCGCACAGCCACCTGTGAGCCTTCCTAACAACAGAGAAGGACGGAGACAAAATATATTGTCGAACAAAAATATAATGTCCCCTTGGAACTCCGAGGAAGAGAGGGGCGAGCTCCTCCTCGAGCTTTCTTCGTTTGTGTCAACGATACGCGAGTCGCTGGTGGTCGTCCTATTCCGAGGTGATCCAGAATTCACCTTTCGGGGCTTCCCCGTTGTGAACGTTGGAGACTCACGAGCGCCCCTTTACCCCCTCGACGTTCAACGCGCCATCGAAGCCGTAAAAGTGCATTTTTCTCTTTCTCTCTCTCTCTCTCTCTTTCTCAAACTCATAGGTGACACTGTCTTTTATATCGCATATACGTTGCGATTTTAGTTATGCCAGTCTTCAAGAATCGATAAACAAAGACGCAGTAACGGAAAATCGCGCCGACTTTTTTTATAAACCTTTTTTTTCCAAGTGTATATGAAACCTTTTTGAAAAATGATGAGAATGATTTCAAAATCGTTATTGCAGAATACGATATTATTGCGAGCTCACATAAATGAGTGAAACTGCGGTAAAGCTATGCCAATGCCTTTTCTGGGTACCTCGAAGTTGTCGAATCTCGAAGAATTCAGAAAAAGCCACTTCCGCTCACCTACCTCACCCATCGCCGTGCCTAACGTTGCTTAAATCGTGGGATCGTCAAAACTCAACACCAATCACGGGTCCACTACTTATTCGGTTGAGAAAATAAATAAAGGAACTAATTTGCGACCGATCGCGCTGTAGTCAATATTCTCGACGGCGAGATTGTCAACTAATTCTCAAAATGCATTTTCTATTTCTATACCGATGCTATACTATCGCATCAATGATTGTTTACAAACCTCGAATGTGCAGACTTGTTTGTGAACAAAAATCACGACTGCAAAGTTTTTATCTTTTTTGTAAAGACACATGCATAGTAATAATTCTACCGTGTAGCGTCTATCAGAAATTTTTGTATCACGTGCCAACGGCATAATCGTTACAAAGTATCGTGACTTGCACCGCTGTGAGTATACCTTTTAGATTAAAAACTTGCTAGTCATCGTGACGAACATTGGAAACAACTTTACATCGAGGATATTTATGTATCTCGGCACCTGTGAGAAACCGTAAAAAAAATTAAAAAAAATAAAAAACATCCCCAAAAATAAAGAAATTAAAACGAAATTGAATCATTAGTGATCTGATAGAAAATTATCGGTCTTTTTCATCGTGCGGGAGAAAAATTTCTATACTGATACTTAAAACATTTTTTTCACTTGGCCATGGCAATGATTTTTATCAATGTGATTTTTATTTTTTCTATATTTTATTTATAAAAAATACGCAGACACTTTGCTTATGCACTATACTTATATTTAGATGATTTTAAATGACTTTACTAAACTTAACGTGAATACCATCTTTGGGAGCGAGGAGAAAGGCCTTTGGATCTATGGGGTAGGGTATTTGCGTTTTCTCACAGACGTCGACACGGTATTTTTCGATGATTTTGATCAATCCAACCTTCGATTGATAATTAGCGAATCGGGCACCTAAAATAATTAATAACGTGAAAATAAAATAAATTTGCATGAAAAGTATGAAAATAAAAATTCTCCCTAGCTCGAGAGGTATGAAAACAATTTAGAAGAAAATTACCTATGCAATTTCTAGGACCGTCTCCAAATGCCAACCAACTCATCGGGTGCCTGGCGTTGACGGCTTCCTCCGTGAATCTTTCCGGATCGAAAACTTCCGGTTTCGGATAAATTCTCGGGTCTCGGTGAATCGCGAAGACCGGTATGAGGATTCGAGTTTTTTCAGGTATCGTCAATTTCATTCCATCGAAGGTGTATTCTTCGCTCGCACATCTTACTAAATTTGTTGCTGGTGGATACTTCCTCAACGTTTCTGAAAAAAATGTTTGATTTTTCAATTTTTATGCTTCGCAGAGGCGCCGTGTAATCGAAATAATTATATTAAGCGTATGACTTAATTAAAAAGGAGATATCCTAATTAATTTTAATCAGTAAAAAATTCATTTATCATTGCTATGTTATATAACAATCAGTTTAGAAAAAAGAGTAAATGTACTGTGGCAAATCGACTGTGCATACATCTGTATTAATAAAAATTAATACAATTGAGCCTGTTCGTACCTTTGAATACCATGTCTAGATACTGCATAGACTTGATGACCTCGTACGTGAGCACTCCATTATTTTTCTTCATCTCCTCGTTTATCTCGTTCCTCAATTTATCTTGAATCGAGTGATTTTGAGCGAGCTCGTAGAGGGCGTTGCTCATCGTCGTAGAAGAAGTTTCAAAACCAGCGAGGAAAAATACGAATAGCTGAGCCGTCAGCAGGGTATCCGTCAAATCTATTAAAGTTCAAAAATATAAAGCTTACAATCAGTAGAACTGGCAGCGAAAAGGGATTATTTAATTTTGCGTGACTCACTTATGTCACCGACTTTATCAGGATGGTCCCTGAGCTCCATGAGAAGGTCGATAAAGTCGTGTCTGACGATTTCATTTTTTTTCCGATGCTCCATCGTCTCCCTCATTATCTTCAGGAAGAAATTCGTGACTCTCGAATCAACGATGAGAGACCCGAGAAGCGAGTAGAGCCAGGGCGCAGATTCCCGAAGTCGAAACTTTAAAACGTTTTTCATACTCGGCGCGAACAATTCTCGGCCCATTTTCCGGAACTCGCAGTCCTCGTCGGCGAGGGCGTTCATCTGGAGTCCGAAGGCGCAAGTGCCGATGACGTCGGTCGTAAATTTGGCCGTCAATTCGCGGCACTCGACCGGCTCGTCCTTTACGACCAATTTTTCGAGATACTCCTGCAAGTGATTCCCGCAATCGAGAACGAGATAAAACATTTTTTTCAATTTTCCGGATGTGAAAGTCGGCGAAAGTTTGTTCCGAAGCGGGCGCCATCTCGCGGGCTCGAGGTTAACCAAATGTTGGGAGAGCGGTTCGGCCTTGTCGAACGTCCGCAGACCGCGATCGGGAAACCGAGAGAAATCCTTGATGAGGACATCCTTTATCAATTCCGGATCAACGAGAATCAAAGTAGGCGAGCGTCTCATAAAAACACCAATCACAGGCTCATCTCGGTATTTATCATAAATTTCTTGAATAAGCTCGCCAAACGAGCGCTTCCCGAAGAATAAATCCTTCAAATTTCCCATCAGCGGGACCGGCGTCGGTCCGGCTACATTTCGTAACCTCCAAAAATCAAACGTCGACGTCGACCAGTAATAAAGAGCGAGCAGAACGCTCGAGATCGCTATTACAATTTCCACCCACTCCATTTTATAATCCACAAAATATATTCACTACTTATTTTTGTTTCACTCGTAAACCATCAAAACGATTTTCACTCGCGAAAAATATTTACGTATTGCGCGAACGAATTCACGTAATAACGAACTTCCGTAGCGAGCCGGTGATCTTCGCGATGTTTATATTTTCAATGACGCAGTACAGCGTTGTAGGCGAGAGGCTCGTTAGAGCGTTACGTGTATAGTGTCTGTCAAACATGCACGGAGTCTGAAACTAGAATGATTCGATGCTGAGCGGCAGAATTTTTATATCAACATCACGAACGTTTTTTTTTTCAATTTGGAGAAGGGGATTTGAAGGTCGTCCGAAAAGCGTGATGACCACGTCACGAGAGTCGTTTCACTCCCTTCCCGATTTGAACTTTCTTCCGCAATTAGTCATAGCGGAATGAATTCTATTTTACGAAAGTCATCGCGAAGATTCGCCCGGATCTTGATAATGTTTTTTTTATAAAATAATCCGCGCTATGATGACTTGCAGAAATTTGATTCGTCTCGCGGGTTCGTACACCTAGAATGAGATTAGTGTCACTGAACAAAGTATTTGAACATCGTGCACCGGCGCTATAATTGCATCACTCGATCGCGGTGGTTCTCAACTTTGTGCTCTTGTTTGATTATACGGTTTGATAAAACTGCACTTGCGGAGCGAGATCATTGCGAAATGAGAAATGGGAAAAAAGCACGAATCGAAAAAATGGTGAGAGAAAGATTCTAAAAATGAAGACGCTGTTTAAAAATTTGTGCAAAATGGATAAGAAATGAAAAATGAAATAAAAGATTCAATAAACTTACGTAAGCGATTAAAAAAAGTGCAAAATGTACGAATGAAAAATGAGCAAAAAGTACGCTAGTCGAAAAAATAGAAAAAAAGATTCAATAAAATGATGAAATCGTTTAAAAAATGCTAAATTACATCGTAAAAACAAATGTTCAAAATTGTATCTGTGACGGTGACAATGATTAGTGGTATTTAGGGAAAATAAATTTTTCCGTCTCATCGAAGTTTGTCTTCATCATATTTTTATCTATAGCGAACCATGACTTGGAATTTCGTCTCTTGCTAACTGCGGAGAAGAATAAAAACGTACGTGTGAAGAGTGATATAAGAAATTATGGAAAGAATTTCAACGTATATCTGAGCATAATATTTTTTCCACAAAATATCTGAATTTAATTTTTTCAAATTTGATAACACAGCTTTTAAAAACGGAGAAGTAAATTTACATAAAACTGACTGTTTATACGCGGATATCTCTCTGGTACAATCGGGAACATTCTATACTTATTCAATTTTTCGCCCACTCAATAAATTTGAAAAAATTAGTAAAAATCATGTCGAAGGTCTTCGAAACAATCAATTTTAAATGAATTATAAAGGTTATGGAAAAACTAAATTTTTTGATACATTTTTTGGCAAATAAACAAAGAAACTCGGTTAAAAAACAAATTTTGGTGGATTTTAATATTCAAGGTAATTCTTCGAAATTTCGTGGAATTTGGTAATTCCTTATTTAGGGTCATTCCTCTCGTTAGACTGGTATTCTAAATTTGAGTGGACGCACAAACATTGGTTTAAAGTTCCTGGTAGTGATTGCGAAGCACTGTCTGAAAATTCGTTTCTCACGAGCGTGACGAGAAGATTACAAATAGCTTAGCATCGACTCGTTTTGTTTCAATATGGGAAATTATAAAAATTCAAGAGTGTCATTCACTCGAAGCAAAGAATAAAAATTAAATTAGGCCATCAACGATTAGATAAAATTTTGTTTTCATTTTCCATCGCGCGTTATCTGAACAATCGTGTACACATCCACACTACTGCCATTACTATATCCATCCACTCATATCGCAATGATATTTATCACTATGTTTGCACAATCGGTGGAAAATTATCTGAGATGGAATAAAAACCTATCGCTTTAAACAATTTTTTAATTTTCAAAATTTTTAAATTATTTATTATAAAAAAATAATCAACAATCACAGACGATCCTTAACCGAAATTTTGTCTAATATGCACTTTTCTAAGCGATTTTACTGACTTTGAGGTGAATCCCACCAATAGGTAGCAGAAAGAGGGAATTTGGATCTATACGATACGGTATTTGCGTTTTCTCGCAGACATCAACTCGGTACTTTCCAATGATCTTAATCAGTCCGACCTTCGACTGATAATTAGCGAATCGAGCGCCTGGAATAATGATAATAGAGTGTGCATGAGGATAAATTATTCTCAGTGGTTTGCGAAGTATGAGAAAAAATGAAAGATAAAATTACCTATGCAATTTCTCGGACCGTCTCCAAAAGCCAACCAACTCATCGGATGTCTGGTTTTGACTGCTTCCTCCGTAAATCGTTCCGGATCGAAAACTTCCGGTTTCGGATAAATTCTCGGATCTCGGTGAATCGCGAGGACCGGTATTAGGATTCGAGTGTTTTCAGGTATCGTCAGTTTTGTTCCTTGGAAAGTATATTGTTGCCTCGAGCATCTTATTAAATTTGTTATTGGTGGATATTTTCTCATCGTTTCTAGCAAAGAACACGTATTATTTGCAATTTGAATAGACATACTGAAGATTGAGGGAGAAATCCGTAGAGAAAAAATTTCACTCGCGCCGACCCTTTGTGATTTTTCTCTACAGATTTTTCTCCCTCAATATTGAAAAATTCAGTTCAAAAAAACACAACACTCATAGAACATAAAAACATCGCATTCAAGATGATTGATTGAAGATTAAATACACCTTACGCGCATTATGATAAAAATACTCGTTTAATTGATCTGTTTGTACCTTTAATAACCATGTCTAGATACTTCATAGACTTGATGACCTCGTACGTAAGTTCTCCATTGTTTTTTGCCAATTCGTCGTTTATTTCTGTCCGCAATCTATCCTGAATTGAATGATTTTGAGCCAGCTCATAGAGGGCGTTGCTCATAGTTGTCGAGGAAGTCTCGGATCCGGCGAGAAAAAATACAAACAGCTGCGCCGTCAGCAGTACATCCGTAAGTTCTGTCAAACAAATGTGTATCACAAATATCAATATTGATATACATATAGCTGTCAAAAAAAGATTTTTGATCCTTGAATTATCTATACCGATATCGTTGAGTTCGTCAGGATGGTCTCTGAGCTCCATGAGGAGATCGATAAAGTCGTGTCTGACGATTTCATTTTTTTTCCGATGCTCCATCGTCTCCCTCATTATCTTCAGGAAGAAATTCGTGACTCTCGAGTCGACGATTAGAGGCCCGAGAAGCGAGTAGAGCCAAGGCATCGATTCGCGAACTCGCAACTTTAAAACGTTTTTCATACTCGGCGCGAACAATTCTCGGCCCATTTTCCGGAATTCGCTGTCCTCGTCGGCGAGGGCGTTCATCTGGAGTCCGAAGGCGCAAGTGCCGATGACGTCGGTCGTATATTTGGCCGTCAATTCGCGACACTCGACCGGTTCATCCTTTCGGACCAATTTTTCCAGGTACTCCTGCAAGTAATTTCCGCAATCGAGAACGAGATAAAACATTTTCTTCAATTTAGCCGAGGTGAAAGTTGGCGACAATCGAATCCTGAGCGGACGCCACCTCGCCGCCTCGAGATAGACCAAATGTTGGGAGAGCGGCTCGGCCTTCTCGAACGTTCGCAAACCGCGATCAGGAAAAAACAAGAAATCCTTGATAAGCACATCTTTTATAAGATCGAAGTCTACGACAATGAGTATAGGAGATCGTTTAAGAAAGATTCCGATCATTGGTTCGTCCCGAAATTTCTCACAAATGTCTTTAACATATTCGCCGGTAGAAATTTTTCCCAGTAACAAATCTTTTATATTCCCAATCAGCGGTACGGGTGCGGGACCGGGAATGTTCCGTGATATCCAAAAGTCAAAAGTCGATGTTGACCAATAATAAATTGCGAGGAGAACAATTGAAATGGCAGCTACGATTTCTAACCACATTATCTTATTTGCACCAACTCTGGCTTATTTTTTTACTCTTACGGTAAAAAAATTAATGATTTATATTAAATTTGTCTAGTCGCAAATTTGTATATTTTTAATATTTATTTTTTATATTAAGAATAAAAAATTTTATTAATAAATTATTATTATAAATTAAACGAGAGTTGAAGATTATGGAAATCGATTCGAAATCAACGTGCGATTGTTCGAACCGGATTATAGTCGGAAACTGAAATGATTCAACACCGTGTGACGAAATTATTATATTTTAATCACTGCAAAAGTGCATCTCCCACTTGAGAATCAAAATGTCAAAAAAACTCCGTAAATTATCTCTTGACTCGTATTACGAATCGATGAACATCACTTGTTGAAAAAATTAATTTAAAAAATTTTATTTTAAATAAGATTCGGAAAAACTGTCCACCAAAATAAGAAGCCTCTTTGATTAGATCATGTCTCTGAACAAACTACTCTTTCATTGGCAAGGTTGCACAATTATATCATTTGCGTAGGATGCTCAGCCCCACTTTCTCGATCGATTAAACATCTCGAAAAAAAATTAAGAAAAAACGTGTGAAAAAAATTATGTAGAAAATTTAATATACATACAATATATAATTAAATGTATAGATATATGTAGAAAAATACGTACATATTTGACTAATTTAAAAACAATATACAATAAATTTAAAAAATACAATTCATTTGAAAAGAACCTAATTAAGTAATTTAAAAAATTGTTTTGCTCCCAATATACAAAAAAATACGACTTTTTTCAAGTGCATAATTTTTAATTCGAGCCTGCGCACATGTTTTCATTACGCCGAGTATAAGTTTTTTCAATAATTATGCATATATAGTTATGAAGAGTCGCGTCTGCTTATGAAAATTGTGCTTCGGTGATACATCCCGCTTGCGTTGTGACGCGAGAAAAAAAAGACTCGAGTCAGCGCATGTAAATGAATTCTTATAATAGTGTAGACATTGAGACCTCATGAATAATAGAATAAAAGTTTGAAAAAACAAAGCAAAATTTTACAAAAATCATCGTACACCGAAAAATATTTTGTAAGTTTACTTCGCCAACAAACCGAATTGCTACGTATTTTTCTCGCAGTCTTTTTATCACTCAAAGATAGCTCATCAATGATAAATTAAAGGAAAAAATGGAGATTTTAAGCATCTGATAAGGCTTATCGAAGGGAATGTTAATTCACTACGATAAAAGTTCTATGACATGCAGAAAAATCTATGGAAATATACATATGAGACAATTTTTCCTTGATGAAGAAATAAGTTATGAGCGAAGAATGTTTATGTACAACAATCCGTAAATTTTGATAAGTAATTATCATCGACCGAACTTTACTCGTCTCTGATTATTCTCAAGTAAATTCCTTCATTCGGAGCGAGTAAAAATGTTTTCGGGTTATTCGTGATGGGAACAGTCTTCTCGCAAGTCTCGACTCTGTATTTGTTCAGAATCTTTACAAGACCGACCTTCGTCTGCATCACTCCGAATCGTTTGCCTGAGGACAAAAAATTGTTGTTTAAGTAAATGTAAATGATCACTAAATAAAAAAAAAGATACATAATGCGATTGGATTCCATCTGTTTGGTAAAAATGTGTAAATAAATGATGAATACCGATGCAATTTCTTGGTCCATCTCCAAACGGTAAATACGCCATTGGATGACGAGCTCTGACAGCCTCTTCGCTGAATCGTTCGGGATCGAAGACGTCGGGATTCGGATAATATTTCGGGTCCCTGTGGATCCCGTAAATCGGAATCCAAACCTTTTGACCCTTTCCTATCGATAGTAGTTTATTTCCTGCCGAATCCTCGAAGGTATAAGGTTCAACGGCTCTCCTCATAAGGACCGTCACAGGTGGATATTTTCTTAGAGTCTCTGTCAATGGTTAACAAAAATAAAAATTTTTCAAAATTTTAGTAAGAAAACAATGTTTGCGATCAAACTACCAGATGCATGTAATGTTTATATCAATGTACCATTGAATACCATGTCCAAATACTTCATCGATTTGATCATCTCGTAGCTAATAACACCGCCCGATTTTTCCATAGTACTCTTGATCTCTTCTCGCAATTTCTTCTGGACATCTGGACGCAAAGCAATTTCGTAAAAAGTATTGCTGATCGTGCTAGCCGAGGTTTCGAATCCTGCAGCGAAGAACACAAAGAGCTGCGCAGCGAACAGTCGATCATCGAGATCTATCAGTAAATAAAAAACGTTTCCAATTTAACAACACATGATGAAAAACAAATTTTTAATTTTTATCTTTTTCGAGACTCACCAATTCCATCTATTTTGTCTGGATTATCTTTGACAGCCATCATAAGATCAACGAAATCGTGCTTAACGACTCCATTCTTTTTCCTATAATCAATCGTCTGTTTCGTCGTATTAATGAAAAAATTCGTCATCTCCATATCACTGATGTAGTATCCGATCCAGCTGTAAATTAGCGGTACCGTCTCTCTTATTCGAAATTGAACAACTTTTTTCCAATCAACGCTGAAAATCCGACGTCCCATGATCCGAAATGGACTGTTGTGATCGGCCATAGCGTTCATCTGTAGTCCAAACGCACAAATTCCAATAACGTCAGTCGTAAATTTTGCTGCAAATTCCCGAACCTCGAGAACAATTTCCTTCGACTCCGTTTTGTCCACCATCTCGTCTAAATAATTTCCCAAATGATGAGCACACTCGGTGAGGAGGTAAAACATGTTTTTGAGCTTTCCAGATGTGAAGACAGGTGTGAGCTTTGACCTCAAGGGTCGCCATCTCCGAGCCTCGAGATTGAAGAGATGAGCGGTCAGGGGCTCGGCTCTCTCGTGTATCTCCGTTCCCCGGTCGACGAACTTGCTGAAGTCTTTTATGAGAACGTTCTTTATCATATCTAGGTCGTTCACTAGCAAGATCGGAAGCCGACGATCGTACAGACCGCAAAACATTTCGTTTTTGTATTCATCGTACATCAAGTGACCGTAATCACCGACCGAACGTTTGCTCATCAGAATATCCTTTATCGTGCCGAAAAAAATTAACGGCTTTGGTCCTTTCACTCCTCTTGACTTCCAGTAGTCGTAGTTCGATACGAGATAATAATAAAATAAAATGACAGCTCCGACGACGAGTAAACTCGTCTCGATGATACCGAACGTCATTCTTCAGTTTTGCTGTCTTTGATGGTTACTCGATAATTTATTTCGTCTTGTTTTTTAATTATTGATGATTGCTTTATTTTATGTTTAAAAACAATTTACTTATCTGTTTACTGTGTCTCTTATTGCCTTCGTATACTTTCGGGCGAGGAAGAAGAAGAATTTTATTAATTTTACATTGAAATTATTCGAAATATTTATTTGCTCCGTTCGAGAGGTCGTTCACCAACGCACTGATTTCCAACGTTCAGAGATCCCCGCTCTCATTAAATTCGCAATATTGCAAAAATTTTCTTGAATTTATTATTCTTGATTGTGAGGATGTTTGTCAAGAAAAGCGAGGCGAGAAACTCGCGGGAACGCTACCGACGCTCGACTGTGCGCAATGGCGAGACGGATTTGAATTTATACAGAGGAACCAGTGAGAGGAATATCTACGATCGGTCCCTATCGTGCGTACACGCTTTTCTTATCGAGCTCCGGCATGATCGTCAACTTCAATGACGTTGCATTCTGCGGCTATTTAGTTGTTGATCCTCTCGAGAGTAAACTGACGAGATATACAGCGATTTTTTTACGAATTAAATGCAAAGATTTTGACACGTTGAGTGATCATGCGAATTTCGCGTTATCACTTCAATGCGAGAAATGAATTTCATCGTTTTCTTTGTATAAACACTTCATATTCTCGCCGAATGCGGTCACTTTTTTTATCACAGTATGATCAAAGTACTTAGAATGAATTTGCACATATTAATCATCTTGTGAAAAAAAATTTATTGAAAATCATGCTCATTTGGCATGAGTTGAGTGAATTAAGTTTCAATTTATCAAAAAATATTTTACAAAATATAAAAATTGAATTGTAGTCATGATTATGATTATTATATCTAAAATTGCAGGTTTTTATCAAGTTTGCTTATTTTTAATGACATTCCATTCAAAGGTGCCAGTAAAAATGATTTCGGATTGATGACGTAAGGGACGGGAGTTTTTTCCGTAGGCTCGACGCGGAAACTTCGAAGGATCGTGATGAGGCCTACTTTCGTTTGCATAACACCGAATCGTTTTCCTGAAACAGAACAAGGTGCGGAATTATATGTTTTTCATAATGAGAAGAAAAATTAATCGGTTCTTACAGAATTCTGTTTGATAATTCGATTAATAAAGAAATTTACGCACCAACGCAATTTCTCGGACCGTCTCCGAAAGGCAAGTTTGCCATCGGATGGCGAGCCTGGATAGCCTCGTCAGTGAATCTTTCAGGATCGAAGACTTCAGGGTTTGGAAAATATTCGGAATTCATCTGAATCGCGTAATTCGGGATCCAAATGACTTGATCCTTCTCTATAGTCAGCAATTTATTTTTTGCTGAATCTTCGAAGGTGTAATTTTCCATAGCTTTTCGCATAAGCAACATTACAGGAGGATATTTTCTCAGCGTTTCTGCAAAAATGTTATTTAATTAAGAAAAATACGTTTTAATTTAGACCAAAATAGACATTATTTTAGTGATGATAAATACACTTGTTTCATCGAAAGCTATTAAGTATATTTCTTGATTAGGCAGGTCTAAAATCTTTCGATTATCTCTTTAACTAAGCATTCCATTAGAGTCTTAAAAAATGCATGTAATCCAACTATTTTTTAAATAAAAACGCGATTTAATACGAAAAACCGAGAAAATCTCTCGAAACTGTCCACCATCAGCTTCAAAAAGTAAAAAAAAAACTTTTTCGAAGATTTTCTCCACGGACTGTCATTCGACTATAATGAATAATTAATTAATCACCTTAAGATAAAAATATATTTTAGATAATTTTTATTGCCGGTTAATCAAATTCACCTTCAAAAACCATGTCGAGGTATTTTATGGATTTAACCGTTTCGTAATCGATCTTCCCACCACTCTTCTCCAATTGAGTCTTTATCTCTTCTCTGAGTCTATCCTGGTAGTTGGGATGGAGCGCGAGCTCATATAAAGCGTGGCTCATCGTGCCCGACGAAGTCTCGAAGCCGGCGATGAAGAAGACAAACAGCTGCGCAGCTAAGAACGAGTCCGTCAATTCTGTACAATAAAAAAAAAGAATAATTAAGTAAACCACCACCATAAAAAAGAAAATTACTGCACACAGAATAAACAAAGACAAGAATTAAATTTATTTAAATAAATTTGAAGCACTTAAATAAAAAAAAGTATTTAACTAAAGAAAGTAAGAAATAAATAAAATAATACGAAATAAGCAACTGACCGACTTCAGGAATCTTTTCCGGATGATTTTTAATCGCGAGTAGAAGATCGATGAAGTCGTGCTTGACGATGTTATTCTTAATTCTGTGATCCATCGTTTGCTTCATGGTATCGATAAAAAAATTGTTCATCTCGGCATCGTTGAAGAAGTGTCCGATGTACTTGAATAAGTCGGGAGCGAAAGCTCTCAAGCGGAATTGTAATATTCTCTTGGGGGTCATCGAAAAAATTCGCTTCCCCATAAGCCGGAAAGGACTCTCTTCATCGGCGATGGCGTTCATGTGGAGTCCGAAGGCGCAAACACCGATAACGTCGGTCGTGAACTTGGCCGTGAGATCCCGAAATTCTCCCTCGAATTCTTTATTTTCGTTTTTATCGATCAATTCGCTCAAATAATGATGAAAGTGCTCGGCACACTCGACCAGAAGATAAAACATTTCTTTTAGTTTTCCCGAGGTGAAAACCGGCGAAAGTTTCATCCTCGTCGGGCGCCACCTTTTAGCTTCGAGGTTGAACAGATGAGGCGCGAGCGGCTCAACATTCTCGTGGATCTTGACTCCTCGATCTGGGAAATTACTGAAATCCTTTATCAGCACGTCCTTTATCAAATCCAGATCGTGCAGGATCAAAATCGGTGTACGACGCGCGAAAATTCCCGTGAAAGGTTCTTTTTTGTATTCGTTGTATATGCTCGTCACATACTCGCCCAACGACATTTCGCCTCTTATCATCGACTTTAGTGTCCCGAACAATAGAACGGGCTTCGGTCCTTTAACACCGCGTGATTGCCAATAATCGTAAGTCGATGTTAGATAATAATAGAGAGCCGTCAACAGACCGAGAAGGATCAATCCCCACTCGATAAATCCAAGTGCCATTTTTTCTTAATTTTACTTCAATTGTTTATAAAAATATTTATAAATTTTTTTGCTCGATTTTGAATCGAATTTTTTTATTAATTTATATATTCATTTATTTTTTTATCGTTTTTGATGAAATTTTTCATTTTTTATCGAGCACAAAATTTTTTTTAAGAATCATGGGAGATCTCGTGAGTGATCGAGTTTCCACGATTGCGTAATGTGTTTTTTAAATTTATTTTTGGTCGACCGCAAAATTGCGGGTGTAAATGAGATGTGAAAGATGAGAACGCGTTCCGTGATGATGCGCAACGACAGACTGGCAAGAGCGTTCGCTGATACGCAGCTCAGAAAATGTTTCACACGATTGATACTACGCTCGTTGCGAGTGGGGAAGAGAGTCGACTTCCTCCATTTACCGGAGAATTCTTTCTGTCCTTCGGATGGTGCTTCAACCGCTTTTATCGATCTCCGTCGAGACACCGTTGCATGACTTTGCAAGATCATTGATGAATTTGCATCATTGCCCGGAGCACTTGACAAATCGATAAAATCATTCGCTGATATGCAACTTTTCAAAAGAGTTGGACAATGAATAAACATTTTACCAATAAGAATTTTATTATCGCAAAAACATATTTAAAATCAGATAAAAATATATTCGTCGCGATATAAAAATTAGTCCTCATCAGTTAACGACGTTTTGAGGAACCGTTAAGACAGTTCATGCATTAAAGTTAAATTTAAAAAATCGTTCATTATAACACAAACGATTCATTTAAGGGTTAAGAAATACGTATAATTATAAAATCAGTCGTTCTCTTGACCTACATGAACGGATTATTCTTATTTTTCTTAATAGTAATAATAAAGACAATAGAGTTCATAACGAAGGATCGGAGGTTAACGAAAGAGAATTATTATTCGTCACGGCCATGAAATGTATTTTAAAATAATTATTGTCTATCATATTGTTTACGGAGCATTATCGGTGCATTAATGGAGTGTTTATCGAGGTTTCATTAAGGAATTTTAACGAGCAGCTGATAAACACGTCGCGCTCATAAAGTAGACCATTTTTGTTATTGACAAATGGGAATATTATTTAACAAATACACGTGTACGTCGTGTACCGACGCGTGACGTAAGACACGAGACGCCGGAGTGTAAAAATCAAAACCCGATAAGACGCGCTCACGATGCGATAAATCGTCTCGCACAGTTTATCGGTTGTTTCACGCGAATAAATTTCAAATATCTCGTCTTTTATGTGTTAAAATTCTTCGAGCGTCCGTAGACGCACTGGCATCATTTTTTATTTTTGATAAAAAACCATTATCAACCGTATCCCTCGCTTTTTTTCTTTGTTCCTCGTATACCCCTGTATCTTCTCTTCTGTAAAAAAATCTTATCTCCGAGGTTTTTACAAAAAAAGAGTCGCTTTTTGTATTAAAAACTGTCGAGAAATCGGATAAGTTGGCTCGCAACGGATATGCGAAGCGTGTAGAAAATTAGATATCCGTCACGAAATTACACGTCACAGACGCGACACTGCTCTTTTTTTTCCCTATTCGAGAGAACCTTGGATTGCACAACGCTCCTATTTGATAACGAATTATTTTACGCTACATGACAATCTCTAGCCGGGTATCTTGCCGATAAAACAGCGAAAATCGCGCGAGAGCAAAAGTCGTAAAAAGAAAGCGTCTCAATATTATCATCGTTATCACCATTATTATTGTTATTATTAGAATGAGGAAAGAGGGTATTTCGAAATAAATAATTGGAAGATTTTTCGAAGCTCGTGTGTTGTTTGGAGTCCCAGATGTTTCTTGTCGTAACGGACGTGCCCCCAGAGAGAGCGAAAACAAGGGCCACAACACTATGAAGATGTGTACGTGCAGGCGGCTCCATCGAGCCTGCGCTGGTATACGTACACACGTTGCGATAGGGCGTCGGAGTGGGAGTAGCGCTCGCAGTCTGGTCGATACTAAAAGCGTTCACCTCGAGGGGACCCGGTTTCAGTGAGAAATGCGAACTCGCGTCACGAGTATCCGAATCTTTCGCTTGTCAACTGCAAACGTGCTGGTGGAATAGAAAAAGAGACTATTTTTCAAGAACACACGTATTCCAGAGAAGAAAACTTTTTGAAAAACCGAGTGACAAGTTTCGGAGGAGCGAGACGTAAGGGTTTTGTGACAGGAGTTTTCGACCGTTCCGTCTTGAGCTGCGTATTTTCGGGAGACTCTTTTTTTTTCTCGAGAAACATTTTTTGTCTCGTCAATCTCTCTTCGTTATCGAATTTGAGGGTTGAGATCGAACAAGTCGGAGTGAGATAGCAGAATAAATAAAAACAAGGACGCAGCCCGGGTGGGGAGCCAAGGTGAGGAAAATCGCTACGAAAGCAGTGCCTGCGTAGACGGAGGAGAAATAAGTACATATACCCACGTACGTACACACCTCACCTTCGTGTGGAACCACTCTCCCGTCAGAGTGCGCTCGCATCCCCTGTCGAATTCGCGTGAAAAACAGAAGAGAAAAAAAAACGGACACAACGAAGAAACTGGAAGGCGGGACGAAAATAGTCGTCGTGTGCACGATGATTGAATTTCATTAGAGCTCAGCCACGAAGTGAGACTGGCTCGAAAAACTTTTCGTACTTGTTTCTCGAAACATGTGAATAATTATTTAAAAAAATATTCTTTATCGCGAGACTGATAATTTTGTTAGACGAAAGATACACGAGAGATCGCGAAGATAAAGATATCGTTTTTGTTTTCCTCGTCAGATCCATCGATTTCTGGGTGGCGCCGACCCAACTATGTGAAATATCGGTATAGTCATTCGATTAAAAAAATAAATAAACACACGGTTGTATCTGATATTTCTACGCACGACGATTACGAAAGGATCGCGCACTGAGTTAACGTTTTCGTCACGGTGAGCCTGATCTGTAGGCTCGATTTATTGATTTGATTTCATCGGAGATAAAAGAAAAAGCTCGCAAACTGGCTCCGGAGGTGAGGATAAAGCAAATTGGAATGAGGGAGGATTTGCTGTCTATAATAAGACACACGAGCAGCGACCATTTCTCCGAAGAAGAACTTTAGCACGAGACGAATCTCAGCTGAGAGAGAATTATATAAACATACGTATTAAAATCAAGAATCAAGAAAATAGAATTACACCGAACATCATTTTCGGCGAGAGAGAGAGAGAGGTCAAGATTTTTCGTTTCGTCAACGAGGCTAAAGATAAATAAGCAAAAAAAACAATAAAAATTCAGTGAAAATCGAATATTGAGAGGACTTGGATTTTTTCCGTATGTTGAACTGGGGGTCCCGTTGCCGTCGAGGCTGTTGGAGGACTTGGGATTTTCATTTCGATCGTTAGCTCCGATATTTTTTCAGTCTTCGACTCGCTACCTTTTCTTTTCGAAAAGACGCTTATATTTTTCCTAACGGTTTTCACGAAAAATACGACGAAGGAAGGAAGGAACGAGCGGAGATTGGTCAACATTAGGGGACGAAGCGAAGAAGAAAGAGGGAAAAATATTCGTCGTTGAGTCGGGCTGGTTATGCCCTGCTGGCTGGCCGCTTGTCTTGATTTGTTGTCCGGACCGTTCTTTGGATATTGTATCGCACTCAGAAAGCTCGATCCGCAGGCTGGTCTCACTCGACCGGCTACTACCAATACAAATCCGTCAGACAAAACTTTACTTTCTAACGACGAGATCGTCGGATCTACCTCTAATATTCCAGCCGGCTTGCACAACGTCTCAACTTCGACGATGCCGCCCTGTGCTGAAGAAATTTCTCAAGGTAAACATGAAACTTTGAAATTTCGTCAATTAAGAGTAACCGTTTTTTCGAATTTTTTTTATACCGCAACTATTGTTTTTTTTTTTCGAAGTTAGAATTCCAGTCTCGATCCTGTCCCGTGCTCGTTGACGCGAACTTTTTTCCGAGCGTTCATTCGGAGCACACTCAATGATTTTGAGGTCACTCCCCGAGAGACCCGAAGATTAGAGCGTTTCGTCACTTAATCGATACGTCCGAAGATCAAAATAATAAAAGTTACGTGTATAGTGTCACTGATGAAGATTCTTCATCCAGATAAACACAGATCGTATTATTTTCTTTCCGGGTTTTGATGAGAGTCAAAGTGAACTATGATCCGTTTTTGTGTCACAATTCGCATTCCCGGCAATTTACCAAGAAAGAAAAATTATTTTCCAAGAATCGATGCATTTTTACAATTGCGGCCATTTTGTTGAAAACACTCGCCATCTTGTTGACGCTTGCGTTGTCTCTCCCGTTTGTCAACAAGCGTCATATCTTGACGTTTTTCCAATCCTTTTAATAACTTTTTTTTTTTCAAAGAAAATAAATTGTACGAATCCAAGATTACAAGGTGATGCTCTTCGGGTATTTTGACGAAGCGTGGATTCGGCGACGACAATGAGCGCGATGAAGAAGAATAATCGCGGCCCACGTGTGCGGCCAACTTCATTTTCGTCGATTCTCCATACGTGCGAAGACTCGCGCTTTCTTCATAGGCTATTAACGGATTGAATAGTGAAACGTGTTGGCAGACTGCTCGGTTGGACTTTGACACCGGTCAGGAGCGAAGCCCACGAGAAACGCGCCCGGTCCCCGCTCACGAAGTATGTAGGTCGCGCCCGCGTCTCGTAGGTGGTGCAAGCGTAGCTCATTTCAGTTTACTTCTCCATCAAAAATATGGCAGGTGTAAGAATGCAAATATAGAGACGAAAATAGCGAAGATTTATTTTTCTTGACGCGTGAGGACCCACACGAGTCTATATTTATGCGAACACAAATCGCGAATACTAAATTTTCGCGGGTGTATCGCGTGGATTTAAAAATGGAGAGGGCATTGGCCGAGCCCTCCTTTCTTCGACGAGCCCTCTCGAGACGAAAACAAAAAGCGTCCGCTTCGTTTTTTTATACAGCTGACGCACAAGGCCAGAGTTGCCAATTTTAATTGCAAATTTATCTTTTGCACAATGATTCAAATATTTTCAATCTTATTGAAAATAATTCAAGCAGCATATTTTTAATAATTTTATCATCGAATATAGTTTGAATACAGATGAGTTGTTACAAATTAAACGGCATTTATGTTCCCAGAAGGTGGTCCGGAGGTGTGTGGACCGCGGAATTCGTCATCCTTGGAGTCGAGGAAAAAATTCGTCGGCGTGGTGATCGCAATATGCGGACTTCCCGGTCGCGGAAAATCCCAGGTCGCGCAGAGTCTTTGTCGACGTTTCAAATGGAATGGCGAATCCGCGAAAGGTTAATTTCAACATATTATTTCTCATCGGGAATGTTTTTCATTGTATCGCTAAAGTATGATCTTTGTCTAACGCTGAGATGCATTCTTCGAATTTATTGCAGTAATGCGAGTCAGCGATTACCGAAGAAAGAAACTCGAATTATACGGAAGTCACGAGTTCTTTCGCTCGGACATCGCGGCTAATTTAAGCCTGAGGTCGTTGGCGATGAGAGAGGCGATGGAGGATTGCGTTGAGTGGCTCCGAGCGGGAAATACAATAGCTGTGAGTCTGACAAATTACACAGAGCTGTATTGAGTTACAATTCAAAACAAATTACCTAAATAGGTCGAATTGGTTGAATTAGATTTAAAAGTAACCTCCTCAATAAACAAACTGTTGTCTCTGACAACAACGATCAACGAAATTTCTTTAGGCTAAAAAACAAAGTTTTAATTTTTCTGAGAAAATTTGATTTTGTACGATTTATGTAAAGAGTGGGAGTAAAATGACATGTTTTAAAGCGCTCTGTGAAATTTGTGTCCCAAGATTCTTGACGGATGCCTCGTGACGCGGGAGCAGCGCTCGGAGGTGTTCGACTACATGAACGTCGAGCTCGGATACCGAGTACTGTTCATCGAATGCGTGTGCGACGACCCGCGCACCCTGGAGCGCAACTACGGGGAGATAATCCGCAATAGTGCGGACTACGCGGGTATGGATCTCCAAACGGCCGCGGAGGATTTGCGTCTTCGAGCTTCTCATTACTTGCTCGTTTACGAGCCTCTCCTCGAGCAGAATTATCCAAGAATTCGGATAAATACGGTTACCATGAGTATGGAGGTCCACGGCGTGAGCGGTCACGTCGAGTCTAACGTCCTCTGCTATCTCGGATCCGTAAGCCCGAAAACGCACACACTTTATTTTTCGCGTCACGGTGAAAGTGAGAACAACGTTCTCGGAAAAATTGGCGGTGACACCGTCCTGAGTCCTCGAGGCGAGCGTTACGCCCAAGCTCTCGCCACTCGCATCAACGCCATGAACATTCCCGATCTGAGAATCTTGACTAGCCAGCTCAGACGCACAATCGCCACTGCTCGCGATATCAAGGCCACTCAGCGCGAACACCTCGCCGAACTCAATGAACTGCACGCGGGCGTATGCGAAGGACTCTCCTATGAGGAGATGCAGCAACATTATCCGCAGGTATTTTTTTATTAAAGTTTTCTTGTGTTTTTATGTTTGTGATGTTCCATTAAAGAAACATTTTGTTTTTAGGAATTTGCCTGGCGCGACCAGGATAAACTTCGTTATCGATATCCCTGGGGTCAGAGTTACCTGGATATAATGCGTCGCGTTGAGCCAGTGATCGCAGAGTTGCAGTGTTCGAACAACGTTTTGGTTGTCTCGCACCAGGCGGTGCTGCGTTGTCTCATTGGTTATTTTCTGGACAAAAAGCCAGAAGAACTGCCTTACATGGATGTGCCACTACACACGATACTCCGTATCACGAGTCAGGGCTTCAATTATCGCCTCGATCTGATAAAATTGCCGATCGAGTGCGTGAACACGACTAGAACGAAGCCAAAAAATTGCAGCTCGAACCGAAAGTCGGACGACGCTTTAAAGACTGTTCCTGCGCACTACGATATTTCAGATCCTTGGCGAAATCACTCAAGCGTTCCCACCCTCGTGCAACAACATTGAAGTATTCGATGAAATTTTAGATCTGTTCGTATTCAGTCCCGGGAGTCCCATTTTAAACCCGAATACAATGAAGCTGCTAAAAATGTTGCATTTTCCTTTGTCCCTTAGATCGAAATGAGTAGTCAGAGATTATTTGTTTAGGGTCTGTCTCCAGTAATATGTATCTGTTGGGATTAGTGTTATTTACCTCGATCCCCGAAAAAAGTTTCTTCTTCCCCCCGTAGATTATAAATGTTGTAAATTATCTCGTAATGAGAAGCCACGGATTTATCGAATTTTTAAAAAACTGACGAATAAAAAAGGTCCTAGTACACTGTCGCAGAAGTAGAAAAGTGGGTAATGAATACTACATAGGTATTTAGCAGATACTTAGGTTACTCGGTGATAGATATTAGTATATAGATGCAGGATGCTATTTTTTTTTAAATCTACTTTTGATGTAATGAATTATAAAGAGATTTTTTACACAATCAAGCAGATGTTCATTATTTTAATTTATTGAGTCAAATTTTTATATGTAAATACATTTTTAGGACACTTTTTTGACTAGAATTAGTGACATATTCATTTTTTCACACAAAAGAATTGTATAAAAAATACGACTAGATGTAGACTAGATTCTGAAATAGGAATCTTTCGATGAAGCAATGGGCGTTAGTATCTCATCAAACGTGCTGTATAATCGCGTTGCTTGATGGCAAGGTGTAGATCAAGACCTCTCAACATCCGTTGTCGGAGTTCGAAATTTTCTTGCCGATCGTTGGTATTATTGAAATCTGCATTGCCCAATGAGTGACGACGTTCCGTTCTTACCGACGGTCGGAGAGGTGAGCGATCTGCCGTAACCGCCGTTTTCATAAAATCAATCGCCACCTTTCGGCACGTGTCGTAACCCGACAATTGTATACTCTTTGCGCGAATTTTCGTGAGTTCTCGTTTCATGCGTTTTCCATTCTCGATTAATCCTGAAACTTTTGAACTCGTTGTTCCGGGTAAATCACGAAAAACTCGTGTCAATACGTGGCTCATCACATCGTCCTCATTATCCGATTCACCTGTAAATTCACGGAATTTGAAATTCGAAACGAACATACGAATACTTATTTTCAATCGATAGAAAATTATTTATCTGATTTTTACCCAAATCGCTCGTATCTTCATTCGAGAACGCGTCATCGTTCAGCGATCGCTGCATCTCGAGGACTCTCGCTAGAGCCAGTTGCAGATACTCTCGAGTACTTCGTTCTCCCTGCTCGTAAAAAAAAGAATTGACTGTTGGAAAAAATATAAAAAATATATTAAACGCGTACCTCATTATTCTCGGACGGTCTGATTCTTTTCCTCTGGTAATCCGACGAATTTTCAGCCAAGCTAGGAGCCTTAAAAAACCACAACGTGAACCAAACTATGAAGGTAAACATACTCAAATAAAATGAACATAAAATAAATGAAGTTGAATGAAATTCACTGAAAAAATCACTCTCTTAAAAAATTCTCGCTCACCGAAGATGATCTTTTCATAATTAAAAAAATACGATCTCCAAAATTTTCGTATTTACAATTTTAAAAAAATAGAATAAAATCTAATACGTCAAGATAGACGAGTTGCTGGATTTTGACTGACGACGAGGGCAAAAGAAACCGTTACGAAGCGGGGAGAGTAAGTTTCATTGTCCGGTAGCCGGAGAAGGGGAACTTGACGGGGGTGAGGCTGTTTTGTCACGTGATACGAACCCCATACGTTTTTTCATGTATGTCGGGGCCCAACTGCCGGTAAGCTGCACAGCTGCGCAGCTCGAAATTTTCGATTAGCGCGAGGCATCTGTTTGACCGTTCTGGATTCAAATTTTTCATTCGTTTTTCAATCGTCGTAAAATTCCGCCATTGCGAAAAAACGACACGATTTTTATTCCACATTATTTACAATAAAGATTTAATTATAATTAAAAAATTTTATAATTTATTAAGTTATATTTTAAATATAGGTACACAAAAGTTTTTAATACCGAAATAACGGATGAAGGGTGAAAATTGAGCCGTGCGGAGAAAATTCTCGTCAAATTCGGATTCCTCTCGTTCATTTGACGTGCGCAGGTGAGCCACTGATTTGAAGTACTGTTGAATTGAACTCCTGGGTGTTTCTCCGGTACGTTGAATTGAAGCTCGTTTCGTAAAATGTACTGGCGTTACGCTGATGAATTCGCGAAAAATTCCCGCGATAAGACTCGTTTCTCGACGAGCCTGGCACGAGGCAGCAGAGATATTCGTTAAATCTGTTTTAACAAAAATCCTTTTTATTCCAGTCACGTTTTGTTCATTTGTTTATTTTTGTTGACCTCGCGAGTTAAACCGACATTTTCATCAATATTTGTCTGTTATTTTTTACTTTACGAGGAATTTAACCCTCCACGGTCGTACTGGTTCGCATATACGTTCCTTGCAGTATTTTTCAATACGGTTTTCTCACAAATTAAAAAAGTCCGGGGCCTGTCACTTTGCCCTACAGAAATTCAGGACAGATATGGTTTTAAAACCATACTTTAGCGGCGTCTTTTTTAAATTACTGCACGAGATACAATAATGTAAATTAGATTACTGCATGAGCCACAATAATGAGAATTCGACATCGGGTTGTGAGCGAGCCAGTAATACTATCGCGCGTGAAAAAAGTGTGCGAAGGTGCATAGACGAAATTGAATGAAACAATGTTTCTCCGAATGCCAGCAACGGCCCGGCTGATTCTCCGAAACGGTCGGACATTTTTAATGAACTTTTGAAGTTTCCACTTCTTGAAATCACTTGTTTTCAGATACTTCAATGAATCGACTCGTTTCACGGACACGGTCAAATCCCGGGTTTTCTCTAGCAGTAGGATATCTATGACAATAAACGAAGAGAGATTTTTTGAGAGTTTTCACTCAGAGAGTAATTTACAGTGGAAAAGATTTTTCGGCTTTGATGAATATTGATTCCCATTTTCGAAGTGTACAGGGATGGAATTGTTTTAGATTTTTTATAGCGTTTTATACAACTAAAAAATGAATGTGGACATGAGCGACCCAGTGCGACCGCGGAGGATTAAAAATAACGTACGTTTATGGAAAAATGAAACTTTTTCATCTTAGTAATTATCAATGTACATACAATTATCCATTAATTCCTAGTACGTGTATTTGAAACCAAAATACTTTCTAAAGAAATCGGAGTCTTCTTCATAAAGGTAAATATTTACAAAATTGGAGTGTGCATTTGTTTTTAGTTCAATTAACCAAAAATTACGGATATTTCACGTTCTTCAGTCATTTCAAAAGGATACTTTTTCTGAATTTTTATGGGATTCATTTCTTGTTTGCGATTAATATATTTATTAATAAAGATGAAAAGATAAAGCACTTAACAAACCTATTTCGAAAGGTTCCACTCACGCAGTACAGAGCGATAGGATTGACACAGCTGTTGATAAAGCTCAAGCAAAAACCAACGATCCTGAACGCGTGCCAATAATCGTCGTATACTTCTTCGGAGAACGGGTAGAAGTGAAACCAGAGCATGAAAACGTGGTACGGAAGAAAGCAGACGATGAATATCACCACAAAGGCGATTACCATTTTCTCGACCTTGTACAGAAAAATACAAATATACGTAAGACGATGCTGAATTTTTCCTAGATATAGATATAGAGCACAAGTTTTTCTGCGCATTTTTGCGAGCGAATAATAATGAAAAAATAATTTGAAAAAAAACGTACTCTCTTAACTCTTTCCGTGTCTCTATCTTAACTGAATGAATTTTTTAAGTATCCTGTACGTAATATGAAGGAAGTTTCTGTGATGAAGCGTATATTCTAGAACGTGATTGGAAAATCAAAAAATCGATTTTGACCCTTCGGCCTCCCGGGTCAAGTTTTCCCTGGACAAACCTTTCTCCGCGCCCGTATTTGTTCCCGGCGGTGAGCCACGGCCGTGGAAACTTCTCCCGGCATGCTTCTCGTCGACAATTCGAGGTGACGTGCCATGCCGAAGTAAAAACTGGCGATGATGCACAGTGGAATCGCGTAGTAGGTAAGGAACTTGAAAAGCACCATTCCCTTTTTATAATTTTCTCCTGAGAAAAAAATTCATATTCATTTATAAAATTATTTTTAATATTGTTGTAATTTTTTTATTTATTTTTTATAGTTGTAAAAACATAATTAATAACAATAAATAAAATAATATAGAAAAATTAATTAATCTATGGAAAAAAGTTTCACACTTAAATTATGAATTCGTTCGGTATGAAAGAATTCAAACGAAAATGAAATTACCGAATTCTTCGGGGAAAGGGCTGCAGATCAGAATAGTTCGATTTTCGCCAAGATTGATGGCCGGAACGTGAGAGAAGAGAGCGTCTGGCATGGAGAGTAGGAAGGCAAAGAGCCAGATGAGCGAGGCCGTGAGTATTGTAAGAGGTTTCGCGCTCAATCCTGCCACGTGACGTCTTATGGGATTCACGATGGCGCAATATCTATTCGACGTTCAATAATTATCATTTGCGAGAGCTTCGCCAAGAAATATAGGCGAGACAAAGCGACCGTCACTCTGACATCGACTTACCTCTCTGCTGAGAGTGCCGTCAACGTGAATACCGAGACCCCGATCGAAATGTCTTTCGCGCATTCCGATAATTTGCAAACCGCGAGACCCCACGGCCAAGATTCAATCGTGTACAGAATCGATGTAAACGGAACGCACGTTATTATCACCTATTTGAATGAAGGACATTTTTTTTTAAATTATGGAAACATTTTTATAAACGACGAAAGAAATTTTTTAAGAGCCATCACAAGAGTTTTCGGTCACCATTGGGGAAAAATGAATCAATTTACTTCAAAAACTCGACTTACCCCTTCCATTATTCTCCTAGACGAAAGGAATGTAACATAATTTTTCAACATTCCATTATTCAATAGTGCACGGAAAAAATCCCTCCACAAGTGCAATCACAAGGATATGAATGAGAAAGAATTTTTATTCCGATGTATCCTCCAATATTGAATAATTGAATATTGAAAAATGACGATACATATTCCTTTCGGTCAGGAAAATCGTGCGTGGGTCGAGTTTTTGAAGAGAATTCATGAATTCATGATTCATAAATTAATAAAAAAAAATGTGCAAACGTTTGGTGTCCGACGGCTTTTGTGATTGCTACAAAGAGTTTCCGGTATCACAGTGGTGACAACTGCATATAAAGGAGATAAGAAATATCAAAAACGGCACATTGTGCGTCGATATCGAATAATGCTAAAATCAAGAGCATGCTATAAAAAAAATAAGGGCAAATATATGTACAGGTTTAATGTTTAGTCTATCAACCGTGATGTCTTCTTTCTACCATTCGTTAAAAAACGATTCGTTCCCAAGTTATAGTCCCGCAGATAAATAAAGAAAAGTGAGTGAAAGTGATAAATGATTAAAATTGTACCAGCAAGTCGCCGAGCGCTAGCGACAAAACATAAGTGTTGGGGACGTTCCTCAAACTCGAATGTCGTAGAAGGGTGAGGACGAGGATCCCGTTGCCCGTGACACCGACCAGCAGAATGATAAGAAAGACAATCGGTACGATGTAAGTTTCGGGTCGCTCAACGTAAGGCACGTACTGATCCTTGAGCTGGTCGCCCCCATTCTCGACTTGGCTTACTTCCTCCAGTAACCATTTTGACGTTACTACCGTGCTTGTCGCAGTTGTCAAATTCAACGTGCCGTTGGCAGATGATAAAATCTGTGCAAAAATTTTGTTATTTGCAAATAACGAAAAATATGTCATAACATTTTTTTCCTATATAAAGAAAATAACTTTGGGGTATAGTTCTATATAGAGCTGCCTTTGAAACAAAACTTTTCATAATAAACATGATTAAGAGCCACATGGTAGACAGATAAAAAATAATAATTTTATTGATTTTACATGCTGTTCCAATGGAAGTGCTTTAAAAAATTTCGAAATTTTATTTTAGTTTTCAGAATTAATAACATGGAGCGCATTGTATATCACATTACGCTTCATTCTCATTCGCGTAAAACTATGATCGTCTCAATTTCGAGTAGATCAGCTTTGTTTAATAACAGTATCCATTTTCATGGCGGTTTTTCAATCGATATTGCACGAATCGAGGTTACCTAATATGTTGTTTGGGCAGAATGAAAATGGAACGATGGTGTATACAATTTGAATTTCCCTTGACCGCATCATTCACGTTTAAATCTTGATAACATCCACCCACAACACCTATCGAGAGACACCTCTTGGTGCACCAGGTTGAATAGAAGTCGTACAGTGTCTCCTAAAGCTTGACAAAGCCAACTGAATTACAGATCACGGAGATCTTCGTTGAACGAGCGATCTCTGCGAAACTTCAGCCATTTTGAGATAAAACCTAGAGGACGGCATCTTGTCATCACACTTCAATGGCTGAAATTTGAATTCCGATGTACAACAATAGATAAAAACGCCATAATACATGGAGATGTAATAAATATGACTCAAGAACAAAGTTCATATAACGTAACGCGAATTCAATGGCATAAAAGGAAAGGAATATTTTACTTTACTTAATTTATTTAAAGGAGGCATTTCGTGTCCAGTAAACTGCGGCAGCAAGATGTCCCACTGCTTTGCTATTGGTAGAATTTAATGGACGCGAATCAAATCCACAAATGGGAAAGGAGATTTACCAGATTCCTGCCACAGTTTACTGCCCATGAAAAGGACCCTCAAGAAAAAACATATTATTGTTAGGGCGTATTCGACTTGGACGCTTACAATCTTACAAGCGATTGCATGTGCTTACCTTTACGCGAATTCGGCACCCAGTGGTTAACTATTTCTCGTCGGTCGATCTAGCGCAATTTTAAGCAGATCAAGTGTGTTCTAAAGCTGATCGGTTGCAGTGATTTCGTCTTATTACCGGTTCATAGTCCCTCACTGCGTTAAGACGAACGATAAAAAGTGCTAAAAGCGCTGAAAAGCTGCAAGTCGAATACGCCCTTAGAGTGTCTTCGACGAACGGTGGGAGTATTCGGCCGCAGGCATTCGGACAGGCAAATTTTTTATGACCGCTGAAGACATCCGAACTTCTTTCTTACATTTTTCAATTTATTTTATGTTTCGGTTACTTTCAAACCCGAGGAGTTTATATAATTTCGTATCCGACTTCATCCCATTTTTGAAAATATTTAACAAAAAATAATAAAACCTACATGTATTCACAGTTATAGTGCACAACGAAAAAGAAAAATCAAATTAGAACTCCAGCAAACGGATATAACTCTAAAGTCTTTCGAAAGTTGTGATTAAATGTGATTAAGCCACGAAAGATCTGTGCTCTCTATGACTTTCGGACCTCGATAATATTTTCATAAAATAATGTCTTTCTGGGAAGTTTTCTCGAGATCTCACTTACCGAAGGACAAATTATTCCCGCCTGATGAAGTCACGAGTTAACAAGCAAAGTTTTCGTTGTGATTGAGGTTAAGTGTAAACATGATACAGGCGTTGAATAAGTAATATGTATATAGGATGAAATGCGAAAAAAAATCCAGGTAGTCGTACAAACTTTTTTTATGGGTAAGGGGAGTGAATTGCGTTTCCACGTATCTGCGCACACCCAAGTTACAACGGTGTGATTGACGCTGTTTAACGATAGTCCAGGAAGAACGTCCGTTTTATCAGCTCTCGTGTCCCTTTCTCTCTTATAATGTCTACATTATTCCCATCCTCGGTTCGCATACGATAACTCGAATTATTCTCTACTTCGAATTCTCTGGTTCCCTTACTCTCTCTCCTTTGTCGACGCAAATATCGATAGTTAGACAGTTTCCGTTTGAGAAACTCTTCAACAAATTTCATTTCATTCCACAGATCCGACTATGGATCCACAGTGCTATTGAAAATGGCACTGCGGAAAGTTCTTTAACGAAAAAAGTACAAATCCTTTTGTAAATTATTGGATATACTTTTTATTGGACTTTCTGTACTCGTATCGTTTTTAATTTAAAGTCTATTTTTATGAAAATGTTGAATTAAAAAAATTGCACATGCATAAAAATAATTTCTTTATGAAATCCCATCGACGACAAACGAGCGGAGGTAAAATTTGATTGAGCCCGATTGCGCTCATCCACTTTACTCAATTTCCAATTAGTTCTGATGAGAAACATTGTGTACTATGAGCTATGAGAGACTAAAAAATCATCATATCATTCGAAATTCTCTGGAAAATAACATGCAAAAATATCGTTTTGGATACATTATATCTTTTTCATGGGCTTTTATCTCTTGAAAAATGTTATGAATAATTTTCTTTTTCCCTTTCTCATAACGTGAAAAGGTGCTAAGAATATTCTCAATAAATATTATAAATTTGACGAAAATTGTTGTCTTATATACACCAGGGGATGTTTTTACACCCCCGTCATTTTTTCTGATTTTTTTCTCTAGATATCCTTAAAAACCACGATGCCATGGGAATCACATTTTTTTATATATACAACGTCCCACGAGCGTCTCGTATTTTCTGCAGCTTCCATCTTTTCTCAGACATTCTCTAAGTTTATCACTGAAAGATTTGGAAGTATTTTTCCCTCTTTGAAAGTGGAACAGAAAATAGATTCTAGATTCCATCAAACTGGCCGCTGTATTCCCAAACCGTTCATCATAAATTCCAATTTACCCTTGACTCGTAAAAAAACCATGCACGAAAAAAAAAATTCATCCCCCATTCCTGAACGAGATGGGAATTTGGCTACATATTAGTATATCGGATCGAAGAACAATGTTGTTCTCGATCCAACGAGATTTTTTTTTTAAAATCGAGATTACTCGTCTGGAACCGAGACTCCATGAAGACGTCAAGAGCGAAGGAGAGGAGTTGAATTTCTCGAACATTTTTTTTCTACACTCGTGTAAATGGGACTCTGGCACTGGAGTACTCGGCACATATATTTTCCCGCGTATATGATCCTCTCATCACGACGTTATCTTTCGGAGGGAGAGGGAGAAAGCTCGAGGCACTCTCGACTCGTTAACTCGAGCGATTGGTCAACGGTTCAGCTTGGACTTTTTCAATAGAATGAATTTAATGGAACCGACGTGCTGTCGCATCGCGTCGCGCGAAGCTTTTTAAAACCGGCTATGCCCCTTACGGCTCGTTCGCACCCTCGCCGAGCCTTTATTCCCGACCTTTCATTTTTTTCTTCCCGTATATTTTACGTCTCTTTTTTCACTTTTCTGAATTTATTCCTTTTTTTTGACTCTCTCTCTCTTGCTCCCATTAATTTGTTGTCCTTCTTCACCGTGGCTTCTCCTTCTGACAGACGCTGGCTTACTTACCCATTATTCCGAAGCTTACGCGTTTGCGGATTTGAAATAAAAATCTTGTTTATCGCTGACGGGATACCGGAGAAAAAAGTCGCGATATTAAAAAATTCTTTTAAATTCATTTTCTTGAAAATTTCGCCCTGCACGTATACGCTTCCTGTCCAGGTATATGTATTCTTGTCGACAACGCAAATGGACAATGCTAAAGGGCTCGAACTATCGAAGTGTCAGAACTTTGGGATTATGGACCGTCCTGGCGCTGAGTAATTGTCTACCGGAAAGCGGAATTAATCAGTTTTCCCGCCACACTATTACACGGCTGGGAAACTCGATAAGCCAGCGGCAATTCACTTGGGATTACTTTTGGAAAAATCGTCCTTTCTTGTCGGTATGTAAATATTTATTTTCTCGGGATTTTCGTCAAAGAAAAGAATCTGAAAAGCGAGTGATGAAAACTCGTGAAAAAACGTCGAAGCGTCAAGGTCGTCAACAGGAAGAACGTACGTCAAAGAATTGTTGTCCACCGTGAGGACAATATATCTCGAAAAATCTCATATTGATTGTACGTTCGCACTTGCCCGAAAGCCCGAGAGTTTTAATACGAAGTTCCATACGGACTGACATTTTATTCGATTTTCCTCGCTTTGTCTCCGTGAAGTTGTTTCAATTCAAACGCGACTGATTGTAATCACGATACAGAAACTTCTATCTCTTTCAAATTTATATGTTCACAAAACTCGCTTTCAAAATTCAGGGAAGACAAAGAGAGAGAGAGAGAGAGAGTCTCCATGGAAAAAAGAATTTTTTACGAGAAATTTCTCGGAATAAAGACAATTATCGTTTGCATTGGCTTTTCGCCTCTCTTTTTTTTTCTTCGTTTACAAAATTACGAAATGTCAGTCGCTAAATCTGTGTGCTCGTTTGTACAAACAAGACTCCTGAAGAGAAATTCGTCTCTCTATTTTTCTTTATTTCTGGCAAAAAGTGGCATCAAAATCTCCGTGGAATCCAACCTGGATACACGAAATTCAATTACCTCCTGTTACAAGCTCGCGGGGCGAGGGAGAGCGAGGAGGAAAATCGTGCTGAATCCTGTGATAGAAAGTCTACCTTCGTAAGTCCCACGTTCGCGGTGCGTCGACCAAGATCCTCGATGAGAAAAAAAAAATACACGCCTCCTCCTGTTTCTCGTTCTTTTTCATTTTTCCTATTCTTATCTCGTCGAGGACTTTCCCCAGTTACGTTCTGATGAAATGATTTGACGGGTGCTTGACGCCATCTCATTCCTCATTCTTCTTCATCTCCCAAGACTTTCCTCGCCATGGGCGCGATATCTCGCTCTCGCGTATATAAAGGACCGACAAACGACTGGCCTTTATTTTCCCAGGGAGTATTTCACTTTGTCACCAAGTTTATAAGCCAGCCTTGGTCGATTCCGAACGCTTTGCGCCTCTTGTAATGCGTTTTCAGTCAATAAACAGTCTAGCAACTTGTCACCTGCAAATCCAACCCTTCCCTACCTCTCGACCCATCGATCTTGCTCCTACTTTCGTTTAGTCCTTTTGTCACTGTAAACTTTTGCCTCTCTATCCTCTTTCTCTCTTGTTCTTTGCCTTCCTATATATTAAAGCTTTTTCTCTTTCCTGGAGCATTTCCGTCTATCAATATTTTATCGAGAGGTGGATTTTATCATGGAATTAATCGAGCACTGCTTACTGACGAAAACGTTCTCATTTACTTTCCTTCAACTTCGCGTCTTTCGGTACAGATTGTGAACGAAAAAAATTCCAATAATTTTCCTCGTTTCCTTTCATATTTAATCCAGGGAACAAACGAATGCGGCAACTTGGAGCATTTTATAAAGGTTTTTCTACCCTGACTTGTACAGGGAAAAGTGAGACAGACCTTTCTGTTTATTCTGAGTTCTTCGGATCCTTATACAGATTCCGGCAAATTGCAACCGTTATGAAAAACAATTAGTCCTCGTCAGAGCAATTATATACACCGAGGTTGCGACATTATTTTCTTGCGAATTCGTGTATGCGAGTCAGGCTTTTGATTTGTTATTTCTGCAAATATATTTAACCTGAGAAAATTTAAGATTAGACGACTTGGTAATTCGATTAAAATGAAATGAGAGGTTGTTTAATGTTTTTTATTTCTTGTAAAATATGCTTAAAGGTGTGTGAACGCGATCCGAGTTTCTGGTTATAAATGTGTTCGAGTTTTGGTTTCGTTTTTTTTTCTCAAATTTTTCTAAATTCCTCAAATCTCACAAAATCAAGAAAAACTATCTCCCGCTCACCGTTGTCCCGTCAATCGCGTCGAGGGTAATATATCGTACTATGTACCGCCGGTAAAGTAGATTATATAAATTGGATCCTCTATTGGGATTTGACATCTGGACGGAGTTCAATAAAAATGGCGACGACAACGGTGCAATAGTAATTATAATAATTTTATATTTCTATTGAATTCGCAAAATTGCACTAATTCCGTTTTCTGTTACCAGATGTCATGGCGTCGTATGTCAGATCCCAAATGAAGATCTCGAAAGATTTCGTTATCCCGAAAGTTTGACCTTGAATAATATATTTTGTCGCAAAAAATGAGCAAAAGAAGAACGTCATTTCATAGTCGTGGTAAAAGTAGACGTTTATCAACTTGAATCGTGTTGATTGGTGCAGTTGGTGCATTGGAGTAATGGAGAATTGAGTAGATTTGTGTTCGTTCTGTATCCATCAAGTACCGCCGAAAATCAACATCGATCATGCCTCACTATCGGTAAGGTATACGTTTCAAACGGATTATCAACAAATTATAATGGATTTGAGGACTCACTATGTTGTATACTTTTCATGGATTTATTATTACCAGTAACAATCACTTTGTTTATCTATCAGCAAACATGTTTTTCAATTTTGGCAGAAATAAGTAAAAATAAACGAGGTCGAGAGCAAAAATAATTTCACTTAGCGAAATTATCTCCTCGACATTTCCTGTCAGGATTTATCAAATCCGCACGAGTTTCCTGCAAACAATGTCAGCACGTGCTTTTAGTTTCCAGCTTTGTAATTCAATCAAAGCATATTTGTTAATTAAATCAGACTTTCGTATGTTGAAGGACAAAATTAATACTTTGTACTTTCCATACGCTTCTCCATAAAATAATCTTCTTTTAAATTATTTTTTCTGATATGTTCCTCTTTTTGTGACATTTCGTAACAAGGTTAAGTCGAAAATTCAAGAATTTCTTAAATTTTATGTAAATGGAAAAAAAATCACGGTTGATATAAAACGTCGGAGAAATAACTTAGAGTCTGCTGGCACGGGGTCGACTCGGATCAGACGAAAGTCGGACCGAAATGCCAGACTACTACTTGGGAATGTTCGCTGAAATTTTTTCTCATCGCATTGTATCCGCGATGGAGGCGAGATACAACCGAAGTTGTTCTAGAATTTTTGTCCCTTTGCTGAGCTTTTTGCCACACGTGGCGATGAAAGAAGTCTCTTCTTTTTATTCACGAACGATATCTCAACGGAGAGTCAAATTTTATATCCAACTCGGTTTCCGAGAGCAGAGAAAAAAGCACACAGAGAAATTTTATATATTTACAGACCAAATGGTGGTAGATCGATTTCTCATTATTCGGTAAGGACCCTTCAATTCAAATTATAAAGGCAAATACTTACAGTCCATTCATTCAAAAAATAACATTTCCTTAATTTAATATAAAATCTAAATTTTCCCGGGCATTAATTTTTGAAAAATAAATAAATAAAAATTTTCCAACATTTTATTCGCCCTTAGTAAATAAAATGAGCCTCATTCTTATCATCTGAAACAATTTATATGAAATGCACAAAATGAAATAGTCGTCAACACAACTGTTGTTTACAGAAAAACGAACGTGTTTTATTAATTTTTTTTACGCATCAAATAAATGACCATACACATTTTGTGGCCATCCTACCTAAAAAATAATCAAAACTTTTTTTTCATGTGACGTGTGGTCAAAAAACGTCGAGCTCAGATTTGCATTAATAAATGGGTGAGCAGTGAGACGTCACCGTGCAAATTGTCATTTTTTTCACGAATCCAAAAGCTGTCGACCTTTCGAGATTAAAACTGATAACGCATGGCCCGGGTAAAAGCAGTAGAAAAAGTTAATGCTGCCATTTCGGTAATCCGAAGAGTTTTTGTGGCGGCTGGTGCTTTTTTTTCGAGAAAGGACGTTATGTATAGATACATATATACGTGTGTATATATGTATATAGAGGGTGAGATTGAGAGAAAAGCTTCGAAACGATACGTCACTTAGGCTCTCTGGTTACTGTCATAAGAGGGTTGTTATTGCACTCGACTCGACATCAAGTCTGGTTAAGCGACCGATCTTTATTATGTTATATTATAATTTTCCTCTATGTAAATTGAAATTTAATAAAAAATAATGAGTCCTTTCCACGCTCATCCGCTTTCCAATTTTTCTCAATATTATTTTTACTCTTTTTCAGCTCAACAGTTTTTCTGACGCATTGATAAATTGAAATTCGAATTAAAGTGGAAGTCGACGCTGGCGTTTTTCCATTTCTCTGGAGATCTTAAACGAAATCATGAATCGTCAATACCAATTGGAATCCTTCGCGGTCGTTTCGCGCGGTTGCTGGCTCACCCTGCGCGTTTGCCCGCTGGGAATGCGACGGATTCAACTGCATTAAAACCGCACCGATTTTTCTTCAACGTTTCTTATCCTCTCTTGTTCTTACTAGCCTCCTCACATCGTTGTCTCCACCGAACAAATTTCGACCCCCTTCAAGCGCGAAGTGTTTTCATTTTGTCTCCTACATGTTCCTTATTTTTATATCCTGCGCTTTAACGAGGAAAAATTGCAACTCTCGATCAATTAGACTGGCCCAAGTGTTTTCCATCCTCCGCTTTTGATGCAATTTTTAACAATATCGAATTCTTCACGCAAGTCCCTTAACTTCCCATATTTTTCAAGAAACATCTTCGCTCCTTATAATCGGGTTTCCCTCTGCTACGTGCACTTTTAATACTTTCCCGTAAAAACTAATTTCCCTCCCACGTCTCGAAGCAAAGTTTTTTTCGTTCTCTTCGCGTCCTTCCGGCACTTGATTTTTCTCACGCGGATTATTCATGTTTTTACCTTTTTACTGTTAACGTTTCGATCATGAATACAAACCAGAGAGCGCGCGCGTGGTAAAAGAAAACAAGCTCAACATAACGTAAAAAGAAAAGCTTAGAAAAATCGTTCAGAACCGTATCGATTTATTCTGAATCGTATAATTTCTTCATTTTGTCACTCGTCAATGTTTAGCTCCGTAATCACATTGGCAGGTATGCGGCTTGCGCAGCCATAACGCCTCAGCGAAATTGAGCCGGAAGAACGAATCACCGTCGAACTCTTTCCTGCGAACGAGAGGGTCGGGCGCGAAATTTTTTCGCTCCCCAACGTTCTTTCGCCTCAATGCTCTTCGAATTCGAATCAAACTTGCTGCTTCCTGAATTCTATCGTGCCTTCGAGCGTATAAATTCAAAAAGTTATATCGAACGAATTGATTTATATTCCTGTACATTTTTAGGGTAACGGTCGAAATCACAAACTTTGGAAGCTTTTACTTAACGGGTTTAGGAGTTAGTCTCAGAATACGAGTGAACTTCAGGAAAATTGGTTTTTCCTGTTGGAACGTCAAAAAATGAAATATTTGCAATTGTACTGTTTGGCCGGGTTTACTTTTCGGTTTTAAACGCTACTTGATACAGTGCTGCCTCCCTAAATTTCGCCTCTGTAAAAGTTTCCTTGCCCCTTTAATTATAGGGGCACCGTTCATCTCCCTCTACAATGAAAGGGTATTGGCTCGATGAAAATGAAAATCTCAACATTTCCGAAAATTAATTTTAGTTTTTATCCGAAAAATTGAAATGATGAAAAAAATGGAAAATATTTAATAATTTTTTATTAATTATCTCGATATTTCACTTGTTATCTTTTCCGAGCTCATTTGAGCTTCATTCGCTTAAATGCATGCACTTCACTTTTTGCATTGTTTCACCCGGGGCGTTATTAATGACAGTGTTTTGCGCGTACCAGCATGATAAGTGGTTTCATCTTCTCGGCCTCTCCTCACCGTGGTCTCTCTGTTATTAACGCGGCCGGAAATTCAAGCCCATTGATGCCTTTCATCTCGTATTCGAGGCAAGTAAACGTCGCGCACGTGTTGCATTTTCAACCCCTTCCTGCTGTAAAATCCCTGGCTATCGGACACCGGGCTCCAATGAGATTACAACCGGCTCGGGAAAAGTTTTACGAGACGTTATTTCGACGACAGCCGAGAAAACGTTTGTCAGAATTGTTTTCACTTTCTTTTTTTCACAAGGTATCTCGCAACGGAAATTCAATCCAGAAAACTTTTTGATGCATTTTCTTTTCCGTATTCCTCGTTATCGCGCTTCCGAACTTACAGGGTCCTTCGGCACGTTTCTCTCGGGATTAACTACGAAAATTAGTTAGTCGTTGAAAAGTTTTTTCCTCGTTTTCTCATCTCCCGGTCGCATCAGAAGCATTCTCACAGGCCATTTTTTTTTCGAATGAAAAAATACATTAGAGTCTGTTTGCGCTCTTGATGGGAAAATTAATGAGTATGAACGCTGTTTAGAAAATTAATTTTACCTTGTCAAACGATGACATCATCGTTCCTCCTGCTCCTCCTTACGGTGTGGTATCACATCGATATTACTCTCAGATTCTCAATTATCAAATTTTGGAACTATATTCGCACAGACAATGTAAATATATAACTGAAAATGCAGAAGTCTACTTTCCAAATCTTTGAGTTGTCGAATCTTCATAATAAAGTAAATATTGAAACTCAAGTGAAAACGAAGAACAAACAGTTAACAATTTGATAATTTGAAATTAATAAATTTTCTTATTTTGTTATTATTTGTAAAGTGTTTTTTTTTTAATTATTTTTCTTCGTTTTAGTTTTTCCGAAATCTGCGATTTGTTCTCAGAGTCGAACGAATGAAAGCGCGCCACCAACTGAGAGACGAAATTTTAAGCGGGGCTTCAATCTCGCGTTACGCAGACGCAGCGTGAGTCTCAGTCTCCTCATCATTTTCTCCTCTCAGCTCGCTTTTACAAATGTTCTCGGGCAACGAATCGAAATACCAGATTCTCTAGCACTTTAATAGCTTATATGTATATCGGGCAAAATTACTCAAAGTTAAGAGAAGAGAAAGGGAAAAAAAATTATCGCTAAAAGGGTGATTCCTTTGACGTGCATGCGAAGAATTTTTTTATATGGGAAAAATGTTCCCGATCCATCCAACCCCGAATTAAAACGTAATTGTGGTTTCCGTTTTTCATGCGCTGAATCCTTTGACGAATTCGCCAAACCACATTTTTTTAATCATTCAATGAAAAGCAGGAAAGTCTCTTCGGAATTTAAAAAATGACAGAAAAAATGATTGAAAAATGGAAATGAAAAAATGCATTTTTTTAATATATATTTATATAGCGCTCTCAATATGGATGCATGGAATCTGGAAAGCACTTGATGCAAATTGAGACGAGTACAGCGGCCCTGGTCGCGAATTAGCGAGTCGCAAACCATTTGCTCGTGACTCCCGATATAATTGCAATGTCGGAGCACACTTCACTTCTTCTCGTCGAAACCAAATCGAGGGAGGTGTCGACAATTTTTTTACTCTCGTTCCATTGGATTTGTTCGGTCGAGGTTAATTGATTTCATTCGTGTTATACCAGTGAATATCGAGTGGTGCATGGATTTCATTTATTCTATCTTCTGGATTTGTAAATAAACTTCAAGGATTCGACCAGGTAAAAAAAAATTATTTATGAAACTAAGCTTTTCACCTTTTAAATATAATTTATTTTTTCGTATTTTCACTTTATTTGCATGTCTCTGTTGTAATGAAATGCTAGAATAAAGTTTATTTTGTTATACATAAAAAATATTGGAGTAGAAAATATTTAAAATACAAAAAGTAGTACTGTCCACTCTGCAAGTAAATTTCTACTTCTTTTAGATTTTTCATCCTTAACCGTCTTAAAATAAGAAATACTTTGGTTTTTTGCTGCAGTCGATAAAGAATATCCCTTATTGGGACGTTCGTGATTCGTGAATGTTAAACTAGGAAAAAAATCATTTATTTTTGTGAACCGTCTGTCGATAAGGCATTGAACTGTCGATAACGATATTTTCTTTTCAAGTACGTCCCGCTAATTTTAATTTAAATAAACAAGAAAATCACGATTTTTGTGAACTATTTGAAGATTCATGGAATCAATATATTTGAGGGATACGTTTTAAACAATGAATGAAGTGTTCAAATGCACTTTTCCTAATTGCAGAAACATTTCCATTATTTAATTTTATCCAATATACAAAAAAGTCTATTAAATGTTATGATTTCAAAAATCATCGACGAGGGTACATAATTAATAAATCTGCTTGTTCGTTGTTCAGTTTTTAATTGAAAGGTTACACTGATTTATTTATTTAAGCTTCATTAATATTGTAAAGCATGCACTGCATTGGGTTTTTATTGCAGAGTATGGAGCCGATAAGCCGGTAAACAAATATCAGGAATTGCTCGGAGGATTTTACATGTCCGTTATCGTGTATGTGCTTACTGACTAATTAACTTTTGCCTTCGTAATTCGGTTTAATAGGAACTGTTTTTGTTTTCGTTTTTTTTTCTCATTGGACCATTTCCAGGGAAACTGGGAAACCAATGAAATCAGCATAAATACGAGAGGAGCCAATGACAAGAAAGAAAGAAATTGTTGTATTTGATTTCAGGATTTAAAAACAGTGGTAACGAGATTATCAATGCAGGAAAATAATCAGAAGCTTCCTGTCGTTTATAAAAAATATTCTCGAGAAGTTACAAAAAAAAGTTTTCTTATCCGCAACCGTGCAGAAACATCCTATCCCCTCCTCGCCCCTTCGGCTTTTATCGTAGGGGGTGAGTTGCCTCGTCACTTGCCAAAGCCTCGGATACACTCAGTAGCTTTGCGTTCTTCCACCGTTACGGTTTAGTGCGAGCTTACTGATTCCAACAAGTTTTTACGAACCAATTTTTTGATTTTCTATTTTCTTTTCTCCTTATTGAATCTCATTGAATTATGAAAGTTTTTCTCAAAACAATGATCGATCGTGAGTATAATTTATAAATTGTTTATTTCGTGAATTCTCGATTTCGGCGTCTGAAATTCTTTACAACAATTATCTACAATTAAAGATTTTATAATCACCGGTGCAAATTGTTATCTAAAATTATAAAAAAATTATTTCACTTTTGTAAAATGAAAAAAGTGGAATTACACTTTTATTTATATTACAAAATATTGAATGTTGACTCGTGATCTGAATTTGAATTTAAACAATTTTATGACGTGTGATAGATTTTCTCGTTACTCAAATTTTTATTGTTTTTTTTGAATGGCATTGTAGCCATGGCGAAATTTTGTGGACGGCGAGATGTCTGTTACGTTAAACGAATTTATTTACTCGTAGTTAATTGGCGATTTGGCTAAAAAGTCTGGCAAAAGCTCGGCCTGCTTTGCACGATTATGTATTTTTACCGCGCGAACATTCGAAACGCACGGCTCTTAACCAGACCACCGGACGCGGCTCCACGCAACAGACAGTTATCCAATTCCCGTTCATTCCGTCTCAGATTCGATCTGCATCTCGACCTTTATTTTTATAATTTTTTAAATTTAAATAAGAAACATCTTTTTTCGAACAAACTAGTTGTTCGCTAAACGTACGTCTGTGATAAATTATATTTCTAAATTTCAAAAGTTAGTTATATACCGAAATTCAAATGTTAAGAGCTTAATGAAAATTGGTGATTGCGTTTTTCAACCCAAAATATGACGATACAAATTTTTTTAAATTTTTTGTATACGTAGCTCCCAAATTATTTATTATTGAAATAATAAAAAAATCTGGCAGGGGAAAATTTTGAAAAAATAGGTTTTTCATATTCGATCTTGATGAAGAACAACAAATTTCATAAAATTTTTACTATTTTTCGATTTTACTATGATTTTAACACTGGGTATTGCTGATTGAACATCCAATCTCCTTAATCACTAAATTCAAAGATGATTTCGATTGAATAAAATTGAAATTTTTTCACATGGATCTAATGAACACTGGCACAAACGCACTTTCATTTTAAATTCATAAAAAATAAAATAAAATTAAAAAAAATTTCTTGATCAATGTGCATTCGAGGAAAATAAATAAATGACAAATTTGAGATATTTTCAATAAAATATGCATTCATCTAGAATCTTTGGGCACATAATCTTCTGACATTTCGAAACATTTCAGTTCGACCTAGAAAAACAAAAGTTTCACGTCCGTCACTTTGTGCAACTTTTTCCTTCGTATACAAACAATGACATTTCAACTATCGTGATGAAGTTTGTGAGAACAGGTGGAAGTCTTTCCCTCCCTTTCTATGAAAACAGTTTTTTGCTCTTAATCTGAGCTAAAGTTCGAAATGTGATGACGCATTCGGGAATGAATGCGTAAGAGAACACGCTGTGTTTGATCGGGGTTTGCCTTCTCATCCCGTTTTCACATCGTTAGACATTTGCGAACTAAATATTTAACTTCTGAATGCTGAGAAATAGAAACACCGGCGTCCATGATCGAAAAGTTTTGATCCAAGGTTGCAAATCAAATTCGTTTGCGCCGAGAATAATCAATCAAAAATATTACTAGTAAAATTGAAAAATTATCTAGAAATCAGTATAATTATGGTTATTCGTGATGTGATGAGATGTTGAGGTCATCTTTGATGAAATTGAGTTGGAATGTGGTTGGGGAAATTCTCCAGAGACTTTGATTTATATACGTATTGGGATTCCCTATTTCGTTTTGAATAATTACCGTCCTGTGCATGGGCTGTATGCTTTTTGGACATATGCAAATATGATTTCACTATGCATGCATTTGGATGGTCGTGGATTTCGAAATGTGATACCTATAGAGTAATTGGCGAAACATCGCAAATGTACCCTCGATTTGATGTTAACGCGGTATCGATATATTTATCCCCATAATAATTATGGAAATACTGTTAGATTATTGTTGATTGTGATTTAATAAATAATTAACATTAATATTTTTATAGATCATATTTTACAATTATCCTTTAATCGATATATCCCGATAATAATTTTATGGGTACTCATAATTGTTAGATTATTGTAAATTGTGATTTACGGATAAACTAGAGGTACAATCACTGATAAAACTGATTTTTTTATATTGAATTGTTAAAATTGTGTCTTTATTTCTCTGTTAGAAATTTGAAATTTTGTATTGAAGTATTTCTAATGACACTTTTATCATAATTTCGATGTTGATGAATCTGCAAAAGTACATCCCATCCTTAAGTACATCTTTAAAAAATCATAAACATTGTTACTTTTATCAATATTATATTTTAGAATTATTCTTTAAAAATTGAAAAATATCAAATTTACGTTTGAATTACAGAAACACAACTTTCCAATACGAAGAGATTGAGATTCTTATTTTTTCTATAAAATCGTTGTATGCACCCTTTATGTATATTTCTCAAATACGGGAATATCGTAAATGTGGTGATATATTGTTCGAGGATTATCGAAGGATTTTTGAGTTTACGTGGTTGCCACAGATTTGCGCGGTGTATGTATTTTCAATGAAAATTTATAAGAAGCTTGGCGAGATTGAAACAAGGAGCAGGGAGATGAGATTCCATATTTCCTGACAGATTGAATGTTACCTAGTGGTTTCCGCAGCCAAGATGACATTTTCAAGGAATATTTTCAAATTCGCGTGAAGATGTTTACTCTTGTCCTCGGCGTTGTCGTAGGGGATAAAGGCGTCACAAAACCGTTGTCGAGGAAAGTCTCTGAAAACACATCTACAGATATGGACCACATAAAGCGAGAACGAAACGAGACAGGAAAAAGAAATTCGGAAGTAGGTTAAGTCTCGAGACAATGTCGAGTGCCCGAGGGCTAACCATTTCGAAAAATTAAAATCTTTTCCCGATCTGAAAAAGCTAAACTTTCCCGAAGAAACTTCTTATCTGCTGAAATATTCCATTAATTAGGAGTGCCAACATTTAATCGCGATCGTCCCAAAAATTTTACGCCAGGGCAAAGATGAATAGCAAGTTACCGTGCACTATTTACACAATTTTGTTATATATATTTAAACTTTTTCAAAAAAAAAAAAATAGTACGTTGCAAAAGTGGGTCGCGGAGGCATAATTGAAGTGCGGAAAGTGTTTCATGAATTAAACATAAAACTGAACAGTGGCGGCCCTACGAACTATTTGTTTTTCGCTCTATCATTTTTCGTTACATCTCGAAAAATAAATACACGATTTTCAACAGCGAAATGCATCGTTCAATCTCGTTTCAAAATAGAATTTTCTATTTATATATTTAACTTCAATAAAATTGGATTAAAAAGTGTTACAAACGGATGCACCGGGAGGTTTTTATTTTTTTTTCTTATCGCTGCAACGGAATTGTGGTTGGCTCAAGACACACCTCTGTTTATTCATCTCCGCATCGTTTCATCGGTGGTAAATTTTCTTTTATTCTCGTCTCAATTTTTTTCTGTTTTTTTCTTATTGCTCGTCATTGACGCCCCGAGTCGTCGACTTCGTCCTGTTTACGGCGCAGTCTTTTTCTTAGTAAGTATCCGTGTTTTCCAGAGACCGACTTCGGGAGAAGTGAAACTGTAATAAATATTCTTTGAAAAGGGGAAAAATATCTAGCACGGAAAAAAAAGGAAGCCGGGTCGAGAAACAAGGGCGAAAAAATCCCGTACTATATTTACTCAAGATTTACAAGCAAAACTCCGCGCACATTATCACGATCTTGTTTATCTTCGCTTTCAGTTTTGATACACGAAACGAGCGGGAGGGAAAAAAATAAATAGATAGGAAAGGAAAAAAATTGAAATTTATTTCACCGAGCAAATTTAATAATCAGAAAGACCACGGCCGTGATGTTTGTGGGGAAAAAATGTTGGCCTCGGTAGGAAACGTTCGAAAGAGAGGAAGAGATAGAGAAAAATGACGGTCGATGGATTGTATTAATAGATCCGTAAAAGAAGAGAAGACAAAATTGAGTTTCAGCGGCAAATACGATTCCGTTCCTTTGCGAATTTTGATCGGAAAGCTTCCTGTACAAAATGTCATGCAGAGGTCGCTCAGAATACGAGATTTTATGGACTTGACTTGCATCGGAGCATATCAATCGATCGAATTATACTGAACCCCCTAAGTGCTGGAACTTTTTCTCGCTGATTTTTATTTCCTCTTCCGTTACCCACAATTTTCTACAGTTTCTTACCTGTGGATGAGAAACTTGTTCCGGCGACCGCAATCTCTCGACGGCTCGGCGCTTTTATTTTTTCCTTTGCTCACGCAATTTCGTTATCGGATGAAATATTCCAGCTCGAAATTCCGATCACGCTTCTGATAGTCAGGATTTTATTCAATCTGGGAAAAAAGCCGAATTTATTATCAACATGGATCCCTTTGCGTTCATCCTCATGCACTGTGTCTTTTATCCACAATTTCATTTCAACACAAAACTGAGCCAGCGGAAACCCTTTCGAACGATACAGGCGAATGGGATTTTTATTTTTTAATCCTTTAAATCCTACAAACCAATCTATTAATACAAAAAGTTCGAAATCTCATTGCAGCTGCTAAGCCATAATTAGAGAATGGTCGCGTTTTAATTAAAAGCTCAAGTACTGTGAATTTTTTTTGTTTCATCATTTTTACGCATACACTTTACTTTTTCTTTTTCCACCAACGCGATTATTTCCATTCGGAGGACACCTGCAGAGAATAATCAATAAAAACGCGAATGTAATGAATTTCAGACTGTCACAGTGCGTTGGCCCGGATTAGAAAATTCTTTGCTTATAGATTTAATCAGATTTTTTGGCACGGGACGAAATTGAGTGAATTAATTAATTTTCGGATAAATTAACCGCACGGATGTTGAAGCGAATAAATGCTCTTCACGATTAACCCTTGTTTAATTTTTTCGAAAAATATAATTAATGGGAGAGCATGATGTGCAAACAATGACTGAGGAAATTTTAAACTGTGATAAATAATGTTTATTTATCGGAAAATTGAGCTCTTTCAAATATTATACAGTGTGTTCGTTAAAGGAAGAATTGGAGGTACAATCTTTGCCAATTTTTGACTTTGTTTGTTTTAAAAGCATTCAGAATTTTAAAGTAAGTTTAAAGTAAGAACATTACTATTCCAAGGGTTTGATAGTATTGAACATTCTTATCAACTTTGAGGTACCCTATTTTGCCCCCCCCTCCTCGCTATGTATATTTATTGATATATTTATTGAAAGAGAAATGTACGAGTGTTGGAATTAAACCCCTTTTCTTTCCACATTATAATTATTTTGTTTTTTTCGTGCGCGGGTGGAGAATTGAGTGAGAAAATGCGCTCTCCACGACCTTTTTACTGGAGAATTGCATTCGCAATTTTCTTCGTGAGCGATTAAGCTCGTTAACGAAGAGTTTAAAGGAAAATACGTTTTTGCAATATATCGAATCAATCTCTTGAAAAGAAAAACATTTCATTCAAAAAATTCTCATAAAATGTAACGAAAGAAAGTTTCGAGAGCGCTGGAATTTTAAATTTTGGTCGATGATTCAATTGCAAGAGCGCTCAATTAGACATAATCACCTCAACTTCGTATTTCGGAGTAAAATTAAAGTTATTAATGACGACAGTTCAGGGAAAACGCTGCGGTGGGTAAAATGTTGCATTCAGCACTGAGGAACGAAACGGTAATAATTAAAATTAAAGCTATTTAGAAAAAACCCTGTTTTATTCGCGTTTCCCGGTTTAACTTCATTTACCCAGGAACTCCCAGTGGAAAAATGGTCAGGCTCGGACTTTCCTGGATGCCTCGAATTAATTCTTCCACCACTTTCCTCCCTTCTTCCTCTCCCTCTCACTCTTTCGCCTATTGTTTTCCCGCATAAATTTATACAATGAAGACTACTGCGGGCCGCTTAATATCGCTTATGAATATAATTCTGAATTCACCCCATATCGCGTTCGCGTCCCCAGATGCTCGTTTATTTACCTCTGCAAAAAAAAAAAAATTTCGACCGAACTTATGAAATTTTCTACAGAGCGAGAAAAGATCCAAAAATTATCTCCCACGTATCTTTGAGTAGCGATAAAAATATGAGCGTAAAAAATATATTCTTCAGGAAATATAGTCCAAATGCAGGGGTTGGAGATACTCGGGGATAAAATCGAGGTTAAGTGTAGATTTTCGCTTCGCTTGTGTATATCTTCGGGGATGGGAAAAAGCGACTGATATGAGTGCATACGATACAGTGCTCCGAACAGGTGAGCACGTTGGGTGCTCCACGCAACGGCGAGAGATAAAACAAGAAAAGAGGAACACGTTACGAGAGAGCACGCGCTGTTGAGGGATACGAATGGCTCTTACCTTTTCTGCGATACGATTGCACGTGAAAGAAAAAATATACATAAATAACGCGCGAAAAAAAAGAAAATGTAAAAAATTTCCAACGAGCGTAAGAAGCAAAACATTCGAGAATCGCCAATGTGATACTATATTTATATCAGTATATTGGTTCTCGTTCGATGAACAAAAGTGAAATTCGATATTGTAACCTTCTCAGGACTATAATACGAGGAATTGGCTTTTGAGATAGCTCCAGCGGGATTTGATTTTTTCTCGTTTCCGACGTTGATTATAAAGTTGGAAAAACTATTCAGTAAAGTCCATTATAATGAAATTGAATCCAATCAAAATTCATAGAATGCCTATATAGAGAAAGGAATGTTCGTAATTCAGCGAAGTAGAGAGAATCTAAAAACTTTTCTCACAAATTCAGAAAGGGAGACGAATTTTTCTGTACGCATTCAGTTTTCGTAATACTGAATTTTGGGTGAAAAAAATGTTTTTCGGGGATAAAAACTGGAGGGTAAAAAATACACGAATGGAAAACCAAGGATCAGAATTCTCGAAAAGACGAGGATAGAGATGTGATGGAAAGATAGAGAGGGATGAAGCTGATTGTCACGATCTCTTCGAGTGCAGGAGTCTCGAGGTTTCGTAACCGACTTCCGGTTCCGCTCTCGCGTCTCTCAACAGTACTCTACGAACTATGGGAAACTCCTCTTATATCCGTTTCGTTGAGAGCTGTGCAACGAGAAGAGAGCTTACAGGCTAACGTCACGAACAGCAAATAGTGAGAGTTTATTACGACGCATTGGTCTTTTCATTTTTTTTCTCCTCATGTGAAAAGCATTTCCTATCGCAAAATTTACAGGAACTCTTCCCCGTTTTTTGGTACTCGAGGGGAAAGGAGATAGATGAGATTATAAAAATGAGTGGATGGCCCTTTTTATAACACCGCTCATTTTTAACGTCTATCTTTCACCGGTGATGTCACGACTATTATATGTCCTCGTGCATGGTGGTCGATGATCCTCGGGGAAACTTCTTGCCACTGGCGAGAGCCGCTCATAAACTTAACCCATGGAGCAAGTTATACGGATGCCAGCTATATGTTTGAGCCCCCAGGGTCAAGTCGCGTCCATATCCGACTTCCTCAAACATTCTGCAGGAAATGTATACGTACCATCAAGATTAGTCAGAATGCCGATCTCCTGTGAGAATCGTATTGAAAATTCAACTTTTGAACTTTTGCTGCGATCGATTAATCCTTGATTGCATTTCGATGAGCTCGTCGCGGTCCTGATCAATCTTTCACTATTTCTTGTTTTTCTTTCGTTATTTTCATCGCAATTTTTATTATTTTTTCGACTCTTCAGTAAATGATTTTATTCGATATGTCAAAAGAAAGTTTTTTCATTCTGAAGTTATGGAAAGATGAAATTCTGTCCCATTGTTAACATCGGCTTAGAATCGATTCAAGATATATTGTCGAGATTTCTGAATGGATTGCACAGAAGAATCCGCGGAATCAGCTTGTCGCGAATAGACTATTTCCGATAAGGTAACATTTATTGCCAATGTTGTATATACCATTTTTATATATGTGTATATACCATTTAGCTGACTCTGAACTTTCTCAGATATGAAATACTGTAACGTATACTCAGAACAGGTACATATTGATATTTATGGAAAAGATTCGGGGCACGATTGAGTAATAGGCGAGACAGGCTTCTCAATCTTTGTGAACAGATTTATTTTCCTATCCTTAACAATATAGACGTGTGTTTGTCAGTGTATTTTCTAAATTTCGTGTAGTTTCTTTCTCTTGTTGCACTTTGTTATAGCTATATCTTCTGGTGAATTTGACCCTTCTCCACTAGCCAGTTCCCTGTCTAGCTATTCTCGTCAAAATTCCTGATGCTAATTCCGTTAATTCAATCTTCTTTGACGATAACAAGGATTTTTCCTTTCCAAATTATGTATTGTGAGGATGAAACTACGACTCAATATATACATATATAAAAGCTGCTTATCGATGGAGAAACTTTCCTCCATGTGAATATCGATTTAATCGCAATTCCGATTTTCTCTTTTGATTCGTCTGCACTTTCGAGTAAACAATGTCGAGCTTATAAAACTGGAAGTGAAAATAGAGTAAAAAAATAGTAACTTTACGATTTATATAGAATGAATATGCGTCGACGAATTTGAATTTATGTACGACTAATTTCATTGGTGAAGTTATTGAATTCGAAAAATGTTTGATGAAGTATACGATTTGAAATTTTTTTGATGCAGTTTTCCTACGTCTCGGGCTGCTAGAAATTGAAATTTGTTTTACCTTGTCATCTCTGACCTATGCAAGGGATTCGTCGTGAAAAGTGCAGAAACGCCGAAACTAACTTCATCGCGCCAAGGGTCGTTTTAATTAAATTTTGAGTTGAGTCAACTCTTCGTCGTGTCACTAACAGACAATATTTATGGCGTTCCGTGTAACGACCGTTACTCCATTTCAATTTATGAAATTCGAGGCACCAAGAAAGTTTGCCCTTATTTCGTATATTCGTTGCCACTTTTCATATGACTAGGCTGTTTATCTGGCAGATAATAAAAGAATTCCTGTCGACTTGTGAACATTAATATTTTTGTTGAATTTTTTATATTTTTGAAAGAATTCATCCTGGCGGCTTGTGAACATTGATATTTTTGTTGCACTTTTCATTTGAAACTTTATTGAAAATTTCATATAATTTTTTAGAGTGAAAAAACTCAATTTAATACTTACACGTATAGCTTAATTAGCGAGCAAAACAGACGACTGAATGACGTATTAAATGAGTATCCAAACATTAAGTCTCTTTTACCTTTAATCCTCACGTACGGTTCCCTAAATCCTAAATTCTTAAACAATCCTCTACAACCTAATTTCTCCGAAATGAAACGTTTAAATAATTAAATAAAATCCTGATGAGTGAAGGAATTTAATGGCATCCTCTGAATATTGTGAATTTAAGCTCATCCAGAATTCGGGGACACGAGAAACGGAACAAATATATCAATACATACACAGGCCCAGATTCTATTATCTATGCAACAGCGGGTCTCGGGTTCTATATCATCAACTTAGTTCGAAATCACGCCCGATGGCTTTAAACACGCTATAGATACTGTCCGAGCGGACAATTTAAATAGTTTGCCGACTTACTCTTCAAATATACAGATATCCATAAACATCGTTGCATACTGGCCAGTTTTCGGTCCTGAACTATACAAACTCGTTTATACCCTCACAATTCACGATCGTTCGTCAAAATAGCCCGAGGAACTTTGTAGCTCGTTTTATATACGAATTTCTCGTACCTGAAAATGTTTTATCAGTTATCGTCCGTTTTAAACATTAAAGATCTTGATAAAGAAAATGATTTTTCTATACATTTAGCGGAGTATACAATTAACGTTGCGCAGACTATAATCTGGATTTCCAGTGCTCATAATTTACACAAATTAAAGAAAATTTTATTATCGATCGTAAAAGGGCGATGATAAAATCTTATCTAGTTTACGCCCGGTGTATCGGAGTTTTTATGGGCTAAACAAAAGTTGTGGAGATGCTGGAAAGGTCTTCAAATAATTTTGTGACCCTCGATTCTTCAGTTTTTTATCACAATGAATATTTTTTTACTGGCAATAATTTTAACAATAACAATAAAAAACGAGGAAACTAAAAATTCATCATTCTTATTTATATTTATTTTATGGAAACATTTTTTTAGTGATAATCTCGAGATATATTTATTTATAGAAAAATTGATGAGAGATACGCGGAATTGCGGCAGCATCAAATTCCGTGAGAATTGAGATATACTATGTTGAACTTACTCAAAAGAATCGGATGCATCGAAAGAATCAACATGATTTTTGGAGCAGAACAAACGATCGTCAATTTCGATTGATTGATCACGAAATTTCGATTCGAGACGAAGGAAAATGTCGTGGACGACCGGGATTCCATCGAGTTACGAAGATCCTCAAAATTCATCGAATGAAACGATCTGTGAGCAGAATGTCACCGAGAATTGTCCAAATAGAGAAATGTACGTTCCGTACTACGAGCGACCCGAGACTTACATCGTGCCGATCGTTTTCTTTTTCATCCTCGTTATCGGAGTCAGCGGAAACGGCGTCCTCGTCCTAACGATATTGCGACATGCAAAAATGAGAAACGTGCCAAATACTTACGTCCTGTCACTGGCTCTGGGCGATTTACTGGCAAGTATAACATTTAGCATTTAGCATTAAACATAATGACGTAATCAAACAATTAACAATAAGTAAAACAATAACGAATTCAATAGCAAAAAACTGAGTGAAATATTAGTAAAGAAAAATGAACAAATATTTTTTAATTAGCTCACTTTATTGGCCTTTTTCTCCTATTCATTGGTATACTATTTCGATGATCAAGATCCGAAGAGAAGTGAGATAAAGGAAAATATATAGAGAAAATTATTTTCTCGATAGAGAAAAAAAAACGGTGGAAATACGTGTTCATTCTTCTTCTACCTGAGTGGATTTTCTTGCCCCTTTATTATTTATTTTGCGCTTATCGGGCAGCGAGCCAATTTGTATCGCGATGTAGCAATTTATTTCCCAGCGTTTGAACACGGTCTACCTCATTTGTTTTCCGCTTCTTTATTCGTTTAAAAGGAAAAGAGATGAAGAGGACTGAGATGAAAATATTAAAATCTGAATTGAGACTTTATCGATGGTTTCTATTTTTGTCCATCAATTTTATTCAGTGAGAAAAATTATTTTTTTTCTCAGGTTATAGTGATCTGCGTACCGTTCACGGCAACGATTTACACCATCGAGTCCTGGCCTTTTGGTCTTGCCATGTGTAAAATTTCCGAATACGCCAAAGATATATCGATCGGGGTTTCCGTTTTCACGCTTACCGCTCTCTCCGCCGATCGTTTTTTCGCCATTGTCGATCCGATGAGGAAACTCCACGCTACGGGTATATCAAATGATCAAAGTAAGTGATTCAGTTATCGTTGTTTTTAATTCTTATTTATTTTCTATGCCAGGAGGAGGAAAACGAGCAACGCGCCTAACGAGCATTATCGCCGGTCTCATTTGGTTGATGGCAATCGGATTTGCCGTTCCAGCCAGTTTCTCATACATACGCGTCGAGCCAGTTAATAAGGATCACACCATCCAGGTACGAATTGAATTTGCAATTCACTCAGAGCAATTACAAGCAAAAATTACTAGATTTTTTTTCGTAATCGAAAATATAAAAAAAATTATGATCCATTCCTTTCGATCGGAAAATTGGCGCGTTGATCGATTGTTAAGTGACAATTCGTTTATCGTGAGGATTTTTATTTTCGACTAAAACTCTCACCTGGCGCTCCTCGAGTCAATCTGAGAAAATTTATGATTACATTAACGTTCGGCACCAGCTAATTTTTAAAATTAGCAAAATACCCTTCTATTGAATTTCGGATTCGGATGACCTGGAAGGAAGAAGGAGAAACTATACGAGAAATAATGCTCAAACGAAACAAAAATCGGCTTATCTCGCCTGTATAATAATTTTATTTCGTCGATATCCCCTAATTTCGCCTTATAATCCTCCTCGCCTTTTCTCTTCATCGAATGGTTATTTCTTATACTATTAATTAAATTTCAAAGTACAATCTATTACGTTAACTTAACAACGTCTAAATACACGGCAGTGTGTCTCGCTCTTCGATCTTCGGCATTCTCGGATTGTGATAGATTCGCACCGAAATTTTGGCCATTCAAAGAGGAATGGTAGGTACGATCCACGTCAAAAGTATTTTCAGAACTAAAATTTTCGTTTTCAAACAAGTCTACGAAATTTTAATTTTTTCTAAAAATAGGGTCAATTCCTCCTTAAAAGTGAAAAATTTGATTATAAAAAACTTCGTAAAACAATTCAAAGCGAACAGTGTCACAGATATGCAAGTTATACTGTATGCGAATCGAATAATGAAATTATAACTTTTTGCACTGACGGCTGGACCAAAATGTCAACCTCATCGAATAACTGGTTTCTCAAGATAACCATGCATAATATTTTCCTTACAAAATGGTTAATCCTACTCTTGGAGTATGAGAAAAAAATTCTTTTTAGCATCTTGAAAAAATTATTCGAGATCCGATGAGAGTTACAGTTAGAAGTTTTAGTTTTGTTCACGATTAACATACTCAGTAGTGAATCAGACATAGAGCTGAAAGCATCTCAGCACGGAGGAGTACGAATACAAGAAAAGAAAAAGATAACCGCCAAAATGTTGAAAATAATAAAAAAATCGATCATCGGAATATTTTTTTTCGGATTGTATATCACTTTTGGAGAAGACACGGAGGTTTTGGTGGAGCCACTTAAGCCGAAAGGATTAAGACTTTCAATACCAGGTAAGATTTATTAAAAATATTTTCAGAATCATAAAGTACATCAACCAATAGTATGGAAAAGTAAACCACTTGTCAATTAGAAAATAATTAAAGAATTATTAATTTAATAATTATATAACAATAAACAGACAGGCATAACATATCCACGGTGACCTTTAAAGTGAGCATAAACAAAGGATTCATCTTCTCCGATGATGGCATAATCATTGGGAGTGCTTCAGTGCCCAAAAAAAAGAAGCATGATCGTTGGACCTTTCAGGATGATACGCTCGAACTTATAATCGGAGATTTGGTTTATTATTCGGTTTCCGTCCTTGATTATTCCGATGATTCCAGAAACATGCTGTTACGCGGTCAACATGAAGTTTTAAGTAATTATATAGAGATTTGTTGACATCTTTTGATATAGACGTTAAAATATCCTCGTTCGATCAGTTACGTTTGCTTTTATTCAATTCGAATAATCATTCGCAATTATTTTTATGAATCATCAAAAATTTTACAAATTTTAAGAAAGTTAGTGTAAAAAAATGTTGTGCAAAGAATTTTTCAAAAGCGCCGATGGTCCTTGCGCTCCAACTGACACAAAACTCATCGATCCTCAAACCGGCCGAAAGACATACATCTGCGCTGGACAATTGCTGCTCGACGAACAATTCAATTTTTTCAATCATTCATTATGGAGGACACAGGAAATATTTCCATCTGCACCCGTAATAATCAATAAAAATATTTACAATGCAATTAATATGAGAAGGCATTATTATAAAATTAATTGTATCAATTGAGTAATTTCGATACATAGTTTTAATATTTATTCAATAATGTTTGGATTTTAAAACATTTTCCATTTCGAAGGATTATCCTTTCGTCATCTACCGAAACGACCATCGTAATGTCAGAATATCTAACGGTGAACTCGTAATACAACCAACTCTTGTCGAATCCGAGCTCGGTAAAAATTTCATTCTATCTGGAAATTTAAGCCTGCAGCGGTTTGTACTAATTAGCTACAAAAAATAATTTTTATTTATTCGTTATTGCTATTATAAATGTTAAAAAATTTTTAATTGTTAAAAGATGCACCGGAGAACAGCAAAGCATCGAGTGCCAGAGAAAAGCCTACGGGCCATACATCTTACCTCCAGTTTTTTCCGGTCTCATCGATTCAAAAGACGCATTTGTCTTTACTTACGGAAGAGTTGAGATTCGAGCTAAATTTCCTCACGGCGATTGGATATATCCTGGTGAGAGAATTATCAATTTGAAAAACCTGACTTAACCTTTTTATAATACATAAATAACATCAACATAATGATGTTTTATAATTCTCAGTATATGAACGTATCTTGTTTGGAAGTTTTGTTGAATAAAAAACAAGAGAAAATATAATGATAAAAAAAATTTCAGTTCTTAATCTCGAAACCTCGGTCGAGAATCCTCGTCGCTTACGTCTGATAATGGCAACCTCCAATGGGAATGTAATACTTAATTTAAGGCACAACGAAGAATACAGTGGCAGAATTCTTGGGTCCGGACCGATCGGAGAGCTGTCCAGTAGTCCAGTAATCATCTACAAAGTAAAGCAGCTGGACGAACCTTGGGGGAAAATGTGGTCAGATGACTATCACGTATACGAGTTCGAGTGGAGGAAATCCCGAGTCTCCTTACGGATTGACGACAAAAAATTCAACGAAATAGAAATGTCCGATTCATTCGATAAACCGGTAAATTTTCACTTCTCTGAAAAAACACATAATGATTATCTAAAAATACAAGTAAAAATGAGCAAAAGAAAATTAAAAAACAGCAATGGTGATGAATTAGTTTTTATTGCTTCGATATAGTTTTTTTTGAGACTGGGAGTCGATGTTGGTGGAATCACACACTTCCCCGATTACTTGGTATCCGAAATGTTCGATGATGATGATTTAAGGCGCTTCTCGACGGTAAGTATTGCTCTTTATGAAAGGTCAAAAAGCAATATTTAAACAAAAAGATTTATGAGACGAAAATTAAAAACATAATTACAAAAAAAGCTGAAATTGAAAATTGTAATTTTTTCCATTCCCACAATAAGAATGAATTGAAGCGTGAGAAATATACACTTGCGAAAAGAATCGGAGCGTATACCAAACCTTGGAGAAATGCCGGTGCTCAGGTAAAACCATATAAATAAATTAGAAACAAAATTCAAAAAATCATCAAAAGTTTTATATTCAATTTTTTTTACTTACAGGCTCTCTTTGACTTCTTCAACAGCACTGACCTGTGGTCTAGCACTTGGAAAGAGTACGGTTCGTCCCTTAAAATCGATTACATCAGAGTGTGGGCGCTCGATTAGATTTTTCACACTCCATAAAATTTTGCAAGAACAAAAATCGTCACTTCTCAAGCAATGCTGATGCATGGACCAGCCTCAACATTTGAGAATAGGTACTGACATCGACATTGCCGGCCTTGTATTCACTCAGAAGTCGACCTCTCCGGGCAATATAAAAAATTATTTGAGCTATTCTACGAACTGAACATCAATTTGAATATGTTTGTATTGTACATGTTTTAAACTAATAAAAAAATCGAAGAATCAAAAAATCTACTAAATTTAACCCCTTGATGTAGTTCGATTGCTGGGTGTCGTGCAAGCCTGGGGCGAGGCCCCTTTTTGCAATTTAAAAAAATTAATCTCAAGAAGTTTTAATCAACAAATCTGTTATTTACGAAATTTAGTAAGTTTTTGCTTGTGATTGCTGTTAAAACTTCGTATCTTAAAAAATGAATTGAAAAAAATTGTTTAACTATTGTGCTTTTTTTTCAAGTTTTGTTATCCATTTCCCGATGAGTACGGAAAGAGTTATCAACGCTGGATTGTCGTCATTCGTTTTTTTATATATTACTTCATACCTTTGCTCATAATTGGTATTTTTTATTTGCTCATGGCTAGACATCTTGTTCAGAGCACGAAGAGAATTCCCGGCGAGATGCAAGGCCAGGTATGAGTAAAGAATTTCACATTCCAAGATTATTTACACTTTCAAATAAGCATCATATTGCGATTAAATATTTTGAATATTTCTTGAAATATTTGTCCCAGGAGAAGCAAGTGAAAGCGAGGAAAAAAGTAGCTTGCATGGTGCTGACTTTCGTAGCCGTTTTTGCGATTTGTTTCCTGCCACAACACGTTTATATGCTCTGGTTTTACTTTCATCCTACGGCGGAGACTGACTTCAACGGATATTGGCATTTCTTTCGGATTCTCGGCTTTTGTCTGGCATTCATGAACAGCTGTATCAATCCAATAGCTCTTTATTTCGTGAGCGGATCCTTTCGCACGTATTTCAACAGGTAAGTCGCATTTTTATCAGAACATTGTCTACGCTGCAAAAATATGCACTCTCCACTTTTGTAGTGTCAAAGGATACAGAATTCTTTTGTATTTTTCTCGACGGAAAAGAGGTGAAAACTGATTAAAAGTCTTGATGAATGGATATACGTTTTATAATAATCGAGAGGATGTATCGGACTCGCGATGTGCGTGGGCTCCAGTCTGACATGTTATCAAGCTTCGTTCCTAGTTAAAAGTTAAAAATCTTTCGCCTGGACACAGGAAGGTTTTTTTATCGCCGGAGCCAAAGGGGATGCAGGAAGCGCGCAGAAAAATCAATTCGCTTAAATGGGGAAAACGTTTTTTGCGAGAAAGCCTTTTTTTCCTTTCCGGAAAAGAATTCTGAAGCATCGCAAAAAAACGTTTTCATATACGAGGAATTTCACGGAATTTCCTTTAGGTGCGTGCATTTGCATAGAAGCCAATTTTTTTTTACAATTTGTTTTTTTTAAATGAATGAAACAAATTTGAAAATCACATCTAGTAAGTTTAAAATGTAAAAAAATCGATGAAATTATTTATAAATAATTGTTTGCATAAAATAATTCACTAACTCATTAAAAAACACACAACTTTAGAAAATTGATATCGAAGCATTTTTATCGAAGTTATGGTCATTTAAAGGAATTGAACGCAATTCAAAAATTTGCGTCTCATGATTATGTCGTGATTGGCTGGGCAGAAAAATTTGTAAAAAATCATGGATATATAATTTTTGAAAGAATGTAAAAAGATTGTCAAATATCAGTCAAATCCAGGATGGAAGATCCGGTAATTAGAAAAAAATAGCGTGAGATGCCTCATACGTTTCTGTACATATGCATATGAAGGCGTAAAATATATGAAGCTAATCTAGGCAGGTATATTTAAGAGCAATCCCAGCCCTCAGAATTACTAAATTTCGTAGGTTTCGGATTTCTCTCTCAAAACCAAAAATAATTAAACTTAAAAAAAATACCGTATATTCCATTCGACCCCAAGAATTGTCCTGTGGTCCAAATTTCCATAAGAATTTACGTATTAATTAATGAAAAAATAAAAAAACAAACAAAACTCTCTCGAGGAAGCTGTTGTCCGATCCTTGTTTATTCTTTTTTTATTAATCAATAAGTAAATTCTCTTGAAAATTTGGACCAGAGGACAATTCAACGAATCGACAAGAGAATATGCTGTAATTTTTTCAAGTTTAATTATTCGATATTGAGAGAGAAATCCGAAACCTACGAAATCTAGTAATTCTGAGGGTTGTGATTAAAAGAAAAAGCAAAGAAAAACACAGCGATACATTAATTTGACAGATACCTGCTCTGCTGTTGCGTGATGAAGAAAAATCGTTCCCGTCTGAGCATCGAATCGCATCGTCGGGGTCAGAGTTTTTCCCTCTCAACCCGAAGGAACACAAACTCGACGCGTTACCGACCAACACAGAGCAATCGCCAGAGCTTCAACAACTTTACGAAGATCGTGGACACTTGTGTGGACGGATATGAAGGGAAATATCATCAGTCGTCTGTAGAGCGGAAGTCGAACCAGCATCAGCAGGAACAGGAAACGATGATCACCCTCTTCCACGACTGTCCCGAGCAATCGCTGTGATTTTTCTTCGGTTTTACGACACACATCACCAGGTCATGATTTTTTTTTCAATTTCGCACGAGCGCGATTTATTCCCTCAACGTCCATCCGGATTTTTACGTCTGGAATTTATGGGCTTCCCGCGTCATTTTCATATCGCCTTCTCAAAGGACGGAGGGCTGGTGAGTCGAATCGAATGAATTCGAGCGACTTGCTCCGCACTTTATAGCGAAGATGCTTCTTCAACTTCGCGAATCTTTCGTCAATGTGATACGTCGGGTTTTTTATCACGTCGATAAAAATCGCGGAACGCATTTTTTTCGAGAATTTCTACCCCTTGCAGATTTCGACGTCGTTCGTGTTCGCGAGCCGTTTTAATTTACGTTCCTCCATAGTTTTTTTATGAAAAAATTTCCATGCACTTGATCGCAAAGTAAAAGCGTTGTCCGGAAAAAGGAGAAACTTCAAGGAAAAGTCAGCATGCTGGAGAAGAAATTGTAACCAGCCGCTCGCACGACGCTCCTGAAATCTCGTTTACTGCATCGCTGCGCTTCTTTCCACATTTATGGAGCAGCCTCGGAGATGCAGTCCGAAAAAGGAAATCCTGGAGAAAAGGAGAGGCTTTCGAGAACGTCACCCTTTTCTCTCTTAATCACATCAAAATTCGCGCTAAAATGTATTTCGGAATTCATTTTTTAAAATTAGTTTTTCCTTTTTAGCAATGACGAGTAATTGAAATAATCAGAGAAGGGAGGGGGTGTTAAGAAAATTGTACAATTTCAATGGCTTAAATATGCTGAATCTTTTGTTTTTTTTTAAATCATAATCAAAGGAAAGAAATAAAATTATTCCCCCCTACCCTACAACAAAATTATTAATTTTCCAAAGTGTTGCTGATTATTTTTAATCTCATTTTTTTTGTATTTTTTCCCTTCAATGTTAATTGCGTTTCACGAAAAAGTACACCATTCAAAGGCAGGTGGGAAAAATGTGCTTTCCATCAAAAGTTACCGTCAGTATTAAATGTGTAAATAGATAAAAATATCTATTTCAAGTGATTTAAGAGCGTCGTCATGCCCTACGAGGACCAACATACACTTTTTCGAAAAATTATAGCGTAATCGTAAATTTATTAATGTCTCAAGTTCTCTGTGTGAAAGCGTCGTTGTACAAAAATTTATGTATAATAAAAAATACAATAATGGTTCGGAAAACAATAAATTCGAGTAATTCTGGATGAGCTTTCGTCTCTATATTTTTTTTAGCTCGCGACGTGAATTTATGAAGTTAATAAAAAAACAAAGACGAACCGTATTTTTTTTGACAGGATAGTGATGATTTAACTATAATAAAAATGAAGTAATTGGATTATAATTGAAATTGAAATTGCGATGGAGAAAGTCGAGTGTCCAAGTTGCCAAGACGAGACGAATCCCAGTGAAAAGAAAGCTCACATTCAAGACCTTTGTTCAACCGATCGCGAAAAAATAGCCCAACTGGTGAAGAAGCTAGCAGAGTAATTACTTCGCTCGTAAAAGTATCGTAAAAAAAAGTCGCTCATCCGAGTAAAACTTGAACCGTATTCCGATAATTCGAAAACTTTTTCCCACGACGATTCTCGCGAGAAATATTAATTGCTTGTTAATGCGAGTAATGAAGTGCCCGTTCGCATTATTAGACCCTAATAATCGCTGGACGATGATTTATTGTATCATGTATTTTCTACCGAATTTCAAGATGTACTCAGATGAGGCACAAGGCAGAAGCTGAACTCGCCGAGATACGCTCAGAAAAGGAGTCGTTGATTAATCGTCACGACATTCGCTGTAACGAGTATGAGAACGAGAAGATTGTCCTGCAGCAACAGGTCTCTGAATTATTTATCCTGCGATAAAATATAATATTTCTTCTTTCATGTGTATACAATATGTATATGGGATGTTCCATGTCGAATCACCGAATTCAAAAAATTGTAATTTTGATTCGATTGAATTTTTTGTACCTGCATTTTGAGCCGTTAGTTTTCAAAAGCCTTGAAGTTAAAAAGTTTTGAAAATCGCAAAAATATAAGAAAAAAAAATATGTTCAATCAAATTTAGGAAATATTGAAAATTTTCACGAAATTTGTGGGGTACCCCATTTTGCCCTCCATATATACCCTATGTATACATTCTTTTTCGCCAGGCAAACAATTGATCCTTGCTAAGCAGCACATTGACAAGCGCGCCGTACAATTAGATAAAAATCTCAGTTGTCGAGGGGATAGAAAATGAAAATAATTAATAACACCTTCGTGACTGGCAATATTAATAGTATTTTCGGATAACAAAAATTTTTCCTCCGTCGTGACATAATTTAATGAGGATAGATCGAAATGAAAGCATGAAAACAAAATATGTAATCGATCAATCATAATATTTTCAAGCTGGAGGCCGTGACAAGTCGCGAGAGGGCGTTGAAGCTCGAGAGTTCGAAATCGTTGAACGCATTCGGTGAACAATTGGATGCCCAAGAAAGGGAGTTTGTCAAGTTGACGGAAACGGTGAAAGATTTATTGCGGGAGAAGATTCAGCTGCAGAATGCATTGATTGAGAAAGAGTCGAGAGTCCGGATCGCCGAGTCGAAGCTCGAGAGAGCGAAGGAAACTTTCGCGATGGAAAAATTATTGCTCATCAAGGAGCACGCGAGGGATTCGATTCAACGAAAATTGCGCGATCGCGGCACTCAGACGCATGCTCCGATAGAAGAAAAGGATTATTCTCAAACTCCGGAAAAATCGAAAGTATCGTTGAGAGTTAAGTCGAAACAAGACCTCGAAGATTTCTCGGGGGATGGAATTCTTTTGCGCTCGCTTTTCTTCAAATCGTCGAGTCCGTACGAGGATGAAAATTTTAGCAGTATCGAAGCTCTCAATTGTCCGATGGAATGAAATAAATAAAATGAACAAAAAAAAGTCTAAAAAAATTAATATAATATGAGAAAAAGTTTGATGATTATATATTATCATTCTCGTATATATATATAATTATTCCCGTCAGTTTTTGTGTGCATGCCAATTGATTTTGAATTAAAATGTTATAAAAGTTCGATAACCAATGACGAACATTACTATAAGTCCACCAGTTGATAAAAATTTTTTAGCTTATCAATCGCTGTTTGCTGTGTTTTTTTTCAGCGAATCTTCTTTTTCGACTGCTAATAACACGACGACTGGTCACTGTAAATGTACTCTACTCATAATACCGTAACCCGACACGATAACCAAATACATTCGAATGCATAAAAAAAATAAGGCTACGTGTCATCTGTCAAAGCACACTGTTGATCATGTTGAGGTTATGTTTAATCAGATTCGAATGTAGATATTTTGACATTTGAGACGGATGTTGCATTCGTCATTTTTCGTACTCAAGAATTTCACGATAATGCCAATCTCAAGAACAATGGTCATTGATATGAGATGAATATTACAAGTGTCACGGAAGTGTATCGTCATTTTCTATTATTATTCCGTCACGAGTCTCTGAAGCAGCAGAGAACAGGAGTGATTGATGTCTTTAAAATTTAATTCAATTCTTTATTTACGCTTGTCATTTAATTTTCACGTTGAAAAATTATTATTTAAAAAATGGAGAACAGTGGGAACAGAATGCAAAACGATTACTCAGAGATAGTAAGATTACTTACGAGGAAACAAAAGTTGGCCTACGGCATTGGCCACATTCTAAATGACATCTGCGCTTCTATGTGGTTCACCTATCTCATAGTCTTCTTTCACTATGTACTGGAATTCAGTGCTGCTCTATCTGGAGTTGTACTGCTCATTGGTCAAATTGCTGATGCCTTTGCCACTCCGTTCATCGGAGTTCAATCTGACAAGAATGATGATTTCTGGTTGTGCAAATACGGAAGAAGAAAAACGTGGCACTTGCTAGGTAATATTTCAATTTGAAGATCAAAAGAATTATACAATTGGAAAATTGGTACTAATTTTTTTCTGTGTATTTTCTTTCAGGGACAGTCTGTGTGATCTTTGCATTTCCATTCATATTTTCCAAATGTGCCGGTTGCGAAAATACTCATCATTGGGCCCAGCTTTTTTACTACTCTGCTTTTGTTATTATATTCCAATTTGGATGGGCGTCTGTACAAATTTCTCATCTGTCGCTCATACCTGACATGACTCCGACAGAGCATGAAAGAACAGAGCTTACCGCTATTAGGTGACACAAATATTTTTATAAATAAATTGAAAAAACTTAATACGCTATTCCTTCATGAAATTTTTTCTATATTTTACAGATACACGTTTACAGTATTCTCAAATATACTTGTTTACTGCGTTACCTGGAGTGTACTGCATATAACAAGCGAGTCTTCCAATGCTCAGATAAATCCCGCAGATGCACCAAAGTTTCAGACCATCATGCTGATTGGATTATCCATTGGTGGAGTAGCATCTTTCATATTTCATTTGGTTGTTCGCGAAACACCACCTGATGTATCTTCAGGTAAAATTATTGAAAAGTTATCATTATTATTAATATTTCATTTTATTTAAACGTGTACTTTTTAAAGTAAATTGTAAAAAAATTTGCAGGACACAGTCGAAGAACAGCCAGAACCGTATCAAATCTCTTAAAGGAATTACAATTCTATAATGTAGCTGCCGTTTATATGCCGACCCGTTTATTTGTAAATATATCGCAAATTTACGTACCTTTGTACCTGCACGAAAGTCTTCGAATGCCCGCAACTTCGCTGGCCATTGTACCATTGACGATATACATCAGTAGCTTCGTAACATCCTTAATTATTGAAAGATTGAATACGAAACTCGGAAGAAAGATCTCTTACGCCATAGGTGTTACTATAGGAATATCGGCGTGCACGTGGATTTGGTTTGGCAATGGCAATACATACACCACGTACGAAATTTATGTGGTCGCTACTTTATTGGGTAAATAATAAATATTATTTTTGCATGTTAAAGAAAAATCGATGTCTCGAGGAATAATTTTTTGGAATTTTGATTTTAATTTATTTTATTTTAAAGGTGCTAGCGGTGCAATAATGCTGGTCACCAGTCTTGGAACGACGGCGGACTTTATCGGTTCAAGTATTGAAAGTGGAGCTTTCGTTTACGGCGCTATGAGCTTTACCGATAAAATATCAAATGGACTGTTTGTCATGGCTATTCAATACATGTGAGAATATTTTTTATTCTTAAAGAAATCATAATTAATTCTCGAAGGACTCACTTTATTTTTTAATTTCAGTCGGTGCGATAAACAATGTCCCACATATTACAGAGATATTTTAGCTTTTGTATGTGGAGGATCAGCGGTTTTCGGATTGCTCGCGATGTTGTTCGTGAAAAGGCCAACGATCGAAGATGGTGAGTTAAGAGCAATGGAAATCATGTGGTTTTGTAAATTTCGGATTTATTAGATAAATTAATCGTCATAAAAAATTAAACCGTATCGCCATTCTTCTGATAACTTATTAATTAATAAATCTGTTATTTATGAAATTTAGTAACTTTTCCCTTGTTATTGTTGTTAAGGTATTTTGCAGGTATTTTTTGCAATACAAATTAATTATAAATTTTTTTTAGATTGCAGAACGTTGGAGAGTGATGATCAATTCGACCAAATCAACGAAGAACCTCCCCGAGTTACGGAAGTCTCCAGCAACGCGAGTGTGTCGTCCCAACAGGAAATAACATAAAAAAGCATCAATTATTGATACCGAATTATTTTTCTCGAATATTCTAACACCGACGGCCAATGAATGTTTTTAAATTAATGACATTCGTGAAGCCTTCTCCGTGTATAGACATCAGCTTTAGATCCCTACGAGTGCCTTTGAGAATCTAGAATTTCTGATTTTTTACCAGTTGAAAAAGTGAATATAGTTTACGTAAATATTTAAGAAAATACGGTGCTGTGAATCTGTTGATGGGCGTTGATCATGCGAATACGAATTTCCTAAAATATCCAAAGAATTTCTTTGAGTATTTAAAGAATCTCCAAATCTCATGAGAAACTGTGCTTCATGAAAAAAATACTTATAAAAAAATGAGAGTGTATATGACGTTGGAATGCATCGTGTTAATCGATGCTACGATTATCGAATAAAATAATCTGGAAAAGTATAATATGACTCGGGGATTGTTAGAAAATGGTTAGAGGTACGAGTTTTTGCAGAGGACGATAGTGTGGATCGTTGGTACGGTGCCTGTCCCACGAAAGCACGGATGGCTCTTAATCACGCGATTCACTACCAGTCTCTGGTTACCAGTCATGTCGTGCCGAAGTTCGTTTTACTTGCCACGAAGTTTCGCCCTCGACGAACGGGACAAGAAGATTCCTCCTGACGCTTACTCCGAATAATCGTGACTGTTTTATTTCAGGTGCGCCAGTGAGCGTTAGACTTTCGAGGGAATCGATAAGCCACCACCCATCCTTCGACGACGACCGAGGGCTTATATGTAAGGGCAGCGAAGCGGCTCGGGATCGCACAATGCGATCGGAATGCTAGCAATGAGCAGCTACACTCGTCGCTATCGTGTGCCTTCCAATCCTGCGTCGTTCATAAACACTGGACCCTCGACGATACTGTCAAGACCTAGACTACCATTGAGGACCTACATGAAGCCCAAAAGCCCTTACAATATCGTCAATATCGATCCGACTCCATTCTGTCGGTCGAAACGATTTAAATCAAGGTAAATTTAGAAACTATTTTTTAAATACCAATTCTTTATTATATATTTTATTTGAAGTCGACTTGAACCAGTGATACTATAAGATCGTAACTTCAATCGTGACTTTTCCATTTTTCTTTCTTAATTAAACGAATAATTAAATTAATTAATAATAATTGAATTAATTTAAAAAATAATTTATTAAATGATTAAATAAATAATAACTCATATGAAACTGACTTATTCAATGACTTTTAATTTATTAATTTCCATGAAAATTGGTAGAAAAGGAAAAAATATTCATAAATTTTTCTCTGCTCAACTTTTTCAGAAAGATCAATGGATGTCAAAAAATTGAGACCATCAAGAAAAAAACTCCGGATTACACCGAAACTGTTTATAGAGAAGCTGTTTCTAAGCTCAAATATTTATTAGCAGAATCTTACGCACCGCGACACTTTTCTGGGTAAGTATACATAAAAAGTTTTATATATTAATTAATAATATAGAAAATTTTCTATACAAGAGTTTTGTGAATTATTTTTTAATACACTTTTATGTACATTCTTTTCTAGAAAAATGCCTCGTGATCGTGCAATTTATCGACGAAGTAATCTTCGAATAAACGAAACGACGGAAGACTCGGACGATCGGAGTGTGAGTGATTGTTCTCGCGCTAAAGGATTTTCGGGTAATCAATTCGAGGATGGAACAGTGTGCGAGACGAGCGATAAAAATCGACGTCTCGTCGCGACGCCCCAAAACTCTGTTTTGTATCCGGCGCGCGATATTCAATCTTCGCCGTCGGAATTGACCTCGTTCATAGCCAGACAGGAAGAATACATCGAGCAGCTCGAACAGGAATCCCGATACTGCAAGGGCGAGCTGAAAAATCTGCTTGAAAAAATTCGGGAGGTTCGTCAAGTCAGGGGGCGTTGACTCATCGCTTACAATCAATAAAATTTATGGATTTTACTGAGTTGAGCTACTTTTCAGGTGGTCGCTGAGAATGAAGCACTGCATGACAAGAATAAATCGAATTTGCTGAAGTCTTTTTTACGAGACTATGAAAATTGGGAGGACATTAAGAAACCGGAAACGACGTCGCAAGCTGTCACGGACGTTCCATCCAGTCCGGGAAAAAAAGTGAAAATTAATCAGAGGTTGGAAGGGCCAAGTATCGTTTTCGAGTCGAGGATAAGCGAGCTGGAGGCACAGTTGACCCAGGCGAAAATCGAATTGAAAAAAGCTCGGGAAGAAAATGAAGCGTGCAACAAGAGACTCGCCGAGAACTGTGCGTCTCCTGCAAGTCCTGATTTAATAGCTCAGTTGGATAACGTTATGAAAGAAAAACACGAGTTAAGTGTAAAACTTGAAGAAGCCTTGAAAAACCTTCAAGTCGCCCGCGATCGGGAAAGCGACACGATACAGCGTGCGAAACGCGCTAAAGAATTGGCGCATCAATCGGATTATGATAAATATCAGGCTGATTCCGAAATTCGTCGATTGAACGATGAACTCGACAGGCAGAGGGAGAAACTGCGAGAAGCCGCTCAGGAAACGAGTCGTCGAGTCGCTGAGGAACGTCAGCAGATCGAACGTCGTTACAGTCAGCAGGTCGAGCAATTATCCGCCGATGTTGCTTCGCATTGGGATACTGCCAGCAAATCGCAAATGGAAACGGAAAAGCAACGTCGTGAATTAGCCGAATTGAAACGAGATCTTGGACAGAAGCAATCGATGATAGAGGAATTAAAAAAGGAACTACAGAATAAAATATGTAAGCTGCATATTAATGTATCAACGAGTACTTAAAAAAATGAATTAAATAAGTAACATCTTGACAAAAGTTTTTGTGAGAAATTCAAAAAATGGTCAAGTACTCAGCTAATTGAATAATTTTAAATACCACAGCTAAACTCCAGAGCGATTTGAATCAAACGATTGCTGAGAAAGATGCTGCCGAGCAGGAAATTGGAACCGCGAAGTTATCCGTAGAGCGCGTGGAGAGACAGTCGAGGCAAGAGCAGAGCAGATGGCAAGCTGAGATCAATTCTTACAAGCAGCGACTGGAAAGAGCCGATGCTGACATTGTTCACTGTCGACGTGAAAATTTACGACTGTCGGAGCAAATCGCTTCACTTGAGAAAGAGGCAAGTTTATCATTGAAATATTTTCAACAATAAAGTTACAATAATAAAAATAATAATAAATTAAAATGATGTCTAGTTGAACATGAACAAATTGATTTCGAAACCGGAGACTCAAACGCCGGCGGCGACCCCGCGACCGGAAGGTGAAAAAGATTTAACAACGATGATAATGGACATTGAGACGAAACACGGTAATAAAAAAATGCGAATGTGCCTATGTTAGGTATATTGTCTGAAGAAAATTGACAATTTTACATCGACAAAAATCTAAATACAAAAAACTAATTTGTGTGGGAAATCGGCATGGGTTTGACTATATGCCTAGCATAAGCAGGACTTAAAAATCGGCAAGTTAGTCAATTTACTATTTAAATTGGCTAATTAATTCGAAACTTCCTAGCTGCTACAGTGGGTGGTCTAGAAGACGCTCTGAGCAATCAGGCGAAGCTTGTCGCACGGCTGACTGCCGAATGCCAATCTCTCACACACCGTTTGGAAGCTAACGACCGCACCCACAAGTATTAAATCGAAGTATTATCTTTCGAACGTCCACTCGGACGCTAGATAGTTTTTTCATTTTCACACATTTCTTGCATCCAATTATTTCATCTTAAAGAATAAATTCATCGTTGGAAAACATACATACATATTGACAATGAAAAAAAAAAAAAAAAATGAAAAAAAATAGAAAAGAGTATAAAGAAAATTCAAATTCTGGCTATTCTGTGTTGACAGAGAAACCTGTAGAACGCGATGATGGTGGCGGGATCAACTCGACCACTGCACCTTCAAAAAAGAAACGCACTGTCAAGGTCGATCTCAAAGTAAAAGTATCGCCGAAAAAGAAGTCGATTAGCTCGAAAACCGTCGAGGTGCCTCTATCAGCACAGTAATAGCTTGAATAATGTTAAACGAGAGTAAGAAAAAAAAATAAAAGCGAGAAATGTGCACATCCACGCTAACATATACACAAGTACGTTATTTTCACGTCACGTCGTTTCATTAATTATTGCGATGAAATATAAACCACATATCGATGTTTCTATTTCTCTAGGGAAGAAATGGCCAGCTTACAAAACAAAATAGAGTATTTGACGAATAAAGTCGATGATACTCTCGAAAATCAAAAAGGTACGTCTGAAGAAAATTTATGGAAAATTAATTGATAAATTTGTTTAACAAATTCAAAAAATTTGTGAATCATTTTTTTCATGTAATTTTTTAATTTAATTATTTTGAAAATTAGTTGAAATTTTTTATTTTAATATACTTCGGATTTTTTTTCAGCTGAGACCCCTATATCCGATAGAGAAAATGCACGACACAGTGAGAGCAATGTAATGCTACAAAAATCTGGTACCGAGTTCGATTACAGCCAGCATCCCGAAGCGCAATATGAGGATCAAAATCCGCTTTATCCTGAGAGTCAAGAAATCGAGAAGAAAGATCTTCAGGCGGCTCAGAATGACGATTATGTGACGGATTCTCAAAAATACGAAGGACAGGAATATTCTGAAAATCAAAATTACCCGACTGATTACACGGACCAAGGATACGAGTACGGTCAGTACGATCCGTCGCTGTATCAGCAGGACCCCAATCAGCAACATCTTGAAGCTCCCGTCGACGAAAATTCGTACCAGCAGAATCAAGAGTACGATTCCTATCAGCAAAACGAAAACTACGCTCCGGAATCTTATGATAATACGAATCAACAGATTCCTGTCGATACTCAACAAAATTATGAACATACGACAATACCAGAATCGAATATTCCCCAGACTTAAATTCTTCACTTATTGTTATTATCTGATAGTTATTTGCGTAAAAAATGTAATAATGATATTTGCAATTGTATTTGCCGCACAGTAAGAACGAAAAAATATAACAGCGAAATACGGTTTCGTGAATTTGAATAGGCGAGTTTCATTCCATACTACCTTTTCAAAGATAAAATGGATACAAATAGTTTAACGTTTTAAATTTACCTTTATTCGTTACTCATGATTTGTAAAACTGTATCGTACAAAATGGTTATTGAAAAGAGAAATTTGCTCCAAAACTTTGTCGATATGCATTCGAATAAGATGCAGTTTTCCTTCACCAATCAGAATTCGTTTGTATTGGGCATGATTTTGCCACGAGAGACGCCACGACCGACAGGTGGTCACGTGACCATACGTAGTGTATACATCCAAACCTGACACTACGAATGTTTTTGTACGAAGAGTAAAATATATTTTTTTTTTTTCATGGACACACGTTTCAGACTTATCTCTAACTGGAGATAACGAAGAGTTTTTGATAAAGTTTATGAAAAAAAAATGTATCAATTTAATTGAGTATTGCGACTCTGACGGACAGAAGAGCTTGCGATCGTCTTATCTTTTTAGTGACTACAGTATTTTGTGAAAAAAAAGATGACTTGGTAAAGACAAGGAATATATTTTTTACTTTCATGAACGAGGTAGTGTTATTAATATTATTTTTAATTTAGGAATCCATTAAGAAAAATTCATTTGAGCCAAAGACCAACCTCGGCACAGCCGTTGCTTACGCAGTCGGAAGATCGCGAATTGGATCTTGCTGTCCAACGACTGATTCAGTACGTTTTTTTGTATTTAAAATTGTTAAGTATAACAAGTTATTGTTATACTTGAAATTTTGCATCATTAGGTGAAAGTGTATCTCAAGTGAATTTGTATTTTCAAAAAAATGTAATTACATTTTCAGTGTCGAAGACACAATCAGGAAGTTGACGAAAGGGATGAAACAGTACTTGAAAGCGATATCAAATTTGGAACAAGCTGATAGCAGGCTGAGTACAAATTTAAGTATATGCGGCCTTGCTCACATAAGCAATGAATTTCGACGAATAGTGGAAGATTATCATTCTATAACCTCTCAAATGGAAAAAATGGTTCAAGAATTATCAGAAATGTTGACAAAAACATTTGTTGAGCCTCTTAAAAAATTGTTGGACGAATTTGATTTGATAGAGGCAGCAATTAGTAAACGAGAAGAATTAGTTGCAACTTGGAAGAACTCTTATGCTCGTGTGAAAAAACTTCAGGAAAAAAAAGACAAAAGCGCATCTCACATTGCAAAGTTGGAACGAGAGAAAAGAGTGGAAGAGGCAGCTGCGAAAGAATTGCGTTCCATGCATTCTAGACTTCTTGTAGAATTACCATGGTTTCTTGACAAGAGATTGGAATACATTAAACCAAGCGTTCATGCACTTATTATGATACAATTGGATTATTATGGAAACGCAACAAAATTATTTACACAGCTGATGCCAAATTATTCAAGCTCAGATTCGCCAAACAGTGCAATCATAAATGAACAAAATTTTCAAACCGTGCTCAATACACAAATGAATCGAATCAAGAGTTTAACAATTGTCAAAGATCATTGACAATAAAGAAAAAAGATGAAGAAAGTTGACAGATACAGTGAGCATTCATGTAAAAAATAATAGACATTTTTTTTCAAAGACTTACATGTGCATACTCTTAGTAATAACATTTGAATGTTAAGTAACAAAAATATATATTTTTTTAAATTACGAAGTAGTAAACTCTGTGAGGCATTTCTTAAAAACTTCCTAAAGTTTTTATTAAATCTTGCAAAATTGGCAGACTTTAATAAAATCGTTTGAACTTCATGGTGGACACACTGAAGCGTATTTCTAAAGGTATCGCAGGAAAATCAAATGTAACTAACGTAATGTGTATGAGGTGCAATCTCAATAGAAAACCCCAATTATTATAATCATTATTGCACCTTCAACTTCGCCATAAGGCTAAACTCCGCCCCCATGTCAGATCCCAATATAGATATATCGTCGAGGAATTTGGCGATATCAAAGTCGAACAATGGACTGATGTAATGGAATACTGTGTGCTCTTATTAATATTTTTCGTATGAAATTTACGGTACCATTCCTTGTCTTCGTTTGTAATCAGCACCAGTGCGACGATTGTGATTGGCACGGGACGCTTTATTAGTATTTTTCCGATCTCTATTTATAAGCACATTCTTGTCGTTTCCTTGACCTTTTGGTTTCCCTGAAAAAAAGCGTTTTAAAAATTGTACACTTTGTTTTGTTGTTAGTCGACTTTATAAAGTCTGTTTAAAATTGTTTATTATTATTGTGTATTATTTTTTTCGTTCAACTAACCGATTAGGTCTGAACTCCGATTTCCTCCAGCTCCACCGCGTTTGGAGAATCTTCTCTGTTCAGCGCGAGCTCTCAGCTCAGCTGGATCTTGGACAAAATTCAAACGATCATTTTGGCTTGTGCTCGGACCATCCCCTACTTCAACCTCATTTTCTCCTTCATCTTCGTCGTCAGCCTCGCGTTTCTCATTCCAACGGAGAACCTGAAAATAAATGGTTATTTTTGTATTTTACATTGATTTATTGTTTCAAGAAATTTAACGTTTTTGATATGCACTCTCGGCGTGGTGAAGGCTCTCCCATCCATTTCTGAAGGCTCCCCAACACCTCGCGATCCAATATCATGACCGTCGTATGTGTCGTCGTATTCATCATCATATTCGTCCTGTACCATGCTGTATTGCTCATACATAGCTCTTTTCTCGTTTCTGCAGGATTTGTCGTCCAAAAGCTCACCGAAATTTTTATATTTGTCTTTTCTGAAGGACAAAAAGAATAAAGTATAACCCGGAAAAACATTTGATGTAATATTTAAAAAAATGTTTGAACCGTTTGCCTTTGTGAACTCTACTTTGATCAATCGTGTCTCTCGTCATGACGTCGAATTCATCGTTATCAAAAACGTTCAGTCTTTCGCTTCCCAGAAGATTATCATTAGCCGCTGCCATTTCCTGCGAAATAAACGTATACATTTTTTCGTGATAGTTAAAAAATAGAGGACAGTTTAAACAGAAGATTCAATTACTTCAGGGTCTGGTGGAATGTACGGTAATGATCTGTCGATGGATTTGAGATTCTCGGGCAACGAGTCCTCAAAAATAGCGTTTATGACGTTCGAAACATCGTAATTGTAGTGTACGAGGCATCGCTGTAATGAATAGAAAAATTCTTTTCAGTAATAATTTAATTACAAAAAAAATAAACCACAATTGAGAAGTAAAATAAATTTTTTACCTCAATAAAACCTTCTCCAAGATCGGATAAAATGTCTTTTACATTTTTTATTAGAATAGCTAATTCAGCCTCAGTTTTCTTTGGCGGTTTGTCCTTGGTGCTTTCATCCTGGACGCGATTCGGTTCAGTCTGCTGAGAAGTGCTAGGAGTCGCCTCTGGTGTCTGTAAGTTTTTTGGTATAAGTTTACAATATAATACTATAAAAAGTATCGAGCTTTTTACGTACAGGCATGTTACTTGGTCTGGGCAATTCGCATTCTTTTCTTCGGTCAAGTTCTACCAGTTCCATGTACTCTACTTTTTTCGTTAGTCTACGAAAATTATAAATAATGTTTGTTAAGGCTAGATATTAGAATTGAAGAAAAAAATGTGAATTAAATTATAAAGGATACACATGGGGATTGATTTGAGAAATAATTTCAAAATCGATTCCAATCGGATAACTCGCGAGGTAATCGTTCATGAACTCAGGTTCCGTTGTGGCTTCGGCTAGAAAATCTAGGAATTGTTCGATATCGGTCGATGCATCAGGAACTGAGGACGGGTCTCTGAAAAAAAGAAAAAAAATTATAAAAATGAAATACCAATTACATCATATTCAGGTATAAAATCTTTTGCTCACGGTGCTTCCAATATACTTGTAATTTTGTGATACGTAGTTGAGCGAAATATTTTGATCAATTCGACTCTGGTGACGTCGAGACGATGTTTCAACTCCATGTACTTCACGACTGTTTGGTCTTCGTATGTTAGAGGATCCAGCCTCTTGTACATTTCCGGAATTGTGTTGCCATACAGGTGAACCATTCTTGGAAAATAATAGTTTTGATAAAAAATCACATTCAATACTCAATATTTATCAACTTACTCGTTAATAAAATTTTCGGTGGACAGGAATCTTCTCGCAGGTGGATAACAGTCTAAAAATACGGATATGTTGGATGCAACATCAAGTAAATGAATAATAAGATCTTCCAGATATTCGAGAGTAAACAGCTGATTCAATGCTCCCTCGGATAACGAAAGTCCTCCGCTTGCGAGAAGAGTTGGACGATTTTCAAGTTGGTTCTCGACGTTTTTGAAGTCCTGCGGCAAGAAAATTATTAATAAAAATAGTTTAAAAAATAATGTGTATGGTGAAAAGGAGTACAAATTCAAAATAGCTACTTGGATGAAAAAATAAGCTGCTTCTTGAAGATCATTCTCATAAGATGGCTGAAGTTTCATTACAGTCATCAACATTTTTTTTACATCCCTGGGATTTTCTCTGCCATAAAGCTGACAGATATCAAGCATCATTGGCACAGTCAACAAAAAATTGTTGTACAAAATATCTGCATGCGCTTGTCGCGACAAAAATTCTTCTTTGGTTTCTTTGCTTGTTACGAGACGAGCTAATACCAAGAATACTTTGTGTCTCAGACTCTCCAAAAATTCTTGCATTTCTGGATCATCAGGAAATGTTTCCCAATTGTAAAAAGTTGGTAATTCTTGAAGACAGGACACAAGACATTCACTGATTGTTGAGTTGTAAAGGACGTTTGACCAGAATTTGTAAAATTTCAGGTGGAGCAACCATTTCAAATCACTGATTATACTGCGAACAAGATTGAGCCAGTGATCTCTGGCACCAAGGATCTCCTTACCATTATTGTCATATACTTTTGGTGGCTCATATTCCAAATACGTTCTCTTATCTGCCCAAGCCTCATTCTGTAAAAAACTTTGTTTTCAGCTATATAACAAAATTTCATACCACAAAATACTAGAAATAATAATTATAAGTGATTTTGCAATGAATATCTATGGACCTTATAATTAAAAGTAATACAAACCAGCGCTGATATTGTTTGAGCTAATCCATCCTTGCGTATTGTTAATTTCAAATTTTTCAAACATTCTCCATGAGGATTCTGTAAATCGAGAATTATATTAATAGAATTTTTTAAATTTTTCATCTCATCCAAAAAATTGCATGATCGGAAAAAAAAGAAAACTTCAATATTTGAAAAGTTTTTAAACTTTTACTTTAAACTTAAACAATCTGTCGACATACCCGAAATTGGTTAGTTTGCTAAAAAATATTATAAAATAATTTAGCAAAGAATAAAAGAGTTAGCTCACTTCATAGGGATCCATGCTTGTTTTGTCTAATTGCAGTGTCACGACGGTTTGTTGCAAATTTTTATGCAAGGAAGTTTCCGAGAATTGAATATGAAGAGAAATTTGGATTGTATTTGGGGTTACGTTCGAAGCAAAGTAAGGTTCTTGTCTAACCTGTCATCAGAAGAGTCAAACTACTGAAAAATTCTACGTTATCGACTGATGAGTAAAATGTGTAAATATCAGAGACAGATAACGTTTGATATCGTCAGTTTTGTCTTTTCATCCGAGCGCAAGTTTTTTTTAATAAATAACGAACACGTAGAAAATTGATTCGAACTGCTCGCGTAACTCAAAAGTTTATTTCCGGCAAATGGATATAGGGAAAAAAAATCCCGTAAATCTATCCTCAGCCATTACATTGTCATAAATTTTCTAGCAAGCTTTCGATAAGCATAAATTCTTGGATTACGAAACACATCATAAATCGTTCCGTACTCGAAATGTTCTTGAAAAAGAATTTCGATGAGCTTGGCAACTCGATAAAAATCGTAACGTAAAAAATAAAAAATAAATTAACCTCGAAAAGTAAAAATAAAAAAATAAACTCCGATTTTTCTATGTTTAGTGTCCTTTTCTGATTCATCAGTAATTTTATCCAACAAAAATTAATTTTCTTTGAGTATATATGACTTTGATTATTCCTAAGAGACTAATTAAAGGAAATGAAAATTAATTCAAATTTACTGATTTATATTCTTCAAGGTTAGAAATATGTGTTTTGTCAGAAAAAGTATTCACGAAAGATAAAACGAAGAATTTTCTCCCTCGCGAACAATTATTCCATCGTGGTTTTCAGGTAAATAAAAGCGCCCGAGAGAATCTCGAATAAATCAGAAGCGCAATACGAAAATACGAGCGAAGCAATGTTTTTGTTGGTGTCAATTGAGTGACTTTCTTCGTCCCTTCGCATGAGGTGGGGAGAAATAAATCCTCTGTTGAAAATCCCTTGAATCTCGAAGACCTCAAAAACTAACTATTAATCTTGAGGAGCTTAAGAGTCGAGTAGACCGGGGCATTTGACACGCGAAACTGATGAAACAGCGGAGAAGCTTTCTCACTCCCTTGTTTGATGAAGCTGGCGCGATCAAGTCACACGCAACTGTAGAGGATAAAACCGCGCGCGCGAGTGTACGCACCTCGACGTTCGCCGGCTCAGACCTCAGACTCTGAATCCGGCAGTCGTTTGACGATCGCCGCTTCGCGCGTGACCCGCTAACGTTCGCTCCGTTTTTCATTCGGCGCGAAATCAAAAATTTCACGCGATAAAAATTCGAAAATTTTTTTTAAAAATAAAACACAAATTTTTTAATTACTTCGACAAGATGCGAAAAACGGTTCGTCCAATAAAATCGGAAAAAATTATGCGCGAGTATTACAAAAATTAAGAAATGAATTTAAAATTAAAAGTGGAATATTCTTTTATTTTTTTACTTGGAAAATTGTTTCTTTTTTTGTGTGCAATTTGAAAAGAAATAAGGAAAGTGCATCCCAGTGTGATCAAGAGGGTTTTTTGTATTTTTTTTTCAAATGTAGCGAGTTCAAGTGTATAATGATCGATGAGATTGTCGATGCTCGAAATCACCCTGCGAGCTTCGTGCTCCTTCGCAATTACCGGAAGCCCATTTCAGCGAGGATCGACGTAGCTTGACGTCGGATGAGAGTCTGACGACGGGAGTGCGCCGCCACCAATTGTAAGCTCCCATCACTCTTTAAATCACCTAAGATAGAAAATGCTAATTCACCTCAAAATAAATAAGGAATAAATTTTAAACTAACAAGAAAACATGCAATTCTATTTTATTTTAATCTGAGCTAAATAAAATCAACTGATAACGTAAATACAAGATAATCTGTCAATTATAAAATTGTTCGCATTTTTTTTGTCATTTTTCACATTACTCCAAACATCGAAAGAATCGAAAAAACGGTAGCAGTTACATTTTTTCTCAAGATGTTTAAATATCAAAGAATATTTCTGCCAAATTTCATTAACTTGTACCAAACAGTTTTTACAAAGTTATCCACTTATGTCAAAAAAATGAATTTTCCTCTCTAACAGTACCTACGTAAAAATTGATTAAAACGATGGGATTTTGTTGATAATTTTTTTTTACTATCAGTACACATAAAAAATCTTTATATTTATAATAAAAATCTATAAAATAGGAGTTATAATTTTTTCCTATTAACAAGGTGAGAAAAATTGTCGATCGATATAATCCCAGATTATAAAAAAAAGTAAAAAATAAAATTTAATATCCCACCTTCGAATCGCTTAACAATCCCTTCATTCGGTTGAACAAATCAGTTAAAATTCCGCGGAACATACGATTCGAGGAGGCGCTGAAAAAGAAAAGACACTTTGAAGTTATGGTCGTGCGGTCGAAGGATACGTGTATGGGACGAGGGTCAACGAGGCAGCCCCCGATATATAATGCGTAACGAGGTGAGATAGAGCATTTATCGCGCATCATCCAAGAAACGAAAGTTCGCTCCTTTTATCTTATTTTTTCTCAAGGGGGATGTATCGTTTTCGATGTTTATTCTGTATCCTTTCTTTGCGCGTAATAGGAAACCGAGATAAAAAAAAATTGTATATAGAAAAAATGAAATTGAGAGATAGAGAGAGAGAGAGAGAGAGAGAGAGAGAGATAGAAGAATGAATGAATGAATGTATTTATGTACGAGTGAATGTATACATGAATGAATGGATGAAAATGATTGAATTTATTAACGTGCCATGGCAAATTTATCCTCTGTAACGAAAAAAAATGCAGAAAAATAATGAAGAGTGAAAAGAAGGGATCGAGAGTAGAAAGCCCACGATAGAGAGAAAATAAAAGAATAACATTGTAGAGATAACTGAAAACGACAGCAGAGGTGTTGAATTATCCCAGTGTACAGCAGTAATAATAAAATCAATCGATTGCGAAGGTTCATAAAAAATGAACAAAATCCATCTCCAATTTCCAATGCACGTGACTCCTCCAGATCTTTGAAGCAGATTAGAAAAGTATTACGAGAAGTCTATAACAACAAAAAGGGAGAAAATGAGAAAGGAGCCAGACACTCGAAAAAGTCCTGAGAGAAGGGATATAACTAATAGAATTATTTATATGTAATTTCGTGAATTAATTTTGACATTTTGAGACTAATCGATTCGAAAGGTTCAAAATTCCGGAGGATAGTTCTGTATTTTGCGATTTCACTTCGAAAAAGCCCGCGTATATTAGTGACTTGGTAGATTCTTTTCGAGATATACATTTTTGAAAGCTTTCCTTGTGAAATCTCGAGTGCGGAATATTTTCGTTCGGACGTCGAGAGCACGTTTCCCGCGATTCTTCGGGAATTTTCGAGAGTTTCGTTATTTCTGGTCAAAAGATATCGTGCGAGAAGCTCAAACTTCCTGCTGATAACGAGGATCGCCCGTCAATTGCTGCAGATTGGAAGTTCGATCGATATCTTCGGTATTTCATTAATTAAACAGCTAAAAATAATATTTTCTATTTCTGTTTCCCTTATGGTTTGTCTATTTCTAATGTAAGGAGATTGACGAATTTTCATTCCTTATCGGTCGTCTCCCTTCATCAGATCCCCTTTTTTCTATGATGATGCAATGCGAATTCGTAGAAATTTCTGCTCCAAATAAAATTGTATTTATAATGTAACGAAATCGATGAGTTCCCCTTATTGAGAGGTTGTCTACCTCTCCGTTAAATCCTCGTCTCTGCCGTGATGACGTGACGCAAATATATCCGGAAAAATTGCCCACTCTTAGCGCCGAAATAAGCGAAAAGGGCCCGTCAGAACTCAACCGTAGACGTATTTCTTTTCAAACGTTCCTTCTCTCAGCACTGGGCTGATTATTGTACGCCTATCGCTAGGAAAAGTCCATTCTTACGTATATCTTTCAGCACTGCGCTGATTATTATACGCCTATCGCTAGGAAAAGCCCATTCTTGCGTGTATCTTTCACCACCACGCTGAATATTATACTTTCACCTCTAGGAAAAGCTCATTCCTATGTGTATCTCTCAGCATTGTGCTTACCATTAGACATCTCTAGGAAAAACCCATCCCTACGTACATCTCTCAACACTGCGCTGACTATCACACATTCACCTCTAGGAAAAGCTCATTCTCACATGTATCTCTCTCGACACTGTGTTCGCGTTTCGTTTAAAAAAAATTCTAAACAGTAACAAAATAATTTTTAGTTTACTTGACGAGTTGTTTATATTTTTGAGAAAAATATAAAAAACAAATTTCTACATATAATTAAGAAATTCATAAAATTTTACAAAAATTCTTTTATAAAAATCAGTAAAATTCGTATCTTTGTCCATCTTGAAAGACAGCTTTAGTTTCCTATATAAGATTTAAAAAGGCAATAAAAAGTGTAACAAGCGAAGTCTCTGAGACTTCGTAAAAGAGGGAAAGGAATACTTATTCAATTTTCGAGAGACGATTTCATTTCACTTTGAAGAGACCGAGTTTCAGAGTTTCGAGAATTTAACAAACAGGAATGCATTCTCGAAAAAATGAAAAAAAATATTGAAATCCATTTATGTTGGCAATTTTTATGGATTTTCTAAATTTCTACCGACTTTTTCTCATTTCTAAATAGGAAAACTTTTATAATTTTCTTGAAGACGAAAAATTCGAGCTTTCTGTCTACACAGCTCGAAAGGCATTGCGGGGAAAAAATGGAACCCGCGAGGGCTTGAAAAAGGCTGCCACGAGAAGGAAAATGTTTGAGATATCTCCGGGGAGTGGGCTCTCGATGTGGTTTGCGAGATCAGTTGGACAGATAAAGTACCAAAGAGAGAGCCTTTTTTCTCCTTCAACTCTATAGGCTGTATCGCTGTCCTATACCCCAAAAACCTTTTGTCCCTTTTCTCTCAGAGGGGCGAGAGTATATGTTTTCTCAAATCCCCCTCGCGAAGGGTTTCTAAAAATCGTTCTTATTCTCCGCGGTGTATAAATTTGTACCCCAAGACAAATGGAATAAGAAGAGGCAGATAAATTCGGTCGAGCGGGCTCTCAATTGTTGCAAATTAATATTAACGACGAGATTCTTCATTTTCAATGAGCATTCGGTGCGAGACAGCGAGATACTCATTTCTTTTTTCCTCTCGTCAATAAAACGTGATGCGGCCATTTTTGGATATCTCACGAACTGAATATAACTCAAGATAGAACCTGGCCTAGTCATTCATATTGATAACGATTTTTTCTTATGTACTCACTAATTGCGTTACCAATTATAAGCATAAAAAACATTTTCCTATTTTTATGCTTATTATTATTTATTAAAGGGAAAATTTTATCTCAGTGAGAAATTAATTTTGACGAAAATAGAATTGCTGATCTTTCAATTTCGATGTCGATAATAATAATAAGAGTCGATTAATTCGTGATCAAAATGGTAAGGGGACATGAACAGTTGCAAGCTAATGCTGAACAAAAAAAACGCGTTTTTAGAAAACATGAATAATCTCGTTATTACCTTGTAATACCAAAAGATGGCGGATATTGGAAAAGTTTAAATGAAGTTCGGTTCTTACTCGCGGATAACGAGCAGAGTAACGGAGCATTAATGACACGACGCGAAGGAGAAAAAAAAATTCATAAAAAAATGGTTAAAAACGAAGATGATCGACGGATATGGTTTTTATTTCTACGTGACTTTCTCTCAGCCTCGAGACGTTACCCTCGCCCCGAGCTTCGTGGATTGGACGTATGGAAATGAATGACTGACGTGTCGGAGAAAAGAAACGTGGATGATTGACGAGTCGCGGAATCTTCGAAATTTACACCCACGTTTAACGAACGCTTTTCATCTCGGAAAAATCGAGACATATAGGAATTTCATTTTTTCATTTCGTTGTCTCTGGTGCTGACAATTTTAATGATTTTTTTATTGATGGAAAATGCTCGAGAAAAATTTGGTGAAAAATGGAACGTGTCATTCTTGATCGGACGAAAACATCCTGGAAAGATTTTCGGAAGGATTTCAAGATTTTTCGGGTAAAGGTCGTGTAAACAGAATATCGGACGGAAGGAAAACTTGGGGTGAGATAACGACTTTTAGAGAAATAGAAGGGAAAAGTAGTTCCGAGTAATAATTTATCCTTGAAGACGTTCGGTCCAAAACAAGTGTGAATCCTTCGGGGAAACGACAAAAAAAAAATATTAACAAAAATTTCTTTTCGTATCAAAGAAAAAAAAATTGCGGTAGTCTGATAAAATGCAGGAAAGTGTCGCGTAAAATGCGAGAGAGAATTTTGCTTGGCGCGACAAAGGTGTGTAATCCGATTGGAAAAAAATAGTCCATCGTCAGAAAGTGTCGCTTGAATCGATAATGAACCGAAGGCGCGTCGGATTAAAAGGAGTAAACAAATTTTCGCGACAAAAAAGACGTTATTTACCGCGATTTGTTCATCCAACGTCGCGGACGCGAGGAATGAAAAACGAATTTACATATTTTCTGACGATCCGCGATGATTTTCGATTGCATAATTAATTCTAAGAGATAGTAATATCTCGTCGAATTGGTCTCTGCAATAGTCTCTTTTTCCAAGCACATTCACTCCTCGTGGGTCGTTTCGAAGAACTCTTGAAACAGAAATCGCGAAGAACGCTTCTTCTGTTCTCCCGTTTGCACAGAACGGTTCTGTGTGCACTAATAAATTATTGAAAAATAGAGTCCACGTTCAGGAAAAAAAGGAAAAGAAATTTCCAAGAGCGCATTATTCACGTCCATATTTTAAAATAAAAGTTTAAGCGAGAAAAACTTTGGATCGAAAGATCTTTGATTTAAATTCCATGGAAATTCTTGTAAATTATTTTGTGCGTTCTTTTTTAGTGTCATTCTTAATCCCATTTTCTCCGAAGCGAACGCTTTCATTTCCATTAAGTATTTCAATGATTGATTCATCGGAGACAAGTTTCGAAATTGTATCTTTCTGTTTCTCATTATTTTATCACGATCGGATCATGTTTTTATCTAGGGATTAAGTTCGCTACCTTTCATGAAAATAATTCCTCAAATTTAATCTCTGGAGCATTTTCTCATTAAAATCTAGAGTTTTCATAAAATGCTTCAATTGCTAGGATAATATAATTGGAAAAGAATAAGCAAGGGTATTCCGGTCTTGAATTTACTTTTTCTTCCAATTTACTCTCGATTACCGGAAGAATTTAGAATTTAAAATTGCAATCTACAATATAAAAGTATATACAGTCTTAATCAATTTTTTATGAAAGAAGAATGAAAGAAGGAAAAAATACATGACATTAATGAACTTTTATTAAAGGAACGTACAACGTGATTGACAAGTGTACGAAGACAGACTGACTTTAATCAATCAATAAAAGAAAAGGAGAAAAAAATACATATCGTATTCACTTGAAAGAGATTTCAGTGTCTTTTTCATTTTGGAGGCCGAAAAAATATTCAAACTTCACAATACACATAGCTCTTCCCTAAAAAATGAGAAAAACAAAATGTGAGTACGCTATTTGTCAATCTATTTAAACGTTGTCTTCCCAAATTAAAAAAAATTCACTGATAACCGATTCGAAAGATATTATATAAGGTGTGTCTCTATCTAACATATTATAATTTTAATAGAAACCGTAAATTTTCTGATGTTAAAATTCATTTAAAACATGAGTGTAAGTTTTGACAATTTATTTCTTAGTCTGTTAACGAAAACCTAGTTCAAACAGTTTTGTCTTAAATTTTTGTTTTTCCTCGATCAAACGATAAATAATATCAAGATTTCTAAGAAAACGTTAGTTTTATTGATAAAATAGGGATTAGACCGCTCACGCACTCTTTTTCTCGTAGCGCAGAAAAAATCAAAAGGAAGATATTGTGTGCCAAAAATCGTACGAAACGCCTAAAGAGGTCAAAAATGAATGTTCTCTCGGATGAAAATAAATATCTAAGAAAATGAGAAAAACATGAACGAGCGTCGTGAAGTCGAAGCAACACGTTAAACGATTGATATCGCAACGGCAGCAACGTTCGTACGCTTCTTTCTCGGTCTCTGTTTTTCTCTCTTTCTCCCTTCCTCGATACACTCGGTACACGTGCATTTCAGCGTGGCGCTCCTATACGTATATTTCTCCCGCTATCGGCAAGATGCCATACGAAGCTCACGTCGGAGCAATAAAGTCGCGAAAATCTAAGGTCGTTTCGTCGCTCTCTGACGTACACGTGTTCCTCAATTGTCCGCGTGCACAATCACGATTCTTATTCCGCTGCGTATGAACTCCGTATACAAAGAGAGTCGCGGACAATTCCCTTTTTCCAATTGTCCTAGAAACAATGGATCTCCGGAGCTCAATATTTTCGTCCTTTATGTGTTTGGTAAATTTGTCCTCCTTTCATGCTGATTGATTTCACTATCAAGCGGCAATAACGAGAAATTGAAAATTTCAAGAAACATTTTCAGAGGATTCCCGATACATTTTTTTAAAAATAATAAATTAAATTGCATTGCAAGTGCACGAAGCATTAATTCTACACGAATAGAGTTTAAAAATTTGTAAAAAATTTTATACGTATATTTTGAGAAAATGCGAATAAAAAACATTCTGCGAAATGTTTATTGATGAGTTTGTGAAAACTATGACAAAGAAATTGTTTCATCAGGATTTTGCAGAATTTTTATTAGTTGTAAAGTCGGTAAATAGGATTTAAATGAGGATATCGAGGAAGAGACGATAAACGAATTTATCAGACGGAATAAACTCATTGTACGCGTCGGAACGAAATGAAAGATTCGGAGAATGAGCGCATGCATATACATATCAACGAAATCTGGATGAATGAGGTTGCTCTTTTATTAACACGCTTTATATTAGAGAATAATATTCTATTGTTGTCCTTTTAAATTTTCATCAAAATTTTATAAATATCACAAAAATTAAGAATAAAAAATAAAAAGAATATGTAATCGTTGCATTCTTTCATTGGATTTCGTCGTATTTTGGATGTTGATTTCTCTCGCGATTATAATTTGTACTTGCGATAAAAAATATTACATGTCCTAAAAAATCTGGATCGAATGGCTCCGAGTCGCCAATGTTAAATCCAATGTACCGTAATCCGCTTTATCGAAGGAGAAACTGAGAGTAACGTCAATCGAAAAGGATGAAGATAAAACAAAACGCGACCTGCACTTTTTCCCAACCTCCATTTTCCAATGAAAAATTTTGTTTGGAAAATCGCTTACAAAGGAAAAAAATGTCACGAAAAAGTAACAATGTATAAAGAAACAGGACGGACCAAAAAAAAAATTCAATATAAAGGCATTTAAAAATATCAAACACCTTTTTGAGATTACGCATTATAGCAAAGTTTGAAAAAAGCTTTAGCACATTTTCTGGAAGATTGAGTAACAAGAACGGTCGTAATGTGTAAAGTCCTCGGGTGTGTTCAGTAATGAGGTATTTACTAGATAATCTTGTTGCATGATGAATACACGCCGAGGAATAGAATAGAAAATGTACAAAATTAATCTATCTGTTCGGGAAGCGAGCTCGCTCCGGCTCGTTTGGGTCTACGATAGACCGTAAAAGCCTTCTCTGCATGCGAGCATAATTTATCGACACGTCGGGAGAAACTAGGGTCGAACACGCGTTTATTTCTCAAGCTTCAACTTTTTTTCTTGCAGAGTGGCTCTCGCGATTTTTAAAAATAATCCATTATCAATGTTAAAATTTAATTTTCGTTCATTGTTGCCACGAAAATAATTAATTTTTTGTTCCTTATCGCTGGAATATAATAATTGATCGTCACGTGTTATTATTTATAAAAATCAATTTTAAGATTCGGTAAATTTTGTTGATTCACGTTTTAAAAGTGTACTCAATTTTGTTTAGTGTCGACCGAAAATTTTCCGAGGCACCGACGAGATGAACAACGATACGTCTATCAATTACACCGATTACGGGAGTGACTACGACGCTAATGATTCGATAAATACTTTTAATTGGGCTGAGTTGGCCCCCGTTCTCGTTATTTATTCCGTCACTTTCTGCCTCGGACTAACAGGTTCGTAAAATCTTTTCTTCTTTTTTTATGGCTCTCAACCAGCATCATCGATGCGGGACGAAATTGGTTCACTTTGCTCTCGAGCTATAGACACGCTTCTTACAAATTTTAACAAGTAAATTTCTTAAAAAAAAAATTTCTGTGATTTGTTTATTTTATTTGCGATTGAACAGTTTAAAATTACCAAATAATTACCAAATATATTAAAATGTATTTATTCTTCTTAAAGGAAATTTGGTTATAATTGCGTCGACTTTGTGTCCGCGGTTGAGGCCTCTGCCATCGACGCCGACGAACATCTTTCTCGGTGGACTCGCGAGCGCCGATCTCATTCTCATCGTTTTTTGCATACCCGTCAAGGTAAGACCTAAAATAATTAAGCGAAAAAACCGCAAAATTATCGAGTAAGACATTTTTGAATATTTTTATGAACCAAGAAAAAACAAAAACAAAATATTATTTATTTTCTGATAGTTCACGTAGATGGTTTGTCGTTAATAATATCAAATGATAGGCCGGAAATCCGCGAAATCTTAGGACTGGTGAAATTCTCTTCGAATTCGTGGATATAGATCGTTTCACCTCCTCTTGGAGCGATAGCCAAAATAAAATATGACGCCGTGTGCCAAGCTCTAAAATTATACGTGTTCTCTATGCGGGAACGAGAGAGCCACGACGTTTCGCCGATCGAACATTATTCTGTATACCTATACGCGACATTACAAACTTTCCAAACGAAAAGCATGTTTCGTACATGTCATGAAAGCGACCAGGAAAGATTTGAGAAAATAAAAGCAAGAGAGAAAAGTTTTTTTTCTTCTTTCAATCGTTTTGCAAAGATTTTTTGACTCCAGTGTTTGAGATGATCGTGAGATTCGTAGTATATGATGACCGTCACCGAAAATGTCAATAACAATCAGGGTCGATGTTTCGGAAATCAGAAAAAAAACTCGGGTGCGATAGAAATCTCGAGAGACTCGAATAACGGAAATGTGTCATCTAAATGCGCATGTGAAGTGTTTCCAGTGTCGTCCGTTTCCTTTTTATTTCTCCGATAAAAAGAGTATAAATTGTTCAACTTTTCACGCTTTTATTATGACACTCGGAGAACGAGCTCGCGAGAAATAAACTCGCGATATCGGTGATAAGATTTCGTTGGAATTAATTTAACGCGAGCGGTAAAAAAAGAGTTTAATGGATAGGGAAATTGTTTGCGAAACATCGGGTGTGTCACTTATTTCTCTATTATATGGACTAAGACTTATACTTTTTGATTTTCAGCCTTATATATATTATTTATTAGTATTGCTGAGACTTCAATGAGTAGACTTTTGTGATAGAAAAATAGAGGGTATTCTCGATGTTCTGCCAAATTAATCGATAAATGTATTCCGACCTCAATTTCGAAACGATTGATCCCAATAAAATGACGATTGGTTACGATAAATATGTCCTTTGAGAAAAAGTAATATATCTCGAATCTCGCTCGTGAGATGGAAAGTTTAATATTTCTCTCCAGAGCGCCAGCTGACCGAGAAAACTTGAAAAAACGTTTTTGATATATATGGCAGAGATTTTAAAGAGAATACGCATCTTTAAGGACATATGTGTGGGAGACATTTTCAAAATCATTGCTTGAATTCTATCCTGATTTGCTGATTATGAAACTTTAAATGTTACGAAATTTAAGAATTTTTTACGAGTGTTTAAAAATAATAAAAAAGTTTATGAAAGTTAAATTTAATGTATTCCATCTTTATCGTTAACGAGACTATATTCGTTGCAATCTATGCAAAAAAAGCAAAGTCCGTAGTCTATCGAGTCATTGTTGTCAGAGTGTAACGCTCAAAAGCATCCTCCAAGTGATAAACTGGACATACACGGTGAGTGTAATAAAAAAGTTTTGAGTTAATGTTGAGGTGAGTCTTTTATCAAAATCGTGTTTCAACAGCGAGGATAACTAGGTCCGGGACAAATTCGATATCGTTCTTGGAGTAAAATTGAGATGAGAAGACGTCAATAATGTATCACGTTTCCCATGGGTGGTCGCATATTCGTTACATACAGATATTTCCAGGTATAGAGAAAAAAAGTGTAGGAAAACGAAAAAAATGAAAGAAACGAGAAGAAAGGGATTAAGAACGTGAGCGATGATTCGAGAGAAATTTATCGTCTCCTGTCGATAAATTGTCACTCGTTGCAATTCTTTCTCGAAAGATGAAACGACAGAATTCGAGGTCAACCATCAAACGAGCCTTGTGTAATATGATTAAATTACTCCCTCGTATGTTTCACGACAATGCGCTCCGGACGTACGCACACGAGGTTCTGGTCAAGACGACTCAATACTAAAGTTAGAATTCTCGACCTCGATACATTCGGACTCTTTCTCACTCTCTTTCTTTCTATTTCTCTCCATTCTGTTCTTTGGAGAGTCTGCGAGTTTCAATCGTATCAACCAATCAAATTGTCAACGACTTTCGGTGCTTCCTGAATTTCGCAGTGGGATTTGCTTTTGCGCGCACCCCTATTGAGATATTTTTCCAAGCATTGTCAAATTCATTTGAGTCGTTCGAATCCAAGTTCATCAACGTTCGATATAGAATTTCATGTGAAATTAAGAATTTTAATGGACGATTCAACGATGTCGCATTTATTTTACATCATTATAATTATTATGATAATTTTAGTTACAACATATTGAATTATGGAATTATGGATTACACAACGATGTTCAAACGAAAGCAATTTTATTAATACTCGTAAGTTCGTTGTCAGCTAAATTACAATTCGTTCGACAATTCAATAAGTTTCAATTTACATTTCCATAGCGGCGTTTAATTCTTTTTCCCATTATAGAGATATAAACATTAGAAAAATTATATTGTCATCAAATTATATGAAAAATATCTTGAATTTAGAATATTTTCGGATGTTTGAAAAATCGGTGTTTATAATTTTCTAAAAGTAATGAAAGCATTTAACTCGCTCCGTTCAACTCATTAACGAACAACTTAAACATCAACTTCATCAACATTCGAGTCTTACTCTTCAGTGAAATTACATTGTTTTGATAATTCAAAGAGCTTGAGTTTACATTTAATTTTAACTGCAATTGCTGTTCAATCCTTGCATGAATTATACTCGAATAATTACATAATTATATTCATCGAAATGTAGGAATCAAAAACTTATTTCTGATTTTTTTTATTTAAAAAATGTCGAAGGTTTGAGAAGAATAGCAATCGAGTCCGTAAATGTTACGGGATTGTGTGAAGTGTTAGGTAACAGACGTCAGTTTAGCTTATCAAAACTCTGACCGAGGGGAGAATTTATTCTGAAAATTCGGAAAATTCACCACCTTTTGTGCGACATGTGTCCACAGTGTCGTTTTACAAAACAAATGCTTTACTTATGCATACGGAGAGAATGTTTAGCATAAAGGAAGGGTAAAAAGTTGAAAAGGCAAGTTAATATAGTGTCACGATTGAAAAAACGTGCGGATTGGGAAACAAGTGGAAACTTTCTATTTCGAGAAAAAAGCCAGAGGACAATTTTTTAGAAGGAAAATGCTGAATCGATAAACGACAAAAACGTGTTCTGGGTGGATCGAGCACAAAGAGGAATTCGCTTGCGTCTCGAGTTCCCTCATCTCTATGTCAGGCGATCCGTATATCCATTGACTCTGGGTCACACAGATTAGAAATCGGGAACCAAACTCTGATTCGCTCGGAACGACTTAGATAGGTCTTTGAAATTCGGAAATTCTCAAGAAGTCAAATGGAATGCAAATTTATTTCAGCAAAATGTCGAAAAATTTAGTTTTTCAACCTCCATGGTCATCTTTTGCTTAATATACTATTTTACTATTATATACTTCTGTAAAAAGCGATCTTGAATTTTCATATCGGTTTTTTAATTATTTGTCAAGAATTCAGATTTTCCGTTTCCATCAGAGCTATCAATGTGACACATTCGTTTATATTATTCGTTATAATAAAAAGTTTTCAGTAATGGCGATAGCAACTTTCTACTCATCTTGAGGAATAATATTTTTGCCTTTTCCAAGATTGACTTTTGAATAATCTGAAAAATTTAGGCCAAGGTCACGATGATATTGTTACGATTAATCTAGGCCATGCCAAGTTTACTCCAACAGTTTTGTCGAAAGTATATACGCCTCGTATTTTCGTAAGATTTAAGACATGTACATATACCGCGTGAAGGAGAAATAAGAGAAAAAGCCAGAGGGACAAAAGCACCATAACGGTTATTACGGGAATCACAACGAAAAAGGGAAGGCTCGTGAAAACTTCGGAGGGAAAGAAAAAGTGTAAAAGTTTTTCTTTTTACTCTCGACTCTCTGCCGCGACTCTGTAAAAATAAAGGCATGTTGACCGAGCTTCCCGTCACCCCGAGATCATTTTCACGAAGATGAGAAAGCTCTGATGCAACTCGCATTTTCATTCCGGATTATAATTGCTCCGATGGTAACCTTTTCCTCGGTGTTTGAGATAAATGGAAAATGTTTTTCGCTGTATGAAAAAGTCGCCGCAATTTCGTGGTATACCATGAGCTAGAAATTAGATGGTTGATATAGTAGCAAGAAGAGCAAAGAGCCGTATGAATTTTCGTGGCATATTAAATTCCAGGTTTTTGAACCTCTGTAAGATTAAGGGAAAAAGTATACAAATAAATATTTACAATCATGATACATCTACAATTCTTTGTTAAAATTCGAAGAGCGCTAATAATCGCTAATACTCGCAAATTGGTATAAATATAAAAATTGCGGTGGAGAGTTCAGCAGAAAGCCGATTATCTACAATGATCCGTAAAATCACAAAATTTGAAATGTTTGACATTTGATGGTTCATAAAGTAGACAGAAGAGCAAAGAGGCGTATGAATTTTTGTGACATATACCTATTGAATTCCAGGCTTTTGAATCTCTATAAGATAAAAAAGAGGGGAAAAGTATACAAACAAATATTTACGATCATGATAGATCCACGATTCTTTGCTAAAATTCGAAAAGCACTAATAATCACTAATACTGGCAAATTGGTATAAATATAAAAATCTCGATAGAGAGTTCAGCAAAAAGCCGATTATCTACAATGATACGTAAAATCACAAAATTTCAAATCTTTCAAAGAAATATCCAATGCTAACGAGAACTCGGCAGATTCATGGATTCAGTCGCTATAAAAATTTCGTAAATCGAGCGGTCATTATTGTGAAAGAGCACTGTCAATTTTCCAGCAAATTTAGAGATTTCATCAGGAAGCATCGATGTTCGAGTATTAGAGAGGGATGAACAGCCGATTCATGTTTTCTAATACGATAGCTCCGAGTTTTTAATCTGTCAAAGGAAACCAGAGGGGAAAGAAAAATGAGGAAACATTGATGAGACTTGATATACGCTACGATTTAGTCCCTAAAAATGTCGAAGGGCGATCGTTGCTGTCAGCTGTGGTCGATTTTGTACGTAAGTGACTTGGTAAGATACGGACACTGTTATTAATAGCGTACGAGATAGTATATACAATACATAGGTATATATATGTCCGAATACTATTGAGGAGGAGTTTGACTGCTCCTTACACGTGAAAATGAATTTCCTTTTTTTCGAATAAAATTTGGCATACGGCAAGAAAAATATAATGCGCGACTTTTGTGCTGAATTTTGAATGAGATTGGTCCTTTAGAAGTTGAACCATTGATTTTAAAAATCGTGTAACTTCGTGTAACACATTCAATGAGATTGATTCTTTAGAAGATGAATCAATTGATTTTCAAAAATAGCAATCCTGTGTAACGCGTCGTAAGAACTTTTATGTTAAATCGTCCTATTTTGTGCATTTAATATCTTGATTTCTATGGGATGGAGATTCTACGAATTTCGCATACTTTCAAATATAAAACGTGAAAGAATAATTTTCCTCGATCACACTTTGATCGATATTTTAATATGTTCGAATCCCTCAAAGTGAAAATGTAAGAAGAAGAAAAAATGAGAAAACATTAACGAGCCTTTACAGTCTGTACACATACGCGCTCAGATTCAATCGCTACAAATGTCGAAGGGCTATCGTTACTGACAGTTCTCTGGTCAATTTCGAACGTATAAAAATCTCGTCGAAGGACCGAGTCATTTTTTTTCTGCGCTCGTATTTTCATCTCTCCGTCGAGAGGCCAAAGGGGGTGGATTTTTTATGGTAGTGGATGAGGCAGGATTTCCCAAGCTGACGACCCGAGAGAGATGAACTCTCTGTCCTCTTCGCTTTCTGGCGAATCAGAAAAATTGTATATACGGACAAACCGATGCGCGATATCTTAAACGAATAACGAAATTTTCGAGAACGCGAAAGATGAAACGGTGTGGATAAAAAAAACTGGAAGTTTTCGGACAGCTCGATGGGCTTTCTCCTTTATTCGCTAAAGAAAAGAGAATGGTCTTGAAAGAGGCTGCGAAAAAAAGATCCGGGAAAAGTACAGGATGGGCCTGTGGGATTTCGGCTGACCCGGGATCGAAAAACATTCGCCAATTTCCCACTCAAGTCACGTAGGATACTGCGAGAAGAAATTCGCCATTCACCGCGAGGTTATTGCCATTTTTATCAGATGGAAAAAAGAGAAAAGGTTCGTCAGCTCGTTGGTTTCCCACTTTTTTCACGATCTTTTTGACACTGCCTAGTATTGTCTCTCTTGAAAAATTGTTCTTAATATTATATTATTCGAGCGAAACACCAACGTTTTTATTTTTAACGAAAAGTACGCTGAAAGTTTTACTGATGAAAAGTAAATTCCGAGTTGTAAAAAATATCTCACGGGATGTATTTTTACAACGTACCACGCTTTATAATACATGAACGCTATAAAAAAATGTTGAATGCTACAGAGTTAATTTCATAAAATTCTGCAAGCTACTATATTTTTTATCATTCTCTTAATTGACATGGTTACTACAGGAAAAATTCTCCACATTTGTTTTTATCAATTGCGACAACTCAATTTATTTCTGTTTCTTTCTACGAAACAATTTTTTTTTTCTCCGCTCGCTCAGTATATCGAATTCAATTAACTTTTTTGTTTCGGTCAAAATGAAAAGAAGATTTGAATAACGGAAAACGTTATTCAGAGAGATAGAAAAAAATGTGTAGAGGATGTGATAGTGGATTTTAATATCGTCGAGTGGAATGTCAAAAAATGTATTTTCAGCCCGACCATGGCAAACAGACCCCACGGAGACGCGTTTGTCCGGAGATGAGGGATGAATTGCATGACAAGACGTCTCTGGAATCCGGTATCTCGTCCGGACGATGACAACTTTGTGCGTAACTGTCATTTGGGAGGAAAAGAAATAGATGAATTTCCTCGAAGCTTGTCCTGACGTAAAAGGTCCCGTCGCGTGTCATTAAATTTGATACATCTCGTTCAATACAACGTATCGAATCCGTAAGCACTTTTTCGTAAGATGAAAAAATCGTACGAAAAAATATGACACGCGTCAAGGATAATTTTCCTCGATAAAGTGATGTGTGAATAAAAGCGACAAAACGACTCTTCGTCCACCAATTTTTTTTCCTCTTTGGTTGCTATGCATGGGAAAAAATGTTTATCTCGAGATAAACATTTATTTATGGTTCTATCGTAGGTACGTTATATTTTATCGTTATCCACAATTCTCTGAATTTTACTTTTTTTGTCGTCCACAGGCTTAAAAAATTGCGTTTTTTTCGTAAAAAACTCTTTTACCGGATTTTGTATTTTAGTTTTTATTTTCTACCGGAGGCAAGTTAATTCTGACCGAACCCGAAATTCGTATTGCTTTAACGATTTCTCGTCTCTTCCCGTTTCGTCGAACCTGGTCATCCCCCTGCGGCAAATTTGCGACAAGTTCGTGCACAACAAACAGGAAATCGGGCGAATGAGGAAACAAGGCGCAGAGGGTTCTGAATATAAGGAGAAAGCACAGAATCTTTCGGGCAGTGGTTGTGGATTCAGGTATCGCCCTGGCTTACCCTTAATTCTCGACTGGCTTACTTGTAACAGAGACCTATAATATTCCTAACAAGACCAAATTGAGCAAAAACACGAGGATTATTTTCCGATAAAAATTAAAGACAAAAGGGAATACAAGAAAACATTTAAAAATATATTCATACGAAATTCATGCAGATATATAATCAATAACTTATATTTTCCTCAATTAGAATTACAAAAGAAAAAACCATTTTATATTAAATTTTATAAAATTTTAAAATGTTGGAAATGTTCACCAAATTTTTGGGTACCCCATTTTGTAAAATTATAGGAAGGTTTTCTTCGTCTTTTATGGAAACTCGATTGAAGAATAAGTAATCAATAATCAGAGCCTTATGAACTATATATTCTTGTCTCGGTGTATGCACGTGGAATGAAATGCGATTGAGCATTGTTATGGAAAGGCGCCGACAGGTGTTATGGAAAGTGTGAAAAATCCAATGAAACGGGAATCCCCTTGGAATATCGAAATTGTTAGCCACAGGAATATCATTTCCCGGGCGAATCACCGCGCGAGAGTGCGAAATTCTTTCAATTAAGAGGTCGGGAAAATTACCGCATAATGAGAAGCGTGAAGCCCTGTGGCAAATATCGGCGGGAAAGTAGAAATACAATGAAATAATATATCCGTCGATGAAAACCTTATTGCAGCCTCCAAATTTTCCGAGAGTGAATTTCCTACTGGTAAATTGTTTTACGGCGTTTTCAAACGATCCGGGCTCACTTCCAATGTATTCGGGTCACGGATGAACATTTCGCGGAATGGGACTAGGGATGTATAATTATTTTATCGACCTTTTGTATCTCCTTGTACGTTCCGAAATTTTCGTACGAGGAATGTTGAAATTTAAATATAAATTTCACACTCATTTCCACAATAAAAATAAATATTCTTTTTTATATATCAATCAGCAATCGTACACCTATGCAAGCTAACTGACTATGTAAGCTTTATTTTTAGAAATAATAGAGGGTACATAGAAAAGCTTGCTTTTCAAAGCTTTTAAAATTAACCAAAAGTTTAACGTTAATATCGATAAAATCTAATTTTTGAGGCGATGTTACCACTATTTTAACTTTGAAAATGTTTTTTTTCGACATTCGTACATTTTGGAGAAAAATTGATATTTATTGAAGGACGAGACTAAAACATAATTATCAATACAACCAATGACGAGCAATGAAAAACGAGTTATAAAAACATAAAATATCAACATTTGAATTTAACTTATTAAATAAGCAACACATCAAAATCCAGAGTAAAATTACTTAGGTAAAGGTATTTATTTGGGAAATGCATGATCAAAGCGTTTTGCGATATTTGATGTAATTCCCGTGTGACGACGACCATCATTGCATACGATCCGTTTCCCATGAACAGGACAAAAGCATACGCAGAAATTACTGCTGACTCAAATTTAAGCATCTGCAGAATGTCTATTTTCCACCGGCAGTGACAACAGGTACCCCAGTGATGTGGTGAAACTCGGTTATATTATAATAATGATTCTAGATTTGCATACATTATGTTACAGCCAAGCTCCGTTCGTTTCAGCGCGCGCGGTGAGTACGTGAGCGACTCCGAATTGTTCCATTTAATTCGACATTGGAGCCTCGACTAACAATCGAAACGTGACTGAAAAAAAGGAAAAATGAGTAGAGAGAAAATCTTGAGTCTGTCAAATATTGAGAAGTTTATTTTTCGCTTAAATAAGAAGAAAACAGATGTAAAAGAATATTTTATCTATTTCCGGCCTCAATGACGGCGCGTCTCTTAGCATTTAAAAATCTTATGCAAATCTTATAAGGGAAAATGTTGTGTCCCTTGATCTTCATTTAATATCTCAAACGTTAATGAACAGCACAGTTAAATGACTATCGATATGAAGTATCACTATAGACAACTTTGAGTTCCATCAATTTCAATTCAGATTTTTTTACTACTTGTATAAAATACCAGTTGCACTGAAGAAGTATTTGTAATAACAATAAATACTTTTTATTCGGGTCAGAAGTTGAATTCACAAAAGTATTGTGTACGAGATTAAATTAAATTATTTTTTAATAATTTAAAGTTTTTATCGTGTTTATTTTTTTATAATACTTCGATCTTAACTTTTTAATTGCTTTTTCGAAATTAATTTTTTTACCGCGAGCGTTGGTTTTATTGGCGATAACATTTTTTCATTCTCCATCAATTTTTATTTTTTTCCGTGATAATTGAAAACAGGCACGCACGCCCTCGCACTGTTCCGGGATTTCCACTGATGGAAGCGTTTGTTCAAGATAGTCACGTGGTAGGTTGTATAACAATTACGGGCAATCAGTAAACCTATACGATGTTCCAGTGGATATAAGTACGGACTCCGTAAAATGACATATAATCTGAGCGCGTACACGCGGACGCCCTTCCATGGAGAATAATTCAATTTATTTTCGAAAATAAATTCAATTCTGACCGAAGACAAAATAATTCCTCCGTTCGGTCTTCTGAATACACCGAAAGCTGTTCGTTTTTTCAATGAAATCCTCGAAATTCTCCTCTCAATTATCGATTTAGTCCTAGCAGAATTTTTTTTGCAAAGTTATGGCATATCAAAGTTTCTCGGTAAGTAAAAATATGGGATATAAAACGCTGAGTATGCATCAAGTTTTAAAAAAGAATTGGAAATTGAATTTGCATATATGCTGTAAAAAGGGAGGCAAGTATATCAGGCTTATAATCCAAGCTGTAGTAAAAAATTTGTTGTAATACTCGAATAGATTTTACTAATATAATTAGTATCTTTATGAAATTTCTGTGCAGAGGACTGTTGAAAATTTATATATATGCGCAACTATCGAGAAAGAAGAAGGCTAAAATTGTCTGTTTCCCTTCCGATGTGCACATACATATGTATATCACTACTTTTTCAATAGTTTCTCGGAATGTATTTTTTTCGGGAGTAGTTTAACGTGTAAAAAATTGTCCTCTTCCGCTTCTGTTTCATTTTCCGATACCAGTTCAAGGAAGTAGACTTTTTCAACATCGTCCATGGCAAGAGCTGACTTTTCCGCATGGAATGAAAATAGAGAAATAACGAGCTGCAGGTTAATTAATGCTCATTTCACTGAATTGACAGTTTAATTTAAAATAAAAACACAATTGAAAGGTTCTCTTAAAACGAATTTACCGAAAAATTCATCGGAAAAAGTATTGTGCGATAGATGTGCGGAAGTGAAAGAATAGCGACCAGCAAAATCTTGCCGCATTCGCCGAAGAGTTGTGAAGGATTGTCAAATGCACAAGTACCACGATAAACGATATTTTCATCATATCAGATATCCCACAATGGATGCAGAGACATATCGAAATGTAGAAATTGAAGAAAGTAAATGTCAGAGTTTCGAGAGATCTCAATTTTTTCTCGGAAGAAAAAGTCTTGGAAAAAAATAAATCGAAATTCGGGAAGAATATTTGTACGGGAAGAGAAAAAGGACGGAGGACGGAGAGAGAGAGAGTTCGCATCGAGACAGAGAGAGGAAGAGAGTTTTACTGCCATATCGTCCGTGAGAAAATTCGTTTATGTCGAGGAGAACAGAGTTCGAGAGAATAAATATAAATAAAAAATATAGTGGAGGATCTGTGCGGAGATTGCACTTTTCTTGCAGGAGAAGAAAATTTTTCCAAGTATTATTTGCTAACCCTTTGCCGACTCAATTTTTTCGTTCCTGCGGCTCTGTCTTCCGTGCACCTTTGTATATTTCCCCATAGTATATCGTATGTTTCTCCGAAAAAGAGCTTTTCGGAATAAAGAAATTTTATAAGGAATTCTGTAAATTAAAAGCCACGCAGCAGAAAATATTGTTCCAGACAAATTTCATTATTGGAGATTTTTTTCTCAAAGCATACACGGTATTAAGAACAAGTTTTTTACAGAATGTTTCACTGGGAATCCTTTTGTTAAGGGCTATGATTATGTTTGTATAAGAATGGAAAATATTTGCATCGAGCGTTTAAAATTGTAATGTTCACTCTGATACTAAAATCTCTCTCTTGTAAATCCCCGAGGACGTTTCTCTCATCCAATTTTCGTTTACGACCGAACAAAATTTGAGAATATATCGTGCATCCGGAATTTCTATTAGTCTGGCCAACTCTTTACTGTTATTGGTCCGTGTTATTGGTAGAAAATCATTATTTCCATTAGAGAAAATTGAAAGAAAAATGACGAATTTGAAATATTGGAAAATTTTGTTGCTCTTTCAAATCCCTAAAAAAGTCGTAAAAAATATTTGTAGAGTTTTCAATGCTCTTTTAGTTTCAGAAATGAATTTTTTATTATTATTATTTACAAAAGACTTGTGTCACATGAAATTGAGGGAATTTTATGTGAAAAAGCTTTTGTGAAATTACTTAATAATTATTTTTTCACAAAAATAGTTTCAATGATATCGAATTAAATTTTTGATAATCTTGTATAATGCTAAGTAGAGTTTCAATATGATTTTTTTTGCAGGTCGCGAAAGTTTTTTCTTTCACATGGACCATGGGATTGTTTCTGTGCAAATCTGTCCATTACATGCAAAGCGTCTCTGCGATATGTTCCGTGCTAACGCTAACAGCGATGTCAATTGAACGGTAAGTCCAAAAAATACAATTTTCATAATTTTTCGAAATTTTTGTTGCGACGATTCATATTCTTGTTAATTCTTGCTCGCATTATTTTTAACTGAGGAGATCTTTGTGACCTTCATTCGGTATACATGTATTATAGAACGCAATATGATAATTAAATGCTACAATTTGAAAACTTTAAATATTTTTCCTACTGATTCAAACTTTTCACTTCATTGACTAATTAATGACGCCAGTTGAATCCTTTTCATTCGAAACTTGAATGTATATTTTCCATTGCCTGTTCAAAATTAAAACAGAGAGCAGGCACATTATTTCAGTCAGTAAAACTCTTTGTACTTCCATGGGATATCATATCGAATTTTTCATTCAGCGTTATACATATTTAAATGCTCGCGGAATTTCTTTGTTCCCATCTATTGGTTTTTCATGATGGAAAATTGTTCTCGCATTTAATTAAAATAGGAAGCTTGAATAAAAAAAAATTTGAATATGAAAAAAAATATAAATCGAACAAATAAATTATGAGATAATTAATTTTGAAGAATAATTTGATGTAGTAAACTAAATTAATAATAATGTTAAAAGAGTTTCGTCGTGATAAAAATTAGATCTAAAAGTCTATCAGAAAAGGACTAAAAAATACTGAAATCTTGAGAGGATTGCGCCGTGAAAAATTCTACAACAAAGTGATGTATAAATATTCGATAAAGGTGTTATTTTAAAATTTTTATCGTCGAATATTTTTCTCGTTATTAAAATTTGGGTCGAGAGGAAATTAGGGAAAACAGAGATTCAGAAACAAAAAACATAAATTTTGTGGGATAAAAAAACAAAATTTGCTATGCATGAATGGATGAATGCGCCAAAGCTCGAGCATCCATATGCATGCTCGAGCATTAATAGAAATATTTCCGATATGTGTGCATCGATCGACGTAAGGATCTTTGGCAATTTATATTCATGAGTATCGAGGACTTCCCACGGATTATTGGTACTGTCTGTCTTTGCTTGCTCCTGGAATATCCTCCAGAGGGTTGCACTTGAGCGAAGAGGCGTCTATATAAAAACCGAGAGAACGAATCATGGCTAAGATAGAACGAGGTTTATCTCTTGACTATAGTCTCTTTTGTTCCGCATTCCTCAGTCAACTTTCATTGCCATTATCCTAAAACTTTTCTCTCTTTCACTGGGTTGTTCCTCCCCTTGCATTCTCGATTGAGCTTTTGATTACGAGCGTACCTGAATAAAGATAAAAAAATATACAAATGAATCTCTCGAGTTTTTCAAGTACTTTTCGATATTTAGTAAAAAGTTTCAGGAAATTTTCACAGTAACTAAACTTTTTTCTTTTAAAAAATGTAGAAAACGTTTCGATTAGATTCCCATGCATCCGAGAGAATTTTTTTTCCAACTTTGAACAGAAATGAGGGGTTTCATTTCAGGTATTGACCCAAAAATCTTTTTCATCAGGAGACAATCTTCTTTTTCTTCTGTTTCATACATATTTGATTGGGATATTTTATCAACATAATACGTTTTACGTAATATCAGATCTTACAGAAGAAATGCAGGAATATGAGTTGTCGCAAAAGTTAAACTTTTTTTCTCTTCCAAAATAAATAAGGTATATCGAGATTAGATTTCATATTATGCGCTCGAAATCTTTTTTGTGAAATTTGATTTTAAAGGAGGTCGAGAACGCTCTTTTTTCGGGAGTGAAAACTTTTTCGGCATGAATACAGCAAAAAATTCGAGTCGCATTTTATCATACGAAATCTTCTTATGCATTCACCCGGCGTGCACGGAGATTTTCACGGCAAATCCTTTCACTCTTCAAAATACAGAAAAAAAACGAGTACAAAAATTGTCAAAATTTTTTTTATACATATATCGTTTTTTATTAAAAAAATGTGTAATGATGAATTTTCTACGAAATGCTTTTGATATCGTTTGTTGAAAGTACGTATGAAATCGAAAATTTTGAAAAAAGTCAAGTAGTTTATTATAAATTCATATCTCCTTAACTGATTGACAAAAAAATTGAGGCGTGGAGTACCTCGTATATAAAATGAAAAATCGAGGGTTTGTGATGCATATACGAGAATGTTTGTTTTTTTGCAGGTATTATGCAATAGTGCATCCTATGAGAGCTCAGTACACCTGTACCATCAGTCAAGCGAGGCGTATCGTTATGATAACATGGGCTACTTCGTTTTTACTCGCCATTCCGATGCTCTTCATACAGGTAATGCAAAATTTAACGAATTTTCTCACGATTCCAATTTTGGATTATTTACCTTTAGAGCTGTTCAATCCCAAGGATCGATTTTTTACATGCTAAACACATATTACTGTAAACTTTTGATGACAAATTTTTACTAACAAAGTGATCGAAAAGACATACAATACTTCTCAGTCGAAATGGGACACTTTGAAGTGAATAAAATAAATAAAAAATTAAAAAAGTCAATAAAATAAATATAAACAATTTAGAAAAAGTTTTAATTCCCTTTTTAATTTGTATTTCCAATTTCTCATTTTCAAATTACTTAATTTTTTTATGAATTTTTTTTCGATGTGTACCTGATTATGACAATTATAATTTCGAATACTTTTTTGTGGCAATTTTGTGGAGCTGTACATACATTTGTTTTTTTCGACAGAGGCACAAAGAAGTGGGTTCGAAGTATAGAGCTTATTGGTGCGTAAGAGATTCCGACTCTCCAACCCTTTATCGACTTCACGAGGTTTACATGCTGCTTCTCGTTCTTGTCGTTCCTCTCGTTGTGATGGCATTTTGCTATACAGCTATTTGTTGGGAAATCTGGCGTGTTATGAAGCGACGATATCACATGACATCAAGGCATGCGTAAGTTACATGTATTGAAATCATAGTTAATTTTGCTACATCATTTGTAAATATGTTAAAAAATGTTCGCCTAGATTTGCAAATTATTCACATTGAATGGTTTAAAGGGTATTTTACTCTAAAATCGTAAAAATTCAGAAATTTGCTCTCAAATATTGATTAAAACAATGAGGTTTGGTTGATAATCTTTTTCCATTATCAGTACATACAAAAAGTGTTGATAATCGAGCTCAAAAAATTTCGTGTAATTAAATCAACAACAACGGCGATACGAAAAAAAAAAATAGAGTTACGGAACTACAAATTGCATTCTTGCGATTAATATATCTCAAGCTCTTTGCTCTGTTTCTGTCTGGAAACGAATTTAAATGTCAGCTAAGGTAATTTTGAAAGAGTTAGAACGAGAGGAAGAGGAAAGAAGATTAGGAACACAGAAACTTGAGTTTCCTAAGGCACAAATGTGCCTGCATATTTGGTTTCTCTCGTGGTCGCCGACTCTCCCGAATGTACGTAGTTGCGTCGACTCGAATTAGCCCTCTCAACTTTTCCATCACACGGCTATAAGTGACTCAGTGAGAGCGAAAGTCCGTTGAGAAGTTTTCGCTCCAAAGGAGAGTTCGCGTAACTCTTTTTCCGCGTAAGGGAATCTCTGAAAAATCCACTTTCGCATATTTGGTTAAAGAAAATCATTCCTCGCCAACAAATTATGTGTCACTACTTTTATACGTCATGAAAAAAACTCGATAAAATTTGATGCCACAGACCATGCGATATATAGAAAAAAATGTTATCGAGGAAATAAATTTATTTACACTATTTTTATTATCACTATTTTTAATTTTATATTCTCGATATACAGTTATCTTAAAATTATCAGCAACTTGAGTAACGCGTTATAAAAAACAGCTTATTTTATTGAACAAGTTCTGGATAATTTAGATCAGCGTCCGAACATCAAAATTTCCACTTTTTTCCGGAGGAGGTTAAGCCTTGAAATAGTCTTCGTAGCTCGTTAACTCGGGTGCACTGTTGCTTCGGATTACGTGGTTACACGGTGCTCATATTTATATCCTCGCGGATATAATTCGCGATGTGCCCGCTCGCGCGCCGCTTAATCCGCAGTCTTGTTTTCCACCAAATTTACATCCGCGGTTCCTGTTTAAATTTCGGCACACAAGGAAACTGTGAGAGTTATCGTTCACTAGCGAATTTTCTTGCGCACAAGGAAAAATATATGTGAGCGTTTTAAATAAAGAAGGAAAGAGAAAAGAGAGGAGAGGGAGCAAAAAAAGAAATAGGAAAGTAATCATCAGGGAGTCCTTATTTGCACCGTCCACAGAGCATGAAACGTACTTTGAACGCTTTTACTCTTTGAACATCTTTTAAAGAAGTTGTCTTTGACGTAAACATTTGTTTGGTAACTTGATTTATTTATTTATAGGAACTGAGAGACGAAAAATGGCGATGGTTTATTAAATAACTTGTTAAAAAGTCTGTTTAACTCGACATCTTTTGTGTTCTGAAATTCATTTGAATAACGTTTTTAATTAAAAGTAATTAAAAAATTTACAGATTAAACCTGACGGCTACTGGATTAGAAAAAAAAAATTTCCATGTTCGTTTGATCAATTATTTCTTGTTAATTTCATGGATTTTCAAAATTTCGCTTCGTCTATCGAAAATCAACTGAAGGAAAATTTTTGAAAATCAACCATTTTTGGATTTCGAGAGTCGTGTCACGAAAGGCATCGGAAGTATTGCAAAAATTAAAGTGGAAGGCTGTAAGATCAAAGCCCGTCTGCTTTAACCTCCTTACGGTCAATTACTTCTACAATTAAGAAAATACATGGCTACCAATAACAACGCAAGCTGATCAAGATTAATTTCAATTCAATCAAAATAAATCATTTCTTTACATGTTTATAGCAAAGATTTTCTTCTTTTAAAAATCGTCACAAACGACCTGTTAATATTTAGAAAAGAAAATGAGAAACTAATCAGACTTATGGATCATCAGAGTCTACGCACGATTTTTTAAAATAACAGGAAGTAAATGTCATGAGACATCTAAATGTTTGAAATTTCTCTTTTAAACTGGCAGACTTCGAAGTCCAAATGTGTCGGCGGTTAACGGCGAGTGCATTCCCATGACTCACAGACGTAGTTCGAACCGGCGTGGTCGCGTGGGCCGTCGAGAAGACTCGAGAACGGAAAGCGAGTCGCGAACGATGAAACAGGTTGTGAAGATGTTGGTTGCGGTCGTCGTGCTTTTTGCGGTTTGCTGGAGTCCGTTGTTAATCGACAATGTTCTCACGGCTTACAATGTACTAGCGACGATGGACCCGATTACTTTCAAACACCTAAACACGGCGTTTCAACTGATGGCCTACTTCAACAGTTGCATCAACCCAATCGTCTACGGATTCATGTCCAAACACTTCAGGGAGAGTTTTCTCGCGGCTGCTTGTGGCAGCTGGCTCTGTTGTTGTCCCAAGAGGAATTACACACCACCGGTAAAACGACATCCCAGTCTCAGTCAGACCAGGACAACCAGTGTCAGGTGGGTAAGCTCATAACTCAAACATTGTTCCTATTTTCATTGAATTTTTCTTTCCTTCATCTTATTTCTCTTTCGTTACCGCATCAAGAAATTTTTTATCGTCATTTTGCTTTTCATTTGAATAGCATTTTTCTTTCATTTTCTTAGTTCGTGCCATTAAAAGTATTACTTCTTGCTTGATTCGAAAACTTGGCCATTGATTTCAATCGAACTTTTCCATTTCACTTTTTGCACTTAAGGCGATGTTTAAGCGTCCTATATCGTCTGAGCCCGAACTTTGCTATTTGCTCTGAAAATGAACAATTTTCTTTTTTCTCAAATGTCAAAAATCTCTAAGAAAATAGCAAATTCGTTTTGCTATTTTCTGTCCCTCTCGCACTCGCTTGGGTTAAGCATCACCTTAAATATCGCCGTTAATATCACTCATATAAAATGATGCATCAAATCTTGGCATATCCAAATTTTTACGATACATAGATACGTCTTGGCAAGTCTTTGTCTATCCGACAGATGGGCTTGAATTTTAAGAGGGGAGGTGAATCATATCCATCGTGAAGGAGGATAAAAAACGAACCACATGGAAAGCAATAGAGATCCGTAATTATCGCGGTCCGTGTGGAAAGCTTTTGTCGCAAGTGAGGAGACACCGATTATACGAGAAGGCGCTCTTCGTGCAACGCTGCTAGCTGGAACTGGCATACGTTTTGACGTTCACGAGCTGTCTTCGCTCTTTGTTCTCCAACACAGGACTATACACGGTAAAAAATACGAGAGAAAAGAAACAGAAAAGAATGGAGTTAAAGAGAAAAAAAATAACGAATCGCAAAACGCGACTCACAATCCGTTGAGGCATTGTTTTCTATATTTTTCTCCACCCTTATTTTGAGCGGAACGTGTCACATTTTTATTGTGATCCGTCATTGTTCCACGATCTCGTGAAGGGTGAAAAAAATTGCAAGACGACTGTCGATCGTGTGTTCTTTCCATTTCGTAAAAAAAAATGTGATTCGCATTTGCAAATGTAAAAAAGTTTTAAAAAATGTAAGATAGGCGATAAATCTGCCTCAACGCCACATTGCTGTGCTAGATTTAAGATAGATACGTAATTAATGTTTTCCATGTAAATAAAAATTACGTGGAAAAGTTTATCGCCGACATATTTTTAAATTTATTCTGCACTCTGATGAAGTCTCTAATTACCTTTCCGTAATTAAATTCTGAAAAAAAGTAAATAAATAAAACATCCGACACGTAATTAACTCGGGAATAAACGCATTACTCAAAGACCTGCGTTGATAAGGATAATAAATAAAAAAGAAAACCAAAATAATTTTAAGAATTAAAAATAAGAAATATTGACACTGTTGTTTATCCTCGAAGCGCGGAATGAGCCGGGTACAAAGTAGACGAATTTATATAAGAATAAAAATAAGAAAGGATGAACTGGATGAAGTATAAAAAGAAAATTCTCTCGATCTACTTGAGGGGATGCGAAGAGCAAGAAAAATGTGTGCAAGTGAGAGGATAAAAAGGAAACTGTCGAGATTAAAGAGGAGAGCGACACAGGCGCGATTATTTATCTTACTCCGAAGCTACTCGAACATCGATCTCGTACGCTTCTTCAGTGAATCAATGGCCAGTGTTCATATGCTTATTTTTGAGGCGAGAGAACGCAAACAAGAGCGGTCGCGAGATCAAATGAAGATTCGTTAAATCCAAGACGTTATATGTGTACAGCTAAATACATGTAAATTTATTATTTATTTATGTAATAAAGCGAGTTGTTCGTCACTGAAAGTTCCTTCTTTTTTTAGTTCTACATTTTTTGATTCTGTAAGGAACAAAATAAATATACATACGACCTCGAACGAAAATAGTTTACTTGATGATGTACCATTCTAGGCAATTTAAATTAAGTGTAAGCCCGCATATATGTCGCTACAATGGTTGAATTTCCGAATTAGAAAATTAGTGGAAACTAGTGATCATGGCATTGAATAATATATCAGTGGCCAGCACTATCAAGATGGGTTCGGGAATCTCCCCGATAAAAGATTTAGAAAAGAAGAGTTGAATGTCTCTTGTTCCGAAATAAAACTGAATTGAATTAATTTCTGTATGGGATACATGTTTTTGATTTAAATGGAATGCACTTATTTAAAATATTCTCATACTATGTGTAAGAAATGAGGCAAGTACAATTTTTTATAGTATTGTGGTAAATGGTAACGGGATTGTCGTAACATGACAAATCCGCTAAATATGATGATTAAAATAATTAAAAAATATACTTCCAACCAATACGGACAAAATAATATATATTCGAATATATTGAAGATACAAATGCATACGATCGACTGAAATGGCGTGGGCCGCCTCAGAGTTTCCTTAAAGGTAATTCGAAATCTGATATAAGTTTACAAAATGACTTAATGCGCCCGTCTAGGGGTCGGGTCAGGTATTTCCATAACACAATGGCGTAATGCATAGGTGGTGCTCTCCCCCAAAAAATAATTGATGCATACTGACATTCATATTTCACGAGAGCTAAATGATCCTCCAACTCCAGTATCGCCTTACCCACCCTCTTGTGTTGACTTCGTTATTTCCAGGAGTGTCCTGGAGCCAAGTTTCTGTTGCAAAAGATAAAGGAGTGAAACCTCCCACTAGAAACTCTATTGAAGGTGTTTTAATGCAAAATCGTTAAGATTACCTCCGGTAAGCTAATTTCAATTTTAATTTATGATTTTTTCTATTGTTACATTATTCTTGAAAAACATCGAATATCTTCAATTTATCAAATTTTATTAAATTTTAGTTTCTCTGGAAATTTTTTCAAGAAAGAAAGTTTTTAAAGTTATTTACAACAAAAATTCGAGTTTTCAATCTTCTTAAAAGGAATGAAAAATAAAGAGCAATCGGGCGTAAGAAATAGAAAGATAGACTTTTTTAATTTCTACCCCACGTAAGATCAGAACCAGATTTGCGCGAATGTCTTTCATGGTTTTTTCTCGTCTCACATTTCACATTGTCGTACCCTCATTTTTTCGCACCCTCTCGCGGGATCGAACCACTCGATTCTCCCCTAGCTCCGAAATTTTGTGTTGATGCTTGCGAGTGTGAACAATCTCTCCTCCCTCTCTGTGCACACAGTATCGCGTTTCAAATCTCATAAAAATTCAAGTCCCGTGAAATTGTTCACGACAATTACGTCGAAAGTGGTGTGTCTCGCAGTCAATTCTAAGATAAGCTTTTACATTTGTGCGAATACACGCAGAAAATGTCACCTGTCACTCCGGGATGGTAAAAAACGAGGCCTCCGGGTCTAAGCGATTTTGCATGACAGAAAAAAAGGATATTTATGATTGAAGAAAAACAAATTCTGGTAGAAACAAAACATGTAAGACTAGAGATTTGGGTGAAAAGATTTTATCATAAATCGTTGGCACACCTTTTCCGTTGCACGTGCTTGACTCTAATCTAGCGGAGTGATCGTGATATCGCGGCCTTCGATCGACCTTATCACACCGGCAGGACCTTCACCAATCGTGCCTATCCATGGCACATGGAGGTTCATTAATATTATTTTGGTAATAAAAATTATCTATTGCAAATTGAAGGAAATTGACCCGTTCAATGTTGAAGAAGAAGAAGAAACATTTCAACGATGTTGTATTTCTTTGATTTATTTAAAATTTTACTTCACATCAGTGTGAGACACGGAATGATTAATAGAAATACTAAACTTTTGAAACTACCAGTATGGGTAGCAAAATCTATATAAATTTGTTGTCACTTGTTCGAGTTTCGTTTTGAATGTATTAATATTGGAGAATTTGTTAATATAATAATTATTTATAGATCGATATTTCTCGTGGAAAAAATCAAAGTCTGCGGGAGATAAAAGAACGATGGGTTACTCTACGCGATATGGTATCAGAATTCAAAGGATGTTACCCGGCAGATTTTTCCTCTCGAGAAAAAAAAGCTCAGGAGAAAAATTTGCTGGAGGGAAAAACGATCCGGGGAGAAAGATAGGACAAAATATGAAGAGAGGAAAGAGCGTACAGAGATCAAGGCCCGTGACGTCACTGAAAGAAAATTCTATTTTAGCTTCAGCAAATGAAGTGTGTGTTCCGAGACGCGTATACTTTATCGTATCAGCATATTATCTGGGATAATAATGCATCGCACGTAACAGAGAAAAGCGTGTTAGCGCTCCGGGAAAAAAAGGACAAAGCTTGCGCGAATTTTCGACGGGCACTCTGTCAGAGAAACGAATTTTTTCCCTAAGTGAAAAACTTCTTTCAACAGCTATTTCGATGGGGGAAGAGAAAGAATTGTCAATAAAAAAAAGAGTAAGGCGGAAAAAGCTTTTTGGCGGTATTTTTAAAAGTGCTACGATAATCGACGTTGATATTGACACGTCAAAATTTTCAACGATGCAGAACGAATCATAGAGTTGAGACAGTTATATAAATATTCTTACAAAAATATCTGCAATGTGTCGCTTTGCGGACGCTTTTTCGGACCCTCCACGTTCTTCCCAGTAGCGTTATATAAATACAATAGGAATATATTCTAAAACTCGGAAAAAACGAAACGATCGACGTCACCGGGGAATATTTTTTTTTCAACGATTTCGGAAACGCCAGACTAAATTTGAATCGTAGTCCACGATCGTGTGGACATTATTTTCCCTTCGGACATTTTCCTCTCTGTCTCTGCATTCCCAAAAACAAATAAATTTGGAAAGTTTCAACGAGTTAATCAATTTGTTTTCACTTTTAATTTGATTTAATGAACAGCTGAACTTTTTTCATGAGTAAAGAATTTTGGGGTGAAAAAGATATCCGAGATATAAATGCAGACGCAGTCGGAGAAAGAAAATTTTCATGTTACTCTCCATTGATAGTGTTATAATAAAATATGGAGTAAAACAAATGGAATAACTTATGAAAATGAAATGGAATAAGTTATGAAAATCGAGATGATAACATACACACATAGATAAAAATAAGATCAAATATATTATTCGTAATCATAGATAATATTGGAATAAATTGAATAAAACGAGTAATTGTTCTAACCTTGTAATAGTCGATTTATTCGCGTCGCATACTGGAAAATATTTTTCTTGTAAATAATATTATTCAAAAAACCATCACTCATTAAAAATTTTCATATCCGATCAATGATCGCCATGTTAACGTATCGTGAATTGTTTATCGGAAGTCCGGAATATTTGATTCTCAGATAAAGCTAGAGTGGAAATTGCAGGGAGAAATTTCGCGAACATTCGAGTACTACATAGAATTTAATTATGCTACGTTGTTGGGAATGAATTAATTTAGGGAGCCACAGGAGAATTCGGAGTGTTTCTCATCGATAGTCCAAAAAGACGGCTAAGAGCGAGCGTTACGCACTCAAGATGTTTTCTTATTTATTTCTTGATGCATGTTCAATGAGTATGTAGATGGGTCATTTTTGATAAGAAAAAAAATATCAGCCGGGACAATTCGGTCACCACTTTTTATGGCTTAATAAACAAACTTCCGTTGAATTTGTCAATAAAATAAATAACTGATCCAAAAGTAACAAAGAAAAGCTGGGTGCTATTTTAGATATAAAAATGAATTTGCTTCCGAGATAATGTATTTTAAGTTGCAGTATCCTAATTTGAATCTGTTAATCAAATGTCAAATAAAGGTTCTAAATTTATCTTTTACTTTTACTTCGTGATTTAACGGGTTTCGATATCACTATACATATAGACAAACACATATGTTAAACACATAAGAGATTTGAACATTGGTAAGATTTTCATGAAATTTTGTGAGAACGTTCTCTACTGAGAGAATTATTATTTGAATCAAGTAGAGAATCTCTTGAATTTCCACAAGTTTATCTTAAAATATAAGGCTTTATGAGAGACAAGCTTGAAAATTGTGTATAATTAAAGTAGAGAGCAAGAGGTTTAACGTCGACAATCTTTCGAGTACGATTTTCTTGTATTCACTGAAACAAATTCAAGCAACTAGTATTTTGTTTAATTACTAATCAAATTAGTTTTTTAATTGGAGTGGAAATAACAAGAAAGTTTGCTATCTCAACTGTAGTTAGAACAATTTATCTCTTCGTTATAGGGTACATGGATAAGGACAATAAATTGTTCATGTATTCCTAATAAACATATAGTCTTCATCTTTTATTATTTATATGGTTTTGGATTATGTTATATTGCAAGACTTTACTTATTCGTGTCACCAATACCATAAATATTTTTAAGGTTACTATACTGCATTTGGTAAAGATTGAGGAAAGAAAAGGAATTTGACGTATGATTTTTGAAGTAAGTACGCTCGGTAGTGCATGTGTAAGTAAATTCGGATGAAAGAAAGTTTGATAGCTAAGGGCTGAAAATTTTGGTACAATTAATAATTGTATAAGACTAATTGCTCAATATTAGCGACAACAATTACGAAGAAATTTCTATTCAGTGATGTATAAGTCCTGATATTAATTAATTATTTAATAATAATAATAAAAATAATGACACGACCAGAATTGTGGAAATTTCCCTACAGTAATGAGTGAATACGTTTTCCAATGCAATCCGTGTTAATATTCTACATACCCTTTACTTATTAACAAATCCTCTGTCGCATTTACCGCTATTACCGGTAGCAGAGAACGACACAAATTCCGTACGCTCTTGGTCGTCGAAAATTCCATATAATGAAATAAAGTGTGCGCGTATGCATAAATAGCACCCGAATACCAGTGAGAAAGTTTTGCAGCTTCCAGTAAAGTTTTTCTATCATTTTCGAATTTTATGATCACTTAAAATCTCACAATAAGCATGAATCGAAATTAGTCTTCAATTACATTGCATCAAAGTTAATAAATTATTCGTGCATAATTAAAATAAAAATGAGAAGTTTTAAATTGAGAATATACAAAAAAATCGAACTTAGATGGGCTTTAAATTTCATTGTCCAAGTTGATTGAAAAGAAAAAGACAGAGACGAAAACAAAAATGTCAACAATAAAATAAAGAATAAAGATTACGCTATACGTCAACTTTAAATTCTGATGATAGAAATATTTTATATGAACTGGACTTTTTTTACGATGGCAACTTCTGAAAGAAATTCCGACGATAAAATTTTTCTCTGTCTACGTCATCAGGTTATTCATTGGAGAATTTCGATGCAACCGCGGAATACACTTAGATTTGATGGATCGAGAAAGTTTTTTAATCTGTTAGAGTAAACCACGCACTTTACATTTTTAAGTCTCGTGAGCAGGTGAAGGAATCGTTTAACATTACATCTATCACAGAAAAAGCATAAAATAGGACGAATATAATGCATAAAAATACAAGAACGAAAAGTGTTCATTTCTGCAAAACATCGTCAAATTTTGTAGAGGGGGACTAAACGTCAGTTTAATGGAGTAAGTTAACCGTGGGGGATGCCAAAGAGGGAAATCAGTGCCGGGTCAATGAATTGATTCTTTTTTGTTTCCCCTTATCGTTGTTTTTACCGATCAAAGCAAACACTTTTTCAGTGCTCCAGAATAAGAACGGATTCAGAACGAAAAAAATGAACACTCGCATATACACCGAGTTCCTTTCAATCTTGAATTGATTGTTTTTTCCCCTTTTGTCAACCTCATTGATTCATAGCTATTCATTACATACGATAAGTACATAAAATCTGATATAATTTTTTATGTCAACTTTGCAATAGGAAATCAAATACTTATGGCATTTTATTAGTTATTAAATGTTATTTTTGTTTGTAAGTAATATTTCCAGAATTCCGTATAGAACTTTTGTGGAATTAAAACCCAAAGTTTCAATCTTTCATGTACTGCTTATAAATATTATTGTCATATTTTGTAAGAAATATATTCAAATAAATAAAATAATTTGTGGTTATGGGTCGTTACAATGTTATCTAGACAAGATAAGTAAGCTTTTTACAATACCATCGGAACCGACGGTGTGATATACGGTCGATTGCACTCTTATCCAGACAAGATATATAATACCGACCGTGTATTACACTACCGGCATCATAAAAAGCTTACTTATCATGCCTGGATAAGATTTAATATGTTTAATGACAAAATTTGTGAAAATGATTGAAAATGATTGAATCAAGGAAGAACTTATCCTCTTTTGTATACTTTTGTAACAGCCTACCCGAAAACCTTATGATTTTTTGATTTTGTCACCTTAAACATAATACGAAGTTTATATATTGTAAAAACAGAGAACTTTATTATTATATACATCCCTGCATGGCGGCTAAGAGCCTCACCCGTAAAAGGAGGTTCATTAATACCGGCCTTTCAAACGAAAATCCTTCTTTTTCGTTGAACGGTGATAATGTAGAAATAAGTTTTAGTTGCATTAGCAGAACTAGGTAACAAATATTAATTTCGAATGTCTTTTCGAGATAGCGAAATCTTCGAGGCAATGCGAATGTTTTCCGACTCGTCGCTGTCGGGCGTACATCGAACGGGTACGTGGAATTCACGCAACTCCACTTTCCCATCCTTTTTCGTGTCCTCATACGTCCAGGTCGTGAAAACGATACTCGCATTGTTCTCGTCACCTCGCGAGGTCGTTTGCCGCGGAGAAAATTCAATTTTGATGGGAATTTGCAATCCAGTTTTGATTCGTGCGACGTCCAGGGTTTCGAGCTTCAGTTCCCCGATGAGGATATCCGAGATGTCATCATCAGCCTCGATGCTCAGAAAGCGAGCGCAAATTGTTCGCAAACATTGATTTTGTATCGAGAACCGACGGTGATACGTTTTTCCGCCGCGAAAGTTTTTGAAGAGTAAAATTGGGGGCTGCGAACGAAGCGCACGCTCGGGCGGATAAATAATTCTCTTACGGCCTGATGCAAGTTGACGCAGACGATGAATCTCGTCGACGATCTCAAAATCTTTCACGAATTCGTTGTCACCGTTTAACTCCGGGAGTAAGTTCTGAGGACCTATTCTCTCGTGTTCAGAACTTTCCGAGGTTTCACTCATCGAATCGTCAATGCTGCCCATCGTTGCGCGATTTTAAGAGACCGACCGACGAACTGCGGAAATTTGAACAATTTTACAACTCGGAAAATTGTGGTTAGATCGCGATAGTTTTATGTTTGATAAATGTTAATATAATATATAGAACTTATAAATCGCCAAAATTTTTAGAAGGGTGATTTTTTACCTTTTCTCTATGGACCCGCGACAGAGAATAAAATTGCATTTGAAAATTAATAGTAGCATTTACACCCTCGTCATTTACGTACCCAGGAAGGAAAGGAACCGATTTCAGTACGCTGTTTTGGTGTCCAAGTAATACGGCTGTTAATCGATAAACAAAATTTCATGAAGAATTGGGTCAGGCCTTGGATTTTTCAATCGACAGTTAAATCCTATAATTGTTTGAAATTCAGTTTAATGTGTAATTCAGGAAATCTAGTAACTTTCTTGGTTGTGATTGCCGTTGAGTAAAAAGAGAAGAAAACGTTACGAACAAGATAAAAATTTCATGATTTAATTACGACGTAGAAAATCGAGCGTAAATAATAATTGCGGAAGACTAATATCGCGTTCCCAGTGGAATCGAGATTATCGGATATACCGTTGCGAGTCAGTTTCTCACCATAAACTCGAACAGTGAGCCGAATGCATAATTCGCACTTGCATCGAGCAAACTCTTGAACCTCCCGGAACGGATTTATTCTGTACCACCGGTGATCTGAAATCGATACGCTTTTACGGAAATGCAACCTGTAGAAATTACTAAATGCTCCTGAGAATAAACACATGCTCGTAATTTTTCTTATAATTATAAAAAAATGAAATGTTATTTTTTATGTTCGATTTGTTACGAATGTTATGAATTATAAGTGACAATATATACATATGAGGGGGTCATTATGTTTTAATGCTAAGAAGTAAGAGAACAGAGAGAAATGAAATTCATCAAATAAAAAAGTTTTCAAATAATGAATGGGATCGTTCCAATGTATGTTTAGTATATGTTTGGCATCATGTTTTATCACGAAAATAATTAATAAAGTTATTAGTTGTGCATGATAGGTAATATCATCAAATCATTTTTTCAATACTTCCTTAGAAAGTGCGTTTTTCAACAATCGCTTTGCGTGGCGATAGGGGCTAATTTCGCCACCCTCTCCTCTTTTCCGCCCTTCGTCATTGGCAAAGTCCGTGAATAGCAGTTTTATTTCCTTCTGTCAAACATGAAATCTAAATCTTGTCCTGATTTGTCAGACTGGCAAAAGAGTGGTCTTCGGGTCTCGCTTCCCCGCGTGCGCAGATCAGATTTTCGCGTGTTTTCCTATACCATACGACCATAACCAAAAATTGACAATTCGACAACAACAAAGTCACCATGTAGGTTATAACTTTTGTGAGCCGATTGAATCCTTCATCGATACGAAGGGCAATAAAATTGCTGGTTTCGGTAGCACCAACAAGAAACAGGTAATTATTAGATTGATAATCTCAATTTTATAAGATTGATAATCTCGTTGAACTTTGTATTCTTAAAACTGACAGATTCACCCTTCCTTTTATCTTGTGTGACTTTACAGGTGACATAGAAAAACAATTTTTTTTGATAAATAAATAACGCCAAAAAATATAAAAAATGTACCTAACTGTATCATCTTTTGGATATCCATATTGAAAACTTTAGAATAATTAACACGAAAATAAAAAAACGTAAGTTCAGCTATTTTTACCATTTATCACGCAATTATTTTTATGTTGAATGGGACGAAAGAATTTCGACTGTGAAAAGGATACCGGAAGCGGGAAGAGACGATATGATCCTTAATAAAAAATAAAATAGGAGATGATATCTTCACCATATGCTCACAAAATATAATTCGAATGATTAACGAAATATTTCACGCTCCAGCTGACACTTATTACACAATAATAAATTTCTCGGTGTATCTGGCAGTTTATACACAGGGAGGTTCCGCTTGATTCGCTCAGAATGGAAAATTGGATGAGGCGCAACAAAAGGGACAATTTTTCGGACTGACTTTGCCGACTAAAATTTTTCTCGATTCAACGCCAACGAGCATGTGGTTTTTCTTTCAATTCCAATGCATAAAAAATTACAGATTGGATTTTTTTATGAAATTCTAAAAAAACATTTGAAAAATGAGTAAACGAATAAGATTATTATTTTTTATGTAAGTATAGCATAATTATTCAAAAAATAATGAATGTTTGAAATATTGTTTTATAAACAACTGGTTATGCATTTGTTTGTTTGTTGTTAATGAAGAACAATCCTGATTTTGCGTTAATCAAAAAATGTCCCATCAGAGGCTTGTGCCAGTACACGCGACCAAGGAGAAAATTGAGAAACTCTATACAAAAGGGAAAGAGAGGAGAGAGAGTGAGCGTGCAAGGGAGAAAAAGAAAAGGAGGAACTAGACACGCGACAACTGTCAAATCTTTCCAAACATTTTCAAAACAGATCGCCATGTTTCTAGTTCCGAGCTATGTGCGCGTGTCCATCGAGCAAGAAGAAAAATGGATGAGAAAATCTCCGTAAGAATCAGCGGGGGTGATTTTTTCGGAGGACGATAAAAAGCACTTTGAAAATAAAGAAAACAATGTCCGATGGCCTCACGTAGGGAGCGATGACAGTCGGGAAACTCCTACCGACGCAATCGGCTTCTCGAGATTTTCGTCGAAAAGTGAGAGCGAGACTTCCAGCAGAGAAATATTCTATGTGTATACTGACTTACTTTCTCTCTCACTCTCTCTCTCTACCGCCCTTTGCATCCCTCTTTTAGATTTTCCTCTCTTGTTATCTCTCTTTCCCTATTTTGCGAAAATTGACCTCGTCCGCATAAAAAAAAGGTTGAATCCATTGTCTTTGAGCTTGTAAATCTCTTCTTGAAAATTTCTCTCTATTAAGCTTCAGTATTAGGCCAGGTTTTCTGCTCGATTATTTACGAAAATGGTCGAGTGTGAACGGTAGCGAAGCTTGACCTCTTTTGGGCATTTAGCAGTTTCTCTCGGGAGAACATATACACGTGAACTTCTACATATACCAGAGCAGTATACGGAGACGAGAAAACTAGGTAAAGGTCCAGAAGTCATTCTCTCTCCCTCTCTCTCTTTCTCTCGACGACGTAAATCTTTTTCAACTCTTGACAACAGAAACAGAGACATCTCTCTCCCACTTTCCTTCTCTTTCATTTTCTCGAGAGGCGAGAAAATGTCGCATTATAATGTACGGAAGCGAGGAAAAACCTCTCGGTAGCCCAAAGACCCAGTGGCCCTAAATTTTCGAAAAGTGTGTCAACCCGAGTCCTTGCAGGGGTCAAACTATGCAAGAGAGAAGGCTGCCGAATTCTCTACCCAATTTTTCCCTACCTCCAATTCCAGTGACTTCGGAAACTGATATTTTGTCTCCTGGACGGAAAACTTTCGATTTTAGGGCTCTTGGCACTTCTATTCTTAAAGATTTCTGGTACATTTTCTACTACAATGCACGTTTTGCATTTTTTGCTCAAGTGAAGCAGAATGAAAAAAAACGTTCCAGGCCACATTTTTTAAGACTCTGACGAAAATTCCACTTACATTTAGGAAGGTATTTTAGAAGCTTGGTACACTGAAAAAATATTAGTTGGTTCAATTCAATATTTCATTGGATTTATTAAATATGGACGAATCAATTAAATATTTCATTGGAAATGGCCATCTTTTTTTTCAGTGTACTGTGAAGTTATTTCGTAATATAAAATGCGTATTTCTTGTTCATTTTTAGCATAATATTCACAGGAATATTTCGAATAATAGCCCCCCTCCCACGGGGGTGGTATGTGGTGGAAATGATAGTGCACCCCTAAACATAATGCAAAAAGAAATTTGCGGTGGTCACCCCCCATAAAAAGTTATGCGATTTTTACACTTAGTCACTTAACTTTTAGAGGTATATCTATATACGGTACGGTATATTGGTACTATTAATACTGCATTGGGGAAAATAGTTTTTTAAAGGATTTTTAAAGGTGGAGGCTTTTGATTCGGAGATTGATGATTTGGGTGGGTTGGCCGAAGTATTTAAAAACGTTGTTTTTGATGAAATTGTTAAAAAAATATTTAATTTTCATGAATAACAAAAATTCTTAATAGTTATTGAAACCCCCTAGTTTTCATGATTTTGAAAAATGATTCAATTCCTACATTCATTGTTTAGACTAATAGGTCACTTGGGCAAGGTCAGAAAGGCAAAGGAAGAAAAATCATTTTCTCGCATCCAGAAGCAACTTTTCATACCGTTCAGACCAAATTTCATGCATACGGGAGCAGTGCGGGCACTTTCTACAATAAAATTTACGAGGATATCTGCGGGTTGAACGGATATAGAATTTTTGCCGCGACCGCCCGGCGTGTGGTTATTGGCTCTGGTGACCCAGTGTGCCTTTTCTCCCTCAAGGCCATGCCTTTGACATCAAGAGAGTTGCCAACTCGATCCGTCCATCGGCATCGGAAATGGTCACTAAAAATTTCTCCTTCTCTGCCAATGTGGGTTACCGTGCCATTCAATTTTTAATGCACAAGTGACTACCGTCAGCGCGAACCTACGTTTATTTACCCATCTTACATCTCCATTTATCCACTATTTGTTACTCTTTAGATTTCATCTGGCGAATTTGAATTTTGTTAATTTGAAAATGGACCCAAAATCTAATTCGGTTGTTTGAAAGTATCTATGAAAAAGAAACTCTACAACTATAAAAATAACTTAACTACATAATATGTATACACATATAATAAAAGAATCCTTGTCTGGGAAGAATTGTATCTATGAAAAAGAAACTTTAGAACTATAAAAATAATTTAACTAAAATATGTATACATAATAAACGAATCCTTGCCTGGAAAGAATTAAAAAATCACTTGCATAAAATGGTGATGTTTTAAGGGAGTGAAAAAATTTATTTCAAAAATAAACCAGTTATAAAAATATTGACAAAAACGTGAATAAAAAATACTTGCTGAAAGAATAAACAAGTCGAGTAGATTGTTTAAAATGGACCAGAATTGTAGCTAACAAAATGAGGTAAAAATCCTAAGATTTTCCAGAAGAAAAAAGCGTTTCTGGATGGGTCTTAGCTTTATGAAATCGAGTCGTAAACGATGAGACGAGGAGCTAGCAAGGAAGATCATAAACGTGCTCTTCTCTCCGGACTCGTGTCCTTCGAGATTTGGCAGAGACCATTTTAGCGAGAAGTCGAAAGTTTCAAGGTGGTTAATGGGAGAGATGAGAGAAAAAATATGGAAGGACGAGAGAGGAGGTCAGAGAGAAAGAGGGAGAGAGAGACATGAAGTATAAGAAAAAGTGAAAAATCACATTGAAAATGCGCATGAACGTTGGGCACGTCTTATGGTCGGACGACGGCCACACGCCGGCCACCATAAACCTCCATAAAGTCATTTCTCGATCGTAAAATTTCCGCTCTCGTTTATATCCGCACGAGAATATTCCTTGGTACGTAAACTCGGAAAAATGTGCGCGAGAAGAAAAATTTTGTCCCTCCTAAATCATTTCGAGCGTCTCTTTTTCTTCAAATATATATAATCTCTGAGAAGATTCATTTAACGTCACTCGCGCGCGAGTCACGCGTGCTTTTCTAACGGAACATTTTTTTCAATTTTCTTCATTTTCGAGTTTCTATTTCTAAAATAGATATTAATATTTTTCAGGTAACTTACAAATTTTTTACTTTTTTTGAATAATCTTTAAACAAATAATTCTTCAAAATGTTTATGTGTACCTTGAAATGTATTATCGTATATACCGTCATTCAATTTTGGGCATCATTACTATTTGTTGAATTAAAAATCAATGCTTTAGAAATATACATTTTTATAATTTTTAAGCGTTTTGGGTAAATTAAAAGTATTTGTTTAATATTTTCACACTTGTCTAAATATAGAACCGAGAGGTTGATTTACTGGTCAAATAAAAGGCTACTTTGGCTTTCGGGCGACGCGAATATTTATTTAATCATAAAAAAAATTGACAGCCCGCGACGCACGGAAAATGTTTAAATTTACGATTGGATCGATGGAAATCGATTTTCGACGGCTGCATTTGACACTTTGAGGACTTTCTTAATGAGCGATTGTCGAAATAATAGCGCGCAATAATTCTCTCTTTTGTTGCGAACTTTCTCCCGGAGTTTCTTTCCGTCGATCCGGAAAATACTTCTACAAGAAAGTTGAAAAATAAGTAAAAAATGAAAGAGTTGCAAAAACTGAGCTCCGCGTAATTTTTTCATTTTTTCCTTATTTATACGAGTTCCCTGTATCGTTCTAGAGCCATGAAAGGGAGGAGTGGCTTCAAGTCACCGGAGTGGGGATCCCACGACCGCCCACAATCACGCCCACAATTGATTACGAGGCGTGGACCTATTTATTTTTTGCTTCATCTTATTTTCTTCCACTCTTCTGATTCCAATTAATTACTCTTTAAACTAATTTAAAAAAAGGGATAAAAATTCTCTTGAAAAAATGAAGTCCATGATAAAAAAATTCAAACCATAAACACTTTACAAAGGCGACCGGAAATTGAACAAAATTGACTGGAAATAGGAATAGAGAATAAATATTATCCATACCGATCGAGTTCCAGACAATTTTTTAAAAATATTATCGTCGAATAAAAATATTATTTAACTTTGAAGCATCCAGTCGCATCAACTTCTTGAATATAGAGATTGCTCGACGTGAATTTTAAAAAATATAAAAGTGTATGAACAAAAAATTTAAGGAAGTCGATTCTAGGATAGAAAATAATTTATTGAAAAAAAAAACGTTTAAAAACCTGGAAAATTTGATAAATATTGTCAATCTAAAGTGATGGCACCATAAACGAAATTTGAGAATATAAATCTATGTTTTTGGTCACATGCATAAATTATGACGGAAATATATTCTGAAAAGGGTTGAGAGTGAGAAAATGAAAATTTGAGGATCGTTTTCTGAACTGGTTACCTGCAAAAGCAGAGTATCAGATTTTCGATAATCCGGAACAATGGGAAAGTCTCGTCCGAGCCAAGAAGTCTGTTCGTTGCGTTTTTACAATGGGAACGATTTCCGGAATGACGAGAAAAGGGGTTGTAAAGATATTTTTCGTCGGTTCCTGTTACTCGTAATAATGCAGAGCCATTATTTTTCGAGGTCTCGCGCTCTCTCGCGTGCTCTCTGACCGAGCATTCTTATCCATCAATTTTCCTCGCCCAGAGCCCAAAAATCGACAAACAAAATCCCTAGACTTCAAAGACTCACACACTTATACGAGTGCTTACCTTATAAATTATTTTATGGCGCAACGATGCTCCTTTATTGCGCCTTTCCGTCATTTTCGGAAATAATTTACGAGGAGGACCGACCGCGTTATGCATTTACGACGGGACTATCGATTTTCTTGTTTTACGTTTGTCCTCGCGAAATTAATCTATTGTTTATCAAAATTTTCATCTTTAGCAGTTAAAAAAGTATCAAAACTCGAGGAATCGAAGAAAAGGAGACTACAAAAATTTTTTTTTTCAAAAGGGTGTTAATTATCGTCGTAAAGTATGTTGTCGAGTATAGTATCACCCATCAGCATTCGTCAATTTCACAGCAATAAACATACACTTTGTTGATGATCGTTAATTTGTAACATTGCATCCTATATCTGAGATACGTTTGCCATTCACTAAATTTTCTCTATGCTGAATCAAAAAATTTTTAAAGCTGGCTTATGCATATTTAGGCAAAAATATAAAAATAATATTTTACTCCAGCACATCAATTCTTTTAAAGAATCTCAATACTTTCGAAAATAAAAATTTTTCTGAAAATACTGAACGTTTTAAGTCGTCCAGGTTAATAAAAAGTTTTTAGAAAGTGTCAAGTACCGAAAATCAAAACTTGAAAAAAGATGGGCGTAAATCCATGAGAGTTATTAGGAAAAATCTTTGAAAAAGGAACAAGCGAATGGTTTGATAGTATTGGTGGCAAATTCTCGTGTTTTCTATGGGCGTGTCACCTATCACGTAATTCTTCGAAGGGACGTTTGAGAAATGAAGAGTTTGGCCAATTTTGACAAATTTACAACGGCAGAGTCATACTTCAAACGCCTTCGTACCTCACCCACGTGACCATTCGACCTTTATTACGATGACTTCATACATTTATTATTACCATTATTATTATTCCTCATTGTTGGCATTATTATTATTTTTCATTGTTATTATAGCGTTGAAAGGCCCGAGGGCGTGGAATTTTTGCAAATTAGTCAATTTGAACGGAAAACAATTTTTCACGATGGCGGTTAATATTTAAACCGCAGAGGAAATTTTTCCCTCAACCATCAACGACGGAGTCTCTTTCTTTTGATTTCGATCATCGAAATATTTTCTCATCGCGTGACTTCGTCTTCGATGGATCTTTGTACAACTTTTGCTCTTGCTGGTGTGGGAAATTTGAATTTTTGAGTTTTCTTCAAGTTTTCAAGAAGGGGAATAGAGTATAAAGGTGGATATTTCGAAGGCATAGAAGGGCATGGTGCGTGGCAAAATTGATGGTCGAAGCAATAAAGGGATTATCAGCCCGATCTGTCCACACGCCCTTTTCCTTTCCTCCTCCTTGGTTTCATTGTACAACAAAAAGTTAACAACACTTTGACGAAGATTTCTTTGAGGATGAGGCGTACTATTTTGGTACTTGAGATCTCACAAAATTGGCTGAACTAAAGATACATTTTTTTATGCAATATACATAGCAATCATATTGTATGTCGATCTTCCGAAAATTCTCTGGTGATTTTTCCATGCAATAAATTTTATTTTGGTAATTCAATCATTTTTAAATATTCATAACATGGTTTTGGTTAAATATTTTTTTTAGTTGCCAAAAGTTTTTAATTTAAAAAAAATTAAAACAATTAACAAATTGAATTGGAAGTAGTAAAAAATAGTAATCAATCGATTTTAAACAAAAAAGAAGGACGTTAGTCAATTGTCAATAGTCAAAGTCAATTCCGTGAAATAATTTATGTGATATTTTTATGACGCTTTATATTCTTAAAATTTAAAGTATCAATAAGTTTACGGCGAAAGATTTTTAGCCGAGGATCAAGAGATTATCCTCCAACAGTTTGGACATTTCGTAGGTCAACATCACGCCCTCTGCTTTTCCTTCGCTGTATATTTTCTCTCGTAATCCGTACATATTTGGTGAAACGTGTAAGGGTTGGTGACGAGGGACAGATTTGTCGATACCTTCGTTTTTAATGGAAGATCTGACACGATCTTTGACTTCGATACTATCTCTATACATATTGTACACTGTATACTATGTTAAAAGTCAATTTTCCTTCAAAGTGTCGCTTCTTAGATTTATGGGGAAAATTTTTTTCAGAGGAGTCTTTGTGGGTCCTAATTAAAAATTATATGTGTTAAAAGAATGAGTCTTATAGTACAAATGCATAGACTATGTATATTACATTGAATATATTTTTAATAAATTCGTAAAATTTAAAAACATTCTAAAATTTTTTTGATTGTAAACAACCCAAGATTAGAAAAAAATTAAAAAACGAGATCGAAATAAAAGTGCGCGAGGGGTGAATTCTGAATCGCGAGGTGTCCGCCGACGCGAGAGGTGTCCCGCTGGGTCCAATCGTCTCCTAATTTGCACGAAAAAAGAATAAAAAGAAGAGGAAGAAGAATAAGGAGCAGAAATAAGGAAAAAAGAGGAACGGGATTGAGGAAAGAGAGAAATGGGCTCAGCGTTATTTCGTGAGTCTTGGAATGCGATTCGCGGCGAGACCATCCGAGATATCACATAGGCTCGTGTGTGCGTGTGCATTAAAATTTCACGTTGCCAGGACTGCCCGCCGCGTCCGCGCGCTCTTTGATAAATTAATTTGCACCGGAAGCACCTGACAGGGAAATGACGCAATTACGCGCTACCGAACAGATTATGAATTCTATACAAAATTACGCACACCACTATTTTTTACCACGTTTCTATTTTTCAAAATAGAAATAAAAATAAACAATAAATTTATACTAAATAAATACATCAAAAACAGAGTTTCTTCCTCTTTTTAATATACATCAATTTTCTTGAAGTATAATTTTATTTACATATTTATGATGTTGAATAGCGAAATTTCGTTATGTTTAAAATATTAAATTACTAAATTAATGGAAGGAATAAAATATTTGAATTGAAAACAATTTTACCTTATGTACTTTCATTAGAATATTTTTGTCACAACGTTGACATTAAAATATATATTTTTCCTAGATTTTATTCGCAATCGAATGTCCGAGTGCAACGTTTTTTTAGAACGGAGGTTCGAAAAATTAGAGTGGGGTGAAGTTGAATGAGAAAAAGGAGAGGAATAAAAAACAGACGAGGTGGCCCGCACGCGGTAGATGAAAGAAACGGAAGAGAAAGAAAGACAGCACAAAATTTCTCTCTTTCTCGCTCGCGATCTCATTTCGAAACGTGAATGAGCCGGCGGCTAACCTCAAACGAGATCTCTCCTTCCTCCTCTTTTCCCTCTCCACACATATATCGCTGTGTCTTTCTCTCTCCCTCTATTTCTCGTCAAACTTTTTTTTCTTCCTTTCCAATCGTTTTTCTTCACTTCTTCAACGTCCGAGTACATTCCCGTCTCATCCAAGTTTTTCCGTTCTCGCAACAATGGCTGACAAGGATTTCGAAGGATGAGTCGAAAAATCAAATTTCCATTTTAAATCAAACTTCGGTTTCACTTCCGAATTCATACAGAATTTATAAATTTACTAAAAAAATCTGATAAAAATCTATGAGAAAAATCGTAGAGAAAAATGATAATTGAGAGCGATATCAAAATTTATCCATTTTATAATTTTGGACATTATTTTTGAAATGAAAATAAATACAACCACGAATTAATAAGCTTTATAAATTCGCACAACAGTCTTCATAATAATATTATATTCATGAAAATGAAATGTAATAAAAAATTGAATTGCGATTTTATCGTTACCGGAGAAAAATAGAAAACGTCTTCGTCATATTTTTGATCACGAGGCTCTGAGTTGAGATGAAAAAAAAGTATAAAAGAAAAAAGTGTAGAAACTTCAATCTATTCATCAATATTGATATATAAATATAGAAACGTTTTATTTCTACGATGTAACGTCGGAAGCACAGATGAGGATGACGTTGCGAGTCGTCTCTCAATACCGTATGTTTTTTTTGTTTTATCGTTTTTTATTTCGCTACACGTTTGTACACGACAAGGCCGAGGTCGGAGACGACAGCCACCAATATAATCTACAGGAGCTAATTGAGAATCGAGATTCTCGATCGCCGTTGCCTCCTCGAGGATGATGACGACGATGATGATGCTGCTACTGAATTTCTTGCGCTAAAAGAGGGGGAATTCATGTATATCTTCGTTTCATGTAGGCAATATATTTTTATTAACAATTCAAGTATTTTACTATAATAAAATAGGTTTGATTAGAAATAGTCGCTCGTTCGAGTTTTCTGGAAATAAAAGATAGATACAATCATGCATGCGTCGTGTATAGTGAAACATTTAGCGCGTGCTATAGCAATGATCGATCATGTTAAATTTCTATTACAATTTATGTAAAACAAAAAGCGTAAAGTTCGATCGTAACAATTGTTTTGATACAAAAATTTTTGGAAAAAATTTACGTTTTGCAAAAAAAAATGTTCAAATCGATTTAAAAAATATTCTCTGACATTAATCAAAGAAAGATAGAGACAAATTTCGGATGAACTAACTAAAGAAATTATTATATTACCGTAATGGTTTTACGGTCCTCAAAAGCGGACCACCTTGGGCGTATATTGCGTCACGACGAGTTTCGTGAAATATTATAGTATCTAAGGATTAATAAAAATCCGTTTAATAAAAAAAGAGAACGAAAGTTTGATCGAGAAAGATCAAAAAAGTAGAGAGAAAGGACTTTCCTAATACGATTCCTTAATTACTCTCGTCAGTTCACATATGGTGTAGACGAAAAATATATATGTATAGTATGAGAGGGTAACGTGATCGTATACAAGAGGAAAACTAACCTCACCGTAGGGCGACTTTTCTCTCCATTCTCTGTTTCATTTTTCTCATTACGAAAGAAACCGTGAGAGATACGCGTTGTTTTTGCCCAATTTGCCGGGTAACGGCGCGTTCTATGAGAATTTTGTAAGAGCCGAGAGAAAGAAGCCCCGAGAAAGAAGCCGAAAGATCGACGGCAGCCATTTTGTTATCAGTCGAGAGACGCGGCTCGTAATGGAACGGATATATCTCTTTCTCTCTCTCTCTTTGGTCAGAATCTGCTCCGGCCAACTGTCTTGCCATCCACCTTCGGTTTCTTTCTCTCTCCCTCTCTGTCTACGTCTCTCTCTTTTTCTCCACAGAGGCGATGAAATTGTCAAGTCATCGAGAGGTCGCTTGATCGAGCCGACACGGATATATTTGCCCGCGCGCGGAGGCCCCGCGCGATGAGAACTTGTAAAGTTTCTCGTTTAGAGCTGAGAAGAGAGTAATGACTTCGATCCTCCCTCTTGCACAAGTCCCAGACACTTTTCGTACGCTCTTTCCAGCCGTCGACAGGTTATCGTTTTGGACGGCGCGAGGAAAAAACCAAGTTGCGATATATCAACAAAATGGCCGCCGTGATGAGTTATAAAATGGAGGAAGAAGGGACTTTGCAATTCTTCTGAAAACGTCGATGAGACCTGTATAGGTTCAAGCTATACAAGATGTGTCCTTCCGTATCACTTCAAGCGAATTCTTGCTCTCTTTAATAAATGACAATTATAATGTGTAACGATATATGTGAGCACATTAAAAGATAAATTCGCAATAAATCTAAGCACTCGTTAAAATCAACAAAATGACGTGAAGAATGATCCACATACAATTTTGGTCTCCTTCCTACAGCAATAAAAATAAGTGTATTTCTATTTTTAATTAGAAGCTATCATTCCCAGTCCAAGGACATAAAAACTGAGATCCAGATGGTATTTTGTCATCACAAAGAACGGGCCGAGAGTCTGGCTGGCTGTGAGGAACTCAGGTATTCGGTCGCTCGAGACTAAATTAGATTTTTTTTCGGGACTTTAATTAATGACGTAAGACACCCAGAGTTTCATTCATGCCGCGGAAGATCCTCCGCAGCACGAATGTATATAAGCTCGTGGGGAGAAAAGATTTCGATGCTTGTGCGATCCAACACCTCGACGGGGTGAAAAAAAGAAACTATTCAAGCATCTCCCGAAGAATGGGAATAATCGAACCGACCAGTAGTCACGTAACCATCTGACTGGAATCGAGACAATTGCTCTGGAGTTTCGAAAAAAACGAAGAGAAAAAACGAAAAATAAAAAGGAAACAATGTAAGCGTTATTTCAAAGAGCTCTCCGACGATTAATCACGAAACGTCGCGAACGCTACAGTTTCTCTCATTTTTCTCTTATTGAGCATCGAAATGACTTTGAGCAGTTCATACACACATACATATATGTATATACGTATAGGAATGTGTATAGATATTTTGAATACATCAATCGAGAATGCGAGTTGCACGACCACGATAAAAAGGGGAAAATTTCTGTCACGGCCAATATTTTTAACATATATTTTGTTTCCTCGATGATCGATGCCCCTCGTTTCGAGAAGGCTCCTATTCGCATATGCGTATACTCCAAGTCATCGCGTTCTCGTGCCCGCATCCCGACTTCTCTCCTGCTGACGCTCATCGACGACTTCCTGCTCGGCTTTTGCTTTCTTCTAACATTTTTTTCGCAAAAGAATTTGAAATGGCAGTAGAAAACTTGTCTTTTCAATATGTTTGTTTACCGATTTTTTTCATTTTCCATTTTGTGTGGCTTTTTGCTTTTTTTCGAAAAAATGTAAATTAATTAATTTATTTATTTTATCTATATTAATTAATTTTATCACGATATTTTTTTTCACTGTAGAATTTTAGAACTCGATTCACAATTTCTTCGCCTACTTTTTATTTGTCGCGCTCACAATTCGTACCGCCTATCTACCGTTTTTGATTAGTTTCCTTTCGAAGACATTAAGCCGGCTCCTTATCTCGTCTCTTTCCTCGATAAGAATCGATATCTCGTTTAGCATGTATATTGCGACCGACGAGTGCGAATCAAGACAGTTTACATCAATTTTTTATATCCTCGTAAAACGTCTTATCTCATCGTAGACTAATTTTCAAGAACAAAAAAATTCGATGATAAATTCTTCAACGAGCAAATCACTTTGATAATTTTAATGTAAAAAAATCATGCAATCCATAGAATATTCATTTTCCAAAAACTGAACGAGAATTTCTAAAAATTATTTCCAGAGGAGAAAATTACATCAAGAATTTGAATTTGGCAAATCTTTAGAAAAAAATATGAGAAAGATTTTGAATAATTACCGCGATATTATGAATATTTTTTTTTCTTCAGCTTTCACTTTTCTCATTTCCTTCGTCTCTTTTTCGCACACTTGTTAAAATAAGAAAAATAATTTCTGGCGGAAATATTTTACAGAGTTGAGAATCGCAAGGAGACCGATCACCATCATAAGTCACAAAAGTTGCTGGATAAAAAATTTTTGTCGCTGCCGTAGAAAGTCTGATGTGGGCAACGCGAGAAAAGGGAGCCCGGTCAATTTCTTGTTCCTTCTTCGTTTTTTTATGCATCCGACTCGCGATACTCCGAGGGGTAAAAAAGTGGAAAAAAAATAAAAGAATAACAACGATGTCGAGAAAGGAAAAATAAATGAAAGTGAAAAATAAGATGGAAAAATGAGTAAAAAAAGAGGGGGGCAAAGACCGAAAAGTGAGACTGGCCGGACACAGGTGGGCGTCGGCGTTCGTTTGTAATTCGAGAATCGCTGAGGCGACTTGACTCTCTTTGCCCTCTCGATTCCCTTGGCACATCAGGCTCGACCGAGACTCTGAAAACGCTCTCCTACGCCCTCGCATTGCGGTGCAATCAAAAAAGTCCCCTCTCGAGTCTCCTCGTCAAAATTGAGATCGAAATATAATTGAGCTAACCTTCTTAATGTTTATATGTGTATATATTCATCCCCGGTGTGTACGGGTATTGTGTTATTTTTCGTCGCGTGCGTTCGATCGCGATCAAGTCATTTCCCTTGCCAATCTTTCAGAACTCTTCCAGCATTCTTTTGTATATATGTATTGTATTTATACACTATATAATATTGTTATATGCTAAAAAGAATTATTGAAACATATTTTTGTTGATTTTTTATTTCACTTTTTTATATCTGATAGTGCTATCAGTGTTTCGTATGATATTACATTTCAAGTTATTATCAGTACATCTCATTTAAACACACAAAAAGAGAATTTTTGCTTTTTTTCGACATTCAGAGATCTTTCGGTTCTTTTCTCTAAAAATTCAGAGGACTTTTTGGTAGTAATGTTCTTCTCCGTCTGGCCTAGTAATGTCCGGAATTGAATTTTCGTTAACGAGCGAAACGTCCGTTTTTCGAGTCATCTCTAGTCACCTCGAATACGAACTATCAGACGCACTTGGTATATGGGAATGTGTATGTGGACGAGCGCGTGTGCACGAGAGAGTGTGTGTACAGTTTTCAAGTTCGCGTGTACACGAAGCGAGTCTAACGCGGTAAAGACCGCTCGAGCAATGACTCGAGATTTTTCAAACTATCAAATTCGATTAACCGCAGACTCGAATTTACTTCATTTACCACTAAATACTCGTATCACGTATATTTTCACATTGCGTCAATTTGGAAATGAAAATATATATTTTAAAAACGATAAAGAAAACCTAAAAAGAAACCAAAAAATCTTCAGACGTGTAAAAATATTTTTGGGAAAAATAAAAATAAATAAAAAATCTTTTTTACGTGTCCATCTGTCATATAAAGAAAGTGATTTTTTGCAAAACGAAGCACTTAAATAAGGGAGAAGCAAATACTTGGGCACATCAGCTATACAACTAAGAAAAAAATTTGGATCATTCAAAAGTTACGCAAAATGTAATTTCTGTGAGGAAGACGGATAAATGAGTAAACAATTGTGATATTTTTCAAGGAGTTATCACTCACATTTATTGTAAATATTTTAAGAAACAACCAAAACTATGTCATTGTACTAGAAAAAAGTATAAAAATCACTGAATCTTGCGAAACGAAGAAAAAATGGCGAGCAATATAGAACACGTATAGAAATGAATGCTTGGATGCAAGAACGATTAAGAGGGAAAAAAGTAGGGAGAGAGCGTGTGTTACCTACCGCGTTGCAAGAGACCAATTTAAAGGATCGTTTCCCAGCTTCGCCATACTTCACGGGAAAGAGCGCGAGTCGTCCGAGACGGCCGAGCACCGAGAGCGCATCCCGCGACGATGATGGATAGAGGACCACACGCATCACTCCTTCCCTCTTTCTCTTATTTTATACACGACCCAAAAAACGTCTATTTGTACCCAGGAGAGACAAAAGAACGAGATTTATCAGATTTTCAGACTCGCGCGTTTTTTTAATTTCTTTTTTCATTCGATTTCGATGTATTGATTTACTTTTCCATGCATATATTCCGAAATTGGGTGAATACATTTTGGAGTGAATATTCTAAAAAAATTTCACAATGATAAACAAATTTTTTTGAATATCTCCAGCGAGTCTGGAAGTGTACAAAATTATTAAATATGTAAAAAAAATGTTTATTTAACATTCGAATTTATTTTGCGAGCGTATTATTCTCGATCGGGACGGTCTCACACGAAAATCCAATTTTACAAAAATATTGGCTCGGTAATGAGAAATAGTAGCCAAGTCATGCCAGGACGGTCGCGGCGGAGTGAAAAAGAGTAAAGGAAAAAAGAAAATGAGAGGAGAAAAGGAAACAACAGTCGAAAGGAGCCGCGATGCAGCGTGCCTCGAGGCCGTTATAGACACTCGGCGCTCTACCTTCGAGTACACGTGTATATATTAATGCATACATGTATACATGTAACGCACGAATCTCTATAAAGACCATTCTAGGTGAATGGTCGATTTCATATTTTCATTTCAAATAAAATAATTTTTAATGCAAAAAAAATCATTTTTCTATTTCAATAAAAATTCCATTTTTCGTGCGTAATTTTTGACGTGAAACGTTTTATTAAGATCCAATTCTAAATGTATATTTTATACAGAATGTTGCAAATAAAAAAAATCAAAATTTTTTAGCGAAATAAATTTTTGATAGAAAATTAAAAAAAAACGAAGGCGAAGAAAATTGTTCCAAAATCGAGTCAACATTTTCATCATCTTAAGAATGGTGACCAGTTAAAATTGTGACATCAATATTATCGCGAGAGAATTAATATAATGGAACGGTCCATACATATGCGAGGTTTTGCCGGCTGAATGATTCCAGATATACTTTTGTATACATCGTATCAAGTGTATGAGAGAAGCTATTATAGCGCCGGTTTAAGAAACGAGAATGCGAGGAGTGAAGGGGAAAGAGCGAGGGAGAAAAACGCGCGAGGAGAAGGCCAGAAAGCGTGTAGGACGGTAGCGGCTACCTTCGTTTCACCGTGACGGCCGCCATTGTCGTTCCTCCTCACACATTTGTATACACACACGAGTCATCTGTTCGCGAGTAAAGAAACTTCTTTTGCAAATAAAATAAAAGTCCCGAAAAAACATCCTGTGCATGACTTAAAAAAATCAAAAAATTACATTGTCACCTCATCCTAAAAGAAAAACGGCAAATTTTTTCGACATTGAATTTTCTGACGATAAAAATTTGTTTACAATTATTCAGAATTGAATCAATCATTATTTTTGCTACAATGCACGTTACAATTATTTAGTGTAATTTTTGTTTTTTTACCACGTTTTTTTGGTAAAATTTTGAACTCGGGAATTCCACGAGAACTCTTGCTTCCGACCTGGGTTCATTGTTAATTTTTTTTCGCCACGTTCCGAGGGAAAACGTTTTTCGAAAACATAAAAAATGGGGAAAAATAAAAAAAAAGGAAACTGGCTACCTCGCATTTTCAGAGTCATTTTTTGTTTCGTTTTTTTCGCTATTTTCGATTTTCCCAAAGGAACGAGTCCGAAAAGGGTTAACACGTTTTTTTTTTGCACGAGTTTCGGAAATGTGAAAAAATGGTTGGAAAGTCTTGCGAGCTCTCCCGGCGCTTTTCTCTGTCCCAACTTCGCAAAACTGTACTGCGACGAACAATGTGGATTATGGGCGATGATGACGAATATTTATGAGTTTACAATTTCATTGCTTTACGACACGGCGTAGGTCGAAAAATTTTATTGCCGCGCACGGTTGCACGCGAAAGGATCTTGTGTATGCGCGCCCAGTACCAAGTTCACGCTGTTTCACAGCTTTTTCGTTTTTCCTACCCCTACCTCTCGATGCTGCCATGTTACCGCGTTCACTCGCTAGATACTTCAAGTCCATCCGGAACGTTTAAACGAACATTTCACTTCAAAAATTCCAAAAATGCACAGTCGCGTTTGGTGATAATAGATGATAACGATGGTGCATGCGAAAGTTGAAAAAAAGAATTCCCAATGAATTTTTTTATAAGATATTGAATAAAAAAAATTCTCATCTGATTGGAAGCCAGAAGATGATCACGATTATATGATGGGAACGATTATGTCTTCACCAGTCTGTTGTCAATGATTATAGATTCATCATTTGGTTATCATCACTTAATGATGTAACTGCTTGAACGTTGAAGTTTGAGAGTTTTCAGACTCGCGATCGATGATTCGACGAAAGTTACTCGACTTTTTCCCTTATTTGCAACAACGGTCATGGGATTTCCACAATCCGACGAAAAACTCAACGAAGTAAGAAAAAAATGTTTTTTTCTCGATTCTGAAACTCCCCATACTGATGTAGCTCTGTTGCGTTATATAACGAGGTTCGAAGCGAGAAAAGAGAAATACGCACACGTGTAGATTAAATTTCCATCAAAGAGACGAATAAGACGTCATATATCACGAATGATGAGTTTACGGCTAGTCTCGTATAGCCATCATACTCGCCTTCGTCCTTTCGCGTGAGCGAACAATGTGCAAGTAGATTTACAACCGGACAAAGAGGTTAAGAAAATGGAGGGCCAGGAAAGAAGTCGCACAGCCCTGCAACAGTGTTGGCCATGCCAGAGGGTCTCGGTCCATTTTGGGATACTCTCCAACATTTTTGCCCGTTCGAGATCCGCAGGTACCGAAAACTTAGCGCTGTGAGCGACAATTTTCTACTATCAGTACACATTAAAAATGTTAATTACCAAGTTTAAACAATTTTGTCTAAAATTTTTGTTTTTTAATTGTGTAAGGAATAAATAATATAAAAATTGTTGCTGAAATTTACTGAATATCATTCGAAATATTAAAATAAAAAATTTGAACTTTATTACAGAAAAACAAAGACTGAATTTTGACAATTCACTATGGAAAAGTAGAAAAGTGGAAAAGTCTGTATTGTCAGGGATTGTTCGTCCATCATTTCATACTTCATACTTAGTGCAAAATACTTTACTGAAAATACACAATATTGACAAAACCGAATTTACTTATCTTCAATTTTTTTTATCATTAATAATATTATCCTTGAGGAAACGCATTTTAAAGACTCTGTGGCGATTTCCTAGCACATAAGAGACAGAGATATTCGAATCAACCATTTTTAAACATATATATATGCGAGTGTATTTTTTGAACTATACTTTTGTTCGAGAATTCGAAATGAGTTGTTTTGTAGCTTCATCTTTGTGCATTGAAAAAATATTTTTTTTTCGTAGGATCTGAACATTGTGGACTTCGAAGAAATCTTGTATATTGACTGCAGAAAATCGTGTACACGAGAAGTGCATCGGGAGGATCTGAAACGGTGTTGAGTACCGAAAATGCGTGACGAAAATGTGAGTGGGAACAAAACAGAGGCCCGAGTGGCCAAAACTCGGGCCAGAGCGAACAAAACGCGTCCTTCATTTTTTTTTCACGGCGTTGTCCGAGCTACGAAATGGCTTCGATGAGCGGAAGAATAAGAGTCGCAGATCGGAAGCGAAACGGACATGTTGAGATCCTTATTGTGACAGGGCCGAGAGACTAGAAGGGAGGAAGAAAAAAATAAAGCATTTAGACATGGGCCATTTCGTTCGGCGGCGGGAGCGAGATTAATATCTCTCAGGTTAGGAAAACCTCTCCCGCTGTCACGGACGCTGCGAGTCTGTCAACACGCTTGATCTATAACTTGTGTATCCCTCGCGCACACGAGGGTGTCAAACCTTCCTCTTTTTCAATTGTATACACACTAGCGCAGGCGTGACGCCCACTTTGAAAATCAGTGATCTTTACTATTTTTATGTTATTGACTTGTTACAGTGCAATACACATGTCAATTTTTTCCGAATTTTTTATTTTTTTTTATCAAGAGTCGCGGTAGAGACTCGAGGCAAGTACATTTACGGAACGTCAACTGTACGCTCTCGAGCTACCGCTACTCTTTTTCTCCGAGT